>OX387435.1:17034269-17634269 GCA_947563755.1 Lochmaea crataegi
TTGATTATATTCGAAATATAAAAAAAAATTAATTATGTTCCGAATGTAATAATGGATCTGATTTGACCATACGCGAATTGTCGGACGATTAACTTGAAAAATTGTTCAATTTATTTCATTAATAGGGCTTCACACGAGAGCGAGATTTGTATCGTCTCGTCTTGAAAAAGCGAGACTTGACGAGACTAGGGCTTCACAGGAGAGCGAGATTTTTCTCGTCTCTTTTCGAAAAGACGAGACGAGACATTTTGTAAAATATTATGGGCGATACCGAGACCACATATCTACACCGCAACCCGAGAGTCTCGTTATATTTTTTTTATGAAGTTTTTATTAGAAAAATTAGGAAAGGTCTACAGAGGACAATTCATTTTACAATATATAAAAATCTGGTGACCAGCTGCAAAATATTTTATTGTAAATTTAAAGTGGTGAATCTTTCTTTTTTTCTATGTGGAATAAAATGATAAAACAGGTCGGTTTTATCAAAATTAAATCGACAATACAATAGGGTCGTAAAATTCAGCAGAATGGTTAAGGTTTCATTAATATGACTAGCCTTTAAATTAAATCTTTTAGAAGCTCTTGAGGAAAATAAAAAAAAATCTGGTAATCTTCTTATAAGGACCAAATAGATATCAACCATTCCCCATTATTAAACTTATTTACCTAGAAGATAGGTCAGGAGTAATTGTTGTGAATGAATCTCCAGGTTATCTTGTTCAATAATTTTGTTAATATTCGTTGAATTCCGTATTTAGGCATTTTTGTACTTTATTTCCATGTAAACATTTTGTAATACTTTATTAATATTCTTAAATTTCCGAATTTATGTGATTGTTATAAATATAGTTTAAAAAAATTATTTATGGATTTTATTATCAATATTTAGAATTAAGCGAGACGAGACTCAATTTCTTCGGAATTAATTGACGAGATCGAGACTAGATTTTTGATACTCTCGTCTCGTGTGAAGCCCTATTCATTAAATTGGGACACAGAACTATCATTTTGTATAACTTTTTCTGTCCTTGTCGCTGATAGATCAAAATTAACTTGTTATCGCTTTATACTAGAGTACGTATTTATTTTGCAATAAAATGTATAAATCGAGACCTTAAAAGAAACAAAACAAATAAACCTCATATAAAGTTGTCAATATTAAAAAAAATTTAAAAATTGACTGTTGACTTATTATTATGTTCATAATAAATGCTTATTCCTGCTACTTTTTGTTTTGTTTCAGTCAAATATTTGGATGCACCTGCTTATCTTCGATCGTCACACTTTCGACAGCGGCTTCACTTTATAACATCGACATCAAAGAGCCGAAGGGAGCTTGGACTACTATTCCTTGTTAATGTACGGTGGTTCTAGAGTTAAGAATAGAATTACATATAGCCAATATAAAAATGTATGATGTGCGACTTTATTTGTTGTTTTAATATATTGTATTTTGTTCAGAGGCTGGTTTTGTGTTTTCCGTAAGTAACAATCTTTTGTTATAATAATTGTAAAATAAACACATTTGGAAAAAAGTATGCATTTTTTGTATTGTTTGAATAAAAGTACTTTTAAGTTTATTTTGAAGAAATTTAAGTAAAAGCATTTACTTTATCTATATTATACATTTCTAGCAGTTTTCAGAAAAAGTATGGCTTCCAAGGAACATATTGTCTGTGGGTATACCCTTTTATGGGATCCCTTAAGGTCTCCATAAAACATCTCAGAGAAGAGTCATATTTCAATTCCTGAAAGTATTATTTGATATTTTGAATGAAACACTGTATTGTGAATATCAAAAAGTGTAATGCCATCATATACTTACATATAAATAAATTAAACAAATATATAAATTATCACTAATTGAAGAAAACTAAAAGTTTTGTAATATAATAAATGACAAATTCCATGAGAGAAATGTAACAATATATCTAATATAACTCGAACAGTTTCACAAAATAAAATTGCACATTAATATTAAATAATTGACTCCTGATGATGATGCATATGTATATCATAAAACTGACCAAGTAATACTTGTTATATTTCTGTTGTGGCATTTGTTATTTATTGAATCGATTTAATAATTAGAAGTTTTGTACTTGAGAAAAAAAGGTTCAAAGTAGTAGCAGTTAATATATAAACAATTAAAAAGTGGAGACTAAAAAACTAAGCATATCCAGATATGATCGTCATTTTAGTTTAGGCCAAATTTCAAGACTTTGGACTTTCAAATTGAAATGGGCTATTACTGAAACCAATTCTCGTATCATCTTGGCTACTACTCCTATTTAAATAACAATTTTTTGCTCTCAATTAAATCCATTAACTTCATCATCAATCTTGTTTCAAAGGATTTCATTGTATTAACTAATACTTGAAGGAAGGTTAGTTTTCATATGATTGGACTGTCCTCTGAACATCATCAATTTGGATGCCAACCTTAAACCAAGCATATCCATATTACCCAGTACAATGAAATTTCTTGAGTCGACAAAAGTTAGGTTTCTCTAGGGAATTTGGTACTTTCTTTATAGAAAAGGGAAGTTACATAAATCCAGGTGTGGGAAGAAAAGCATCTTATATTACATTCAAATGGGTTTCACGTACAAGTTGCAGGTAATGTCCTGGAAGTCCTAGAAAATCTAATGGAAAGGCTAAAATCTGAAAGCTACTTACCAAATTTGAAATATATTTTCTTATACAATCAAAATAAAGAATTACATAAAAATACATCAATTACAATATTAAACAATTTGTTAGTAGAAAGTACATTTCAATACTTATTAAAAATTATAAAAAAATCATTGTTCTGAAACATTTTTGTTCCCAGGTCTAAATAATACAATTGGATGACTGGTTAAATATAT
Source organism: Lochmaea crataegi (assembly GCA_947563755.1). Classification (NCBI taxonomy): domain Eukaryota; kingdom Metazoa; phylum Arthropoda; class Insecta; order Coleoptera; family Chrysomelidae; genus Lochmaea; species Lochmaea crataegi. Next base: position 17,037,143 of record OX387435.1, read on the forward strand.
AAAAATTTTTAAGGTAGTCAAAATATGTAAAATGGCTGTAATGAAAGTAGCACTGCACATTGAAATAAACAAAAAAATTTATGTATTCAGTTTAATAAGATGCCTACAAAATACAACAAAATCTAAGAAAATAAAAAATATTGTCCACACAATACCAAACATGAAATTATGAAAAAGATGATGCAATCAGATATATGCCATTAAACTTAATTTTAATGTTTAGACAACATACATTGTGAAATCTATTGGAACGACTTAACTTCGATCTTCAGACCTAGAGTTTGATCTCCTCTTATTGTCTTTGGAATGTGATCTAGACCTCGACTTAGAGTGACTTTTATTTCGGCTGGCACTTCTTGATTTGGAACGACGCCTGGATCGTGATCTGCTGCGGCTTACTGATCTATTCTTTCGTCCTCCTCTTCTATCTTCAAAAACTCTAATTCTACGACCGTTAATCTCAGTATCGTCAAGTTTTTCAATAGCATTTTTCATATCGCTGTAGGAAACAAACTCTACAACGCCTTCATTTGGAACTAATTTATGAGCATCTGCAAATGTTACTTCACCTGCTTTACGCATGTAATCCTTCAAATCTTGCCAGCTACAACGGCTGGATAAGTTTTCAACAATGACTCTGTACTCAGTACGGGTAGGAGGGCCATATTTATCACGAGCTCTGGAATTATCATTTCTACCGCGTGAAGCACCATAACCTCTATCTCTACCACTTCCACGCCATTGATCGCTTCCTCTGGGAGTTCCTCTTGCTCTCTCGACTGTTATACGTTCACCCATCAACTCTTTACCATTTAATTCGTAACACGCGTCATCGGCGTCTCTATGATCATCAAATTCTACAAAAGCATAACCATTTTTCATTGACACTTCTTTAATTCTTCCATATTTCCTGAAGAACTTTTCGAGGTCCCGTTCGCGAATTTTATAAGTGAGTCCTCCCACAAACACACGAGTTGCCATTTTTTATAGCAAAATGGCTAGATGTAAAAATAATTTGCAAAAATTAAATAAACAGCTATTTACGTCAAATCTTTTGGAGGAAAAAAGGACGCGAGTTTGACACAAGACAATTGATGTATTTTCAGAGCGTATTTTTGGCGCTCGAGTCCTAAGTAATCAGTAGTGCCAATCCTTAGAATTTTCTGTATCGATTTATTTAAAACTTGATAAATAAATTCAATTTATTTTAAACACACTTATGAGGGACATGCAATTTTATGTTTAAATCATGGATTGCAACTTACACCTACTTTATATGATCGGAGGATGGCATAGTCTTTTGATGTTTAATTTAAAATTTAAGCAATATCAATATTATTATAACCAATGACTACAAGACACCAATAAAGGTAAAGGAAAGGATAACTTTACTCATTACCCGAACAAGAACTAAAGGTGGATTCATGCAAGAAAAAATTAAAACTAAAACTAATTTAAAACTAAAACTAAGAAGATAAAACCATGTAATGTAATGTAGATGTTCATGCAAGAAACTAAGAAATTAAGATTTAAATTAAAACTAAGACTAATTTCTTCCATGAATTCGACACAACGCATGCGTCAAGCCCTGGCCACAGATTACCTACAGGTGATTTGTGTAAATTTATTGTTTACATGAGGTTATATTACATATGTGGAAATATTTCTTCAGTTTACAACAATGTTATTTGTAAAAAAGTTAGTTTACGTTTAATTTTATCTTTTTTTTTAATATCTGACCTCTCGATTACTATTGGAAGTTTTGACAAATCATTGAAGAAAATGCGCATGTCCAGTTGATTTATTAATTTATGTTGCATGAACAGCTGACTATTCTTAGTTTAAATTTAATCTTAATCTTAAATTAGTTTTAGTTTAGTTGATGTTGCATGAATCCACCTATAGTTACAAGTTATTACATTTTATTCATCAATACATTTTGAGTTGGTATATTGGAAGATTTTCTATGATTGGTATCACTGAGTTATCTGCCGGTTGCCGCCACCCGCTACACGATGTAACAGTGCCGATATAGAATGTCAATTTTTCATATATAAATTTCTATCCCGCGTGACAATTGCTTGTGTTTTAAAGTTAATGTAGATTTGAATTTTACTATTCAGTACATTATTAACGAATAATCGTTTTGTTATATATTTTATGTAGTAATAAGAGTGATCACGTTTTCAGTGTTTACATATTATTCGAGTGCGTTTACTATTTAGTTAAAAGTTATATATTGAAAAATTACATAAACATTGGAATCTATCAGTTACTTTATTTGGAGAGTTGTCTAGATATTTGTGTATACTAGTTGAAGTGAAATAGTTTTCGGTTTTGTTTCATCAATATATAAATATTTTCGTTTTAGTTAACAACTATGAAGATGAATGTTCGTAAGTATGATTTGTTTTTGTAGCTTCTAAATGATTAAATAAAGTTTTATAACACATTAAATGTATTATTAGTGATGTTACTTCCTTTAAACTTATTTTATGCAATTAATTAGTTTTGTTTATTATTTTGTAAGATTTTAAGCGACCACGAGGTTGCTTGCTATTTGTCATCTGTCATTTTTAATGTCATCCAAAAATGCTTTTCATTTTAAAAGTTTGAAAATTAACGATGTCACGTTCGGATTTGTTTCTATTTCCATAATTAAATACCAATCAAGTTTATAAATAGCCAGTAATATAAGTAATAAGAGCAAGGAACATTGAATTGCGCCAATGATATACTTTATTTTAGTTTATTTATTTAGAAACTAGTAAAGGAAGCTTCTACTTAACTTTTCTTTTGATGACCATTATATTCTTATTTGACAAAGTTGGCAAAGATATTGGCAACTTCAATTGAATGTCAATTGTTTTGGGTTGTCATGAGGATTTTATTTATTTGTAACTTTCATTGCAAATATTAATTTTGAAATGGACTCATTGAATAATTATTTTACAGATCGTGAAAGGTTTCAATCTGGCAGTAGTACTGATGAAAATGAATCTGGATCTGAACAAGAACATGAACATGAACTCATGTCCGAAAATCAACTTGCAATGGTTAATCATGCTATTGGAACACCAGTTAGAAAACGTAGGGGAAACTTGCCGAAACATTCAGTGAAAATTTTGAAAAGATGGTTATATGAACATAGGTATAATGCATATCCTAGTGATGCTGAAAAGCTGACACTCTCTCAAGAAGCCAACCTCACTGTTTTACAGGTAATCTTGAAGAAACATTATTAGATAATAAAAATTACCAAGTTATTGTATGAACTTTTGATTTGTTTATTAGTTTTATACTTTTGGTAATGGTTTGTAATACTTTCAAATTAATTATTCAACAAAAAAAGCAACACATTTAACATAATAAAGGCCATATGCCAAGAAGTGGAAAATCTAGGACCTCTGGTGTGTGAAACAAAACAAAAATAGTTATTTAATCAACTAGGCAGAGAAGTAACAGATCTACTGCCGTGGCTAGCAGGCAATGAAACTAGCCAAGGCAGTAAATTTGATTCTCTGCTGTGTGAAACAGATTTTTTCTCCGATTGTTTGTACAGTGTGTTTAGAAAAATCAAATTGAAATGAAAATTTTTATATAACAGATTCAGATCACAGTTTTTAATATTTTTTCTAATTGTATAAATCGTATTTTCTAATATTATTATTGTCGATTAGACCTTAAATTGTATACAAAATAATATCTACCGAAAAATAATAAATATGTTAAATATCGACAATAATAGTGTGCACAGTGAAATTAGACTATGTATGTGTGATGTGGAAGTGATTGTTTGATTCCATGGGCCTGCTTAAATCACAAGATTAAAAAAAAAGAAGAAAAAATGATTTTTTTAATGCCTAGGCATTAAAAATCATTTTTACTGGCTAGGCAGTAAAAGTGTTACTGCTATGATCGATAAATGCCACTAAAACTGATGGAGAAAAACCTTTTTCAGGAGCTTAGTTTTCTTTTCGTATGTGATGAATTGTGTGAAAGCTATTTATATTTTGAGAACAAGAAAACGGGAATAAGAAAAGTATAATTTGGTTGTTCATTCAGATTTTAGGAACAAACTGGGCATATTAAATTGTGGGAAACTAGAATTTTTATTCAAATTTTATAATCAAAATGCAGACACTTTAATTTTATTTACACTCCAAATTTCATCCATGTTGTGATATCGGTAATATGATATATTTTTATTTATTGATAGGTTTGTAATTGGTTTATAAATGCAAGACGAAGAATTTTGCCAGAAATGATAAGAAGAGAAGGTCATGATCCTCTACACTACACAATATCTCGAAGAGGTAAGAAGTTGAGCAGTGTAAATGGTATTGTGGACCTTCCTTCTGTTAATTGGAATGGAGATTTGCCAACTATTCGAGGAAAACGTATTAGACTTGACCATGACTATGAAGACAGTATGACTTTGATGTATCGCTCCGAAGAAGATAGCCCTAACGAATATGAAAGCTCTAGTCCTAGTGAAGAAGAGAAATTCACACCTTGGCAAACTGTTATTCGTTATGGTGTTCAAAGAGATATTAATCATCCCGCCAATCGGGGGTAAGTAAATAAAGAATGTTAAATATCCCCTCTTCTTCATCATACAATTATGTACAGAACAATTTGCACAATGATTATTTATTTATTTTTGTATACATTTAAATCGTTATCAGTTTATCAACTGCATAACTTACCGAATGCTTATTTAATGTTTTGCTGATTAATGTTTTGTCTGTTACTTTATTATTAATTATTTGGTATACATTTTTTTATCTAAGTGAAATGTTAATGCAGTTAATATTCAAATTGTAGTTGGTAAGTTCATTAAATATATTATTTTCAAAACTGTCTATCAAGGTCCACTTACAAAAGTCTGTCATAGATTTTCTTGTTCATTGGTAGTTCCAGCATTAACCCACTATGACTCAGTATTTTTAATTGCCCTAAGATAAGGAGTTTGACCATAATTTATGACTAAAAACTTTGGCAACACTGCTAGTTATTCTTGCAGAAAGAAAGCATTGCTGTATCTCTCTAACACTACCATCTGAATGTGAATTTCTATAGAAAAAATTAGCCATAATAAAACTGAAAAAAAATGCCATTGCCTCTTGGATTATAAAATTAACGCAAAGTTTTCTAGTTTTGACACTTTTACTCCGTAGCGATCATGAAAAGTATAATATAATAGTATAAATAAATCTTCTTTTATTCTTTTAGGACCCCGAAGGAGACTATAGTCAGCAGCGATTATTGGAACGCCCCACATTCTCAAATTTCTCATCTATCCCAACTATCTCCAATTTCAAATCCTAAAGTACAAGTAGTACCTGCCCACTCTAATGAGCTCGTCAATCCAGATCCGTTACTAGGCGACGGTGAAGACAAGGATAAATTCAAATGCCTATATTTGCTGGTAGAAACTGCGGTAGCAGTGCGACAACGTGAAAAGGAACAGAACGACACTCAAATGTAGCCTCGAGTGCTGAGAAGTACTTAACAACCAGAAAATAATAGTGCCTTGATTCTCTTGGATTAATCTGTACCTATATATATATAATCACAAAAACGAAAAAATTATATATGTTGAATCGTTTTAATTAAAGGAATATCAGGTAAAAAAGGGGTTTGGGCCTTCATGAACTTGATATTTATCATTTAAAATTTGTTACCTATTTTATAATTTTGATACAAAATAATGGGTATGCCTTTAATAAATGTTTGATCATTATTTTAAGAATGTTGTGATGTTTAATTGAATTTCTATGCTTCCTGGTTGTTGCATTTGAATATATTTGAACTTTTGCCAATTTTTTATATTAAAAGACTGAAAATTATGACAGATTAATATTTTCAATCGTTAAAACTGAAAATACCTTTTTTACTAGCAATATTTCAATTAAATTGAGGTCAATGAAATGGACGATGGTACGATATAAATTGTGCTCTAGGATCCATCAGTTTTTACCTTTATTTCTGCTCTCAGCATTTACAACTGAAATTTTAATTTTTCTTACAATAATGATTCTAGTCATTAATTTTGTACCAACATGCATGTTTTTTAAGGTGTTTCATTTTCTGATACTTTATAAACAAAAAACTATTACCATTGGGAGAAAAAGGAATTAGAGCCTCCATTCATCCAAAAATTCGATTTCCCATATAAATAATGGACAGCGTTTGTTCAAAGGAACTTTTTTGTAGAAAATTTAATGCACTACGGAAGCTCTATACTTATTTTTTCCAAAAAAAATTTTAATAATTAAAATTTGAGCTGAAACCGAAAAAAAAATTCCCGTGTTTATATTTGGATGACTGAGGCGTCTAATTCACTTTAAACTTTTCCCTAAAAATGCCTTTAGACCATAGGATTTTTCCTTTGATTTTAAAAAGTCGGATGAAACCGTCACTGTATTCATTTACACTGTTTGATTTTCAATTTGATTTTGTCCATGTAATTTTGCATTTGACAAATAATTCGAGTTTTGCAAATATGTTCGATTTTTCATCTCATTCTTGCGATTAATCATGCGCACTGCGCATTATTTGTTGTTGATTACATTCTTATATGGGCAAAAAAAAAGAAGAGAATTAAAAATTTATCGGATCTTCCTACAAAAGTTGATTCAAATTTAAATTCGAAATGCCTAGTTCCCTTCGACGCAATAACCATTTTCTACGCCAAAGTTTTCTATTTATTTATTTATTTTTTCATTTTTGATTTTACGCGAGAGTAGCTAGAGTAAAAATACAGAGTGAAGTATGCCGACCAAGTTTTTTGTGAAAACAAAATAACTTTACATTTTCTATTTCTATTGAAATGGATGACATTTTCCAAGTCGACTCTGAAGTAAAATCAGATCGTTTATCAAATGTAAAATAAAATGAAAAATCCTATGGCCTAAACGCACCTAACCGAAAATAGTTTTTTTTATAAAGATCAGATTTTTAGGTAGGACAGAAAAAAAGATCGTCTATCAATGAACCACTCTAATGTATATTTACAAATTGTTGTTTTTACGAAATCCAAATGTCGACTCTCGATAAGTTGAAACTCAAGGAACCAGAGAAACATTTCAAATTACCAAGAGTTTGATCAAGATTCGAGATTTATTAGTTTAAAAATTATTATTATTTACTGGAAAGTAGTCCGTAATTTTCTGTTGAGTGAGCGATTTTAACGTTTGAAGGAAGACTGGAATGCGAACTGTAAACTCATTCATGAATAGACAGGTGCACATGTATGTAAAGAAATGACTTATGACACATAACATAACATACTGATGACAACAAACGCTTCAAATTATGGAGAGTATGGAAGCCCGGAATTCACATTATTGCATGTTGGCGGTCACTGAGACAGTGAAAAAAATTCAAATTATCGAGAGTCGACTGTAATTTGTTAGCTTTGACTTTATTTTCAGTTCTGGCTGTCAAACATTTTTTGAATTAAGCGTTTTCGCATCCTGATTAAGTTTTGAATCTTTGTATACCATGGTTTACTATTTTTCTCTAATAGTTCCTATCCCTTGTATGTTTTTCATGTTCAGTCTTCCAAACATGATCCAATTATGTATACCCCTTATAGAACCTGCAGTATCTCTTGATTGTATTTCCCAATTTCCTGACACGTCGTACCATAAATGGATGCTTCCATTCGCTTCACAAATACATTACCGGTCTAATGGTCATGAAGTCATTATTTTTCATCGTTATCTTTAATTGTTTATTCTTCAAATTCTTCGCTCTTTGAAAGTTTATTTATAAGGGACCGAATAAGTTTCCATGTATCTGCCGACTTAATCATTTCTTCCAAAAATGGGTGAGTACTGAGATGAATCATGTCTATTTGGAAGAATAACTGATGCCATCTTGGACATTCAAAAAGGGCATGTATTATCGTATTTGTATTTCCACAGTATTTACAGGCCTGTTTCTGTTTTTTTTCAACATTTTTAAATACTTTTTAAATGTGCCATGGCCTGTTAGCACTTGAATTAAATGGTAGTTGAATGGATGCTCACAATTTATCCATTTGCTAATATCTGTGATAATCGTGTCCACTCTGCCATGTCATTTGTTTATTGTCTTGGTCCTTTCTTATTTTCTGGTCTGTTAATTTGCATCCCTCAGCAGATATAATCCACATCTTGTATTGTCAACACCACTTTTGCATACTTCACAGCGAATCGCCTTTTTCTTTCCTTAGTTGATTTGCATTTAATTTACTTCAGAAAACTAACATTAGATCCATAAAATATTTGTATAAAAAACAAAACAAACATAAATATTTGATATAAGTGGTGTTGGCACTCTTGACTTGTTTCCTTTAGTTCAGGGACATTCTGTATTACACTAATATTAATAATATTGATAGTCCAGAAGAATTTAAAAATTTAAATTAGCTTAGATTTTGAAGATACAGGCGGAATTTGTTCTTTTTGGTGTATACTCACAATTTTCCTTAGAATCCCCGTGGAGCTTTTTTCCAATTATGCTTTTCAGCTCCCCCATGATATTTGTAAATAAATATCTACTCCGAGTCTTCAACAAAAGTTACTATAGCTCTGTTCCAACCAACATTTAGAAACCGTTCTGGAATTATATCGAGTATTGTGTAGTGCGAAAACTCGAATTTGGGATGGACACATCAACTTTATCACCACTTCCAGAAGGTAGTTTTTTGTACCGTCCCAAGAACTATACTATAATCAGTTGGAACGCGAAAGAAATACAGCACTTGCGCGAACGATACCATTGCCAGTTGGAATGATCCTTCTGATTGCGGTTGGAACAGACCTATTATGTCTAAAGCAAAAATTAATGTAAAACTAAAACTAAGAACCTAAAACCATGTTCATGCAAGAAACTAAGAAATTAATTTTTTCCATGAATTCGTCACAACGCATGCGTCAAACACTGATCACAGATCACCTACTGGTTCTGAACTTGCCGAACAGCCATCATTTGTGTTAAGTTATTGTTTACATGAGCTTGTGTTATATGTTTGACATTTTTTATAATTTATGTCTTAATTTTTCGTCTCCTGTGTTTCCTCTAAAGATTGAAAAATAATCCTCTAGAGGCCGCACTAATGGGGGGTACATATGTTTTGATTTTCCATTTGACAGCAACATTAAACGTACCCAATAAGAATTTTTACTTTTTTGCATTTTTTCCCGCCAATAACAAAAAGTAAGAATTCTTATTGGGTACATTTAACGTTGCTGTCAAATGGAAAATCAAAATATATGTACCCCCCACTAGTAGATTATTTTTAAATCTTTAGAGGAAACAGGCTAATTACTGAGAAAATTGCTTTAAATCTTGAAATGTAAGCTAATAGTCAAATCTCTTGGACTATAAATAAAAAATAAATGGTAACCTTTTTAATTTTCATTCTGCAATTTTTTCTAGATAAATAAATTCCTATTCAATCCGCTATGTCAAGTCTTCTGACAACAAGATAAATCGATGGTATGTTCTAACCCATCTCACCACATCCTGTACTCCTAATTCATTTCTAATATCTCGAGTGTCTAATCTATCATTCCCTTCCAAGTTAATAATATTTTCAAAAATATCAATAAAATAAAGCTGTGTATTTGTTCTCTTCACTTATACCTACTTTTTCAAAAATACTTGTTTGTCAGGAAACCAAAGTTGCTACTTTTACTCATGCTTTCTTGCCACTATTTTTTTATTTTGTCCTTTTAAAGGTAAAATAAATTATAGTGAAAAATATTTGTTTAATACCGAAACGCCACTTGAAAATTTTTGACATTAGGCCATTAAGAAAACCCATCGAAATATATCTTTACAAGTGCGATTTTATCTTCATTCCTTTAGTTAAAACGAATGATTTTGATGTGGACAATATTTGTGAGCGTTTCTTTTGTTTATCTTTGAGACATACGGAATTTTACGTTGAGCTCAAATTTGTTTGTATATTATAAAAATTGTATAAAGATGTACAGGGTGATTCGTTAAGAAGGGCGACGGCTGCTTAACTGTTATCTTCCATGAACATACCTCAAACTATTGAAAATCATTTTTTGGGGGGTGTAAACTTTGTAATTACTTATTTTTGAAGATGTTAGATGGATGGCCAGGTGCTACATTTTAAAGGATCACCTAGTGTGTACATAAAATTTTCATATGAAAGGATGTGAAAAATGTGTGTGCCAGCCATTTTTGTTTTTATGAATTAGGATTTTATAGTCAGGTTGTAAGTTAGTTTTTAGTTTATTCATTTTCATTGTTTCAATTCTGATGTATTTACTACAAGAGAAAATAAATTGATGTTGGATTCACTATTGTTTTGATTTATATCCGAGGAAAATGTCCAAGCGGCGACCGCCAAAAAAGTCGGTCATCCGGAATAAAAGATGGATATTCGTTAAATAATAAACCACCAATCTGGAACAGGATTCTTGTTTACATTGTCACTGAAATATCAGTTTTCTCGGGGAGCTCCACTATATTCTTGTCTTAGGGAGTGAAGCTTCACGAGGGAACATATTTTGTCATTATCGCTGCAGTGACAGAGTAACCAATCAAAATAAAGACAAAATATATGTTCTCTCGGAAACTCCTAGGCCAAGCAATAGGTAAATTTTTATGACAAAAATCCTAGTAGAAAACGTACTGTGTCATCATGTAAAAGACATTAAGTAGTATAAACCTGATATATTTTCGACTTGCAAATGTTATAAACATTTAAAACGAAAAGAACGTCCTTTTTTAGTTTTTTGTTAACACGAAAGCTTGTTAAGTAATTGTAATGGTGTCAATCTATGTATATAGGGTGCGGCCGAAAACCGTCGGTTAGACAGATCTCGTGAACTACAGGTAAATGAAAACTGAAAATTTGCATGGAGGGTTTCGAAGGGAGAACTATTTAGTGAAAATATTGGCATCCTTTTATCACTTCCGGTTATAGCGGAAGTTAGCTCTATTTTAGTTTTTTTTAATGATGATTTCTTAAATTTAATCATAATTAATGGTGAGTGTAACAGGATAATAGACAGAACCTGCCGGGTATTTGCTGAAAGATACCCTGAGAAACGTAGACCAAACCATAATACCGTTAAGCGTTTACTAAACAACTGTTCTCAGTTTGGTAGTTTCACAAGCAATAGAAGCAACCCCAAAACTCATGTTGATAATGATGATTTTCGAATAGATGTCTTGGGATATTTTGCCGCCAATCTGAATTTATCTTTGCGGGAATGTGAGCTTCATTGGACTCCTTATTCTTATACAGATGTTCAACATTCACATCCAGGAGATTTTATAAGACGTATCGAATTTTGTGAGTGGATTTTAATTAAAAGTCAAGAAGATGAAGATTATTTGGTGTGATGAGTCCAAATTTACGAAAAATGGACTGTTTAACCGCCACAACAGCCACTATTGGAGTGACGAAAACCCTTACGTTATATGTGATAGTAAATTTCAAGTCTCATTTTCTTTTAATGTTTTTGGTGCTATAAAAAATGATAAGATATTCGCACTTACAATTTATGACGAAAATTTAAACGGCGAGCGGTACTGTAATATTCTACAACAAGCAATTTATCCGGCACTGCAAAATTTACCTAATAATGAGGTAAATGAAACTTGGTTTCAACAAGATGGTGCACCTGCTCACAATATTCGAGCTTCAAGAAATATTTGAAGATAGATGGATAGGCAACACAAAGAGGTCCTAAAGATATCCCCGCGATCTCTTTTTAAGAAATTGTGACAACTTTTGTTACCTCTCTGAGAGGTTGTTGAGAGTTCTATATCTCCTCCAAATGTCCGCCGCCGGGATATTCTCAGCGAAGTCTTAGAGATATATCTCACGTGGAAATTCCCGAACAATACACCCTGGCGAGTTCTCTGTGACATCTTGTTACTACTACTTTGGGAAATTCTCATTTATTGCTCATATCGACGTCTCTGTGAGCTCGCTGTGTGATCATCGCAGGCAGTGCCTCTGGCGAGTTCTGTAGGAAATTCACATATATAGCCTTTTGTGAGATCCATGAGAGGTCACTTTGCGATATTCGCATGCAATGCTTCTGGCGTGGTCTTCAAGAGTTCGCATTGAGAGTAGTGCAAAATATTCTATATTGAAAAAGGAAACTATTGAATTGAAAAAAATAATTTCAGAATTGGGAAAAACGTTACTATTTGTAAAATCTAATGGAAAACAACTACTGCCCCGTTACTATGGCATATGCTGGACAGCGACATCCGATATTGTAAATCCCTAACTTTTCACCTGAAAAAACCTGCATTTTACTTCAGATATTCGATTGAAAAACTTTCTCAATCAAGACTGAATAAAAAGTTAAATGAGAATGCAAATTTACACCATCAGATTTGATTAGGTTAAAAGCAAGATTTCACAATATCCTCAATGCCCAGTGTGCCATTGTGGCGAGGAATTAGTTGTTTTCTATTAGATATTACTAACTTTAATGTTTCGCCGCAGATTGTTTTATAATTGTAAAAAAAATATGTTTCCATTTTATTAAGAATGTTTTCTTTTTCAACATGTAAAACTTACCAGAAGGTACGATGTACGATAGTGACTAAAGTTTATCTTTTAAAAGTAAAAAAATGATCATATATACATCCCGCAGATTCTTTGAGAGCTCGTGGGAGAAACCGAATATCAAGATCAGAATACTATATTATTATGACCACAAGAGAGGATGAATGTTGAAACAATCAATGAACTAATTTAAGTTTATTTTATAAAAACTTAATATACATAAAAAAGAAAAGAAAGAAATAAAAAGAAATGAGCTGCTAGCTATCACCTTCGATGTGGACCTGAAAGCAAATGGTAAACCATAATATTCGGGATATTAATACAAAAAATATATATTTCATTGCTCTTTCGATACCCCTCAGAGTGTTGGTTGAAAATAAGAAATGTTTACACACCAACACATATTTATAATAATAACATCACAACTCTGTATAGCTATGATTTCAATATAAAAAAACAATTTGATTTGGCATACTGGATATCTCGGATATCATACTGGAACCTTTGGCACGATAATCATTGTAAGCACAGTTTTAACAAACACCAAAACAAATTTTCCATTACCGCGACACGAGTTTTGTTAACTATGTCATTATCTTTAGGAGAAGATCAATACTTAATTGTCCTATATGTATAATCCTACTTGTGTAGCCATGCTTAATTATAAAGTTGTGAATATAAGGATATAGATTCAAAGGTAGCTTTGGTTGGTCAAAATTAGCACTAACAGACTGTTGGTTCTAGTAATTAATCCTAACGCAACTAGTATTCAAGTAGGATAATACCATAAAAAAACATAGTTTTAATCTTTCCCAGAAACAGTGCTAGTAAAATACGGTGTCAAGGTATTAAAACATGTTTGTGTGGTAAAACTGTGCTCATATCAGGTATCACGCTTGAATCTATTGAATATGAGCTTTAGTAATACCTTTACAAAGGAAACATTGACTTACCATTCTCCATATTGACTAACTTTAATTATTTTTTAAATCCTCCCTTTTTTTTCTTTGTGAACAGTGTCTCAACCAATCTTGGGAAAATATCTCAAATTCTTTGTCAGTGGTTTTCCATGTCTGTTTCAGTACATCTAGAAAAATACAAATGCATACACCAAAACAACACAATTAATTATGTTATGTTATTTTCTATAGAATACAAATTAAATAAATGGAAATTGTGAAGAGCAAAAAATCCGCTACAATTCTTATGGAAATGTTTTATAATCATTACCGAAAAAATATTCATTTAAAACATACCAATCTATCTCCAATTTTAAATAATTAACTTTCCTCTGTGAACATCATACTTTGTAAATGAACAAATCAACACAAATGGTCATCATAATAGGTAAAATGGATGGGATAAGAGTATTACAAATTATACTGTACCAATAAGCAAATAAACCAGTCTGAAACTTTATTTACACATACAGGTCCCAATAAAGTTCATATTTTCCAATCATATGTTGCCTCTTTGTCCCTTCCATGAGCATTTCATTCCTAGTTCATTTGTAAAAATGTTCTTGAACATGCGTCCATGATGATGATCCTTGGGACCAGAACCCCCAATTCCATTGAAATACAACTTCTATAAAAATATCAAAATAGGATTCTAATTATCAATGAAGAACATGCAGCGTTTAATTAATTTAAGTAAAATGTAAGTCTGTGGAATTTTCTCTTCCCTTTAGGACTGAATATACAATACATCTTCGCCATACGCCAATTAAATCCCCTAGGAACTATGGATAAACTATTATATAATTTGAACGAATGAATTCCTTTTTGGCGGTTGCTGGGTATCAGCACGAATCTAAAATGGCGGCCAAATTAACAGTAGGTACAATTAGTAGGCCTACACAACAAATACACCCTTTTTAAAATGAGAATATTGTGAAAAACTGCACTTACCTTGTTACCTATACAGTCAAATTCACACAAAACAAATATATTTATGCAAACCAATAATAATCTCTTTATCTTTATAATAAACAGAACAGTAATCGCCAGACGCCACCTGGACGCCACTATAACTAAAACTAAATGGCGCGTGTAAATGTAAACTTAACTTCATTGATAAATACCATATACTCGCAGTGAGAATTTCTTGTTCTGGTTACATTCGAGATAACTTTAGGAGCTCGCAGCGAGAATTTCTTATTCAAGTTACATTCGAGATAACTTTAGGAACTCGCAATAAGAATTTCTTATTCAAGTTACGTTCGAGATAACTTTAGGAACTCGCAATAAGATGAAACCTGGAAAATTGAATGTGAGCTCTCCGAGATTTCTCCTGGAGACACCAGTGAGAATTTCGTTTAGCTACAGCACATAGCGATCACCGGGACCTCGCAATAGGAGTTCGCATAAGATCCTAATTATAACCTCTCAGAGATCTCGCGGAGAGGTCTGTGTTACCTGGGTAGCCAATAACGGTCCATTCCGTTGGCCACCAAGATCTCCCCAATTGTCACCACTGGATTACTTTATTTGGGGGAATGTTAAAAATAAGGTATTTGCTGAACCTGTTACTACCAAAGAAGATATGATAAGTAGAGTTCTTCGTACCTTCAACGAAATGGATAGGGAATTCATTTCAAGAGCTACTATTGATAATTTCATTAAAAGGATCCAGAAATATTTGGAAGCTGATGGACACCATTTTGAACATTTGTTACTTTAGTGAACTTCTATTCCAAATTTGTCTATTCTTGAATGTTAAATATATTTCAGCGTTCATTGTTTGTTTTATTAAAAAATTAAATTCTCTAAAGTCTGCCCCAATAGAGTTGATAGCACGGATCGGGGGTTCGGACCATAAAATAGTTGTAAACCATAGGCGCGACGGAACTACCTGCCCCGTAACCTATACACATTACAACCCAATTTCCTGTTAATATTTAATTCTAATCTAAGTACCTGTATAGAATAAAATTTGAAGTAGTTAGTATTCGGCAACTAGCAAGTCTATTCGTCTAATTAAGATGGCTTCAAGATCAAGTTTTTCTCCAATTCCTATTCAACGAGTTAGCAAAAGTGCATATTCTTTGCGGGAAAAAACATTAATCCTGAACGTTCATGATGCTCTTGTGCACCAGAACCCCACAAGTTCTGTTCGCGACATATAATTACGAACGGTGCCAATATGATAGGGGTAGGAGAATCAACGATTTATAGATTTTTACGTGAGAGAAAATGCCGGAACCTCGGTGAACCTATTCCTCACCCGGGGAAGAAACCATTAGAAATTTACGACGATGTTAAAAACAGAGTTCGTAGAATAGTGCAAGGTATATATGTATTTCGCAAAAGAAATACCAACGTTGGACAAGATTGTGCAAGCCGCCCAGAATGACAAAAACCTGCCACAACTATCAAGAACTAGAGTATACAGAATTCTTCATGGAATGAACTTTCGGTGGGAAAAACAGAACAGAAAATCTTTTCTTATTGATAGGCCGGATATTGTTTGCTGGAGACGAGAATACTTAAGGTCAATCCGAAAATATCGCAACGAATGTAAGAATATTATCTATTTGGATGAAACCTGGCTAAATGAAGGACACCGTATCGAAAGTCTGGCAAGATAAAAATATTCTGAATTCCCGACAAGCTGCCATGGAGGGTTGGTCAACAGGATTAATATACTTCTCGCTGGAAAGGGACGCGGGCTTATTATAAACCCATATATAGGCAGTAAAAACGGATTATTGGAATTTCAATCTAATTCAAGCAAAGTAAACCACGAAGAAATGACGGCTGACGTTTTTGAGGAATATTTCCAACAAATGATCGAATACATTCCCCAGAATTCAGTTATTGTAATGGATCATTCTCGATTAGTAAAGAAGCTTCCCACAAGTTCATGGAAAAAAGCGGCGATAATTGAGTGGTTGCAGTGTAAAGCCTTAAATTTCGATGATACAATGGTAAAAAAAGAACTTTTGCAAATTGTTAGACATCGTAAAGCAAAGTTTAAAAAATTGTAATCGATGAGATGGCAAAAGGTAGAGGTATTATTGTACATCGCTTATCCCCTTACCTGCAGGCTATAACTTAGGTAAATGTCCATCTTCTATCCAGTAATCTCAAGGTATTGTGCCCTAGGATTCTGAATTGCTGTGTACTTTGCAAGTGTGTAGATTGAAGTTTCTTCTTCCATGCCACAGAATCTACATTCTTCTTCCTTCACTATTTTGAGGTTTCTCATGGTGCCCATTCAGGCGAGAATGACCTGTTAGGATCCCTGTTGAAACTCTTTAGAGCAGTTTTACTTTGAATTATGCATTCAATTGATCTCAATAGGTTGTAGTCACCCAGAAGAATCTTTGATTGTCTAAGTCCTACTATATCTTGCCAAAATCAGATCTTTTTTTCGGCTTTGCCTCTTTCTTCCAATATTACATTGGGGCAGATACCGCAAAAGGGTTCCGGCCCCCAAAAGGGCGTTTCAGTCCCCTTCGTTACTAGTTCATCTGCTATTTCATTTCCTTCTATTCCAGTGTGTCATGGAATCCACAGTAAGGTGACTATATTCTCGCCTAGTTCATTGAGTTTGCCTAGGCATTCCCACACCATTTTGGAACTGATTACACAAGAGCACAGTACTTTATTGGCTGCTTGACTATCCGACATTATGATAATCCTTTGCCTTCAATATCCTTTATCAATATTGAACTGGTCACACTTTCTTATGGCGTGAATTTCCGCTTGAAAGATACTTGGGGTTTTTCCAAAGCTTTCAGAGTGTTTGGTTCTTGGCCCGTGTGACGTCAAATTCACCTACCCTTTGGATTTTACCAACAGGGCACGTCACTTTGGTCACCCTCGATGCAAAATCTTATAAACGAATGCTCGGGCGCCAGATTTTTTACGTGGTTTGCTCCACGGCCCCTTGACCCTTCGCGTCAAGAGTTCCAGATAGCCTCAGATGGAGGTTACGGAAAATTCCAGGGGTCTCGTTGAATTCGACACTTCTAAAACACTCTAAACCCTCAGACGACTATGCTACGGGTTATTAAGAAAACACTAATTAGGTCGGATGGTATATTACCAGGTATGTTTAATTTCCACAGGGATAAAGTACATAAATATTTACAGTAATTTATATTTTAGAAATATCATAAATTAAATATTTTCAGCGGTTCCCAACAAAATAAATATAATACAGTGTGCCAATGCGTCAAAAATATTCGGGTTATGTAAAATTTGCCGGTAGAACGTGCATAAGCAATGGTACGATAACGGAGATATAAGCAGGTTATTTAAGCGATTAGTAACAGGTAAAGCGATGCAATGCGTGAGCAAACAGTGAGCAGTTTTAAAGGAAGAAATTATATTACAGTAGTGAGCAAAAAAAAAACAAATTATCGTACAAAATTAACAATTTAACCACAACTACAAAAGGTCGTTAATTTGGGAGTTCGGGAAAACGGATCGACCAATCAACCACTCTGATAATGAAAACTTTGAATTAAACTAGATATTCAATCAACCAATGGCATCGGCCTCAGACTTGTTTGAATATCGTAAACGAATTAAAATGAATGAATGAAAAATTAATTTCTTTACCTAACTTTCCCGGCTGAAGGTTGGACAACGCATGGAATAATCCTCGCACTTGCCCCACGATCAGTTTTTATTTCAAATAATCGAAATGAAAATTTTAATCAAATATTACAACAAAAGGGTCGTTAATTTGGAAGGCAGGGAAAACGGATCAACCACTGATAATGAAAATTTTGAATTAAACTAGATATTCAATCAACCAATGGCATCGGCCTCAGACTTGTTTGAATATCATAAACGTATTAAAATAAATGAATGAAAAATTATTGTCCTTACGTAACTTTACCGACTGAAGGTTGGACAACGCATGGAATAGTCCTCGCACTTGCCCCACGATCAGTTTTTATTTCAAATAATCGAAATGAAAATTTTAATCAAATATTCGGGAAATTTTTAGGACCGGACAATGGGTATAAGGATTTAATTCGGGAAAAACAAAATCTAAAATAAAATACTTGATGTATTGAGCATTCAATTAAGAATTAAAACCAACCCAATATAAAAAAAATGTAACAATAATAAAACTGAAAAATAAATTTTCTTATCTATTGCGAAAAAAAACCACTCACTAGAATACTGTACTAAATTTCGACAATCAGAATATCGAAACTGCTAACGGAAATATGTTTTTAAGCGGAACAAAATAATTATATTCTTTGGCTTTACTAAAACAATTTTTCTTACTTACGCAGAAACGGTTGGATACTACGGATTCACTGTAACTAGACTTCCAAAATTTTTGGTCGGTAGGAGAGATTTTTGGTTTAAACAAACGGTAGCAGAGAGTTTCGAAAACAAACGGTAGCCGAGCGCGATTTTTGTTGAAAACAACCGGTAGCAGAGAGGCCCAAAATCGTTCGGTTTTCGAATTTATATCCCAATTCCTACCTAAAATTTTTGCCTTATCGGAATCATACATGAAATTAATTTACTTTCAAGTACAAAAAAGTTTCTACTAGACTGGACGGCTTTTGTTTTAATTAAAATAGTTTATATACCGGACGTCCTCTAGTCTTTGAATTTTTGAGAATCAAAATTAATAAATTTTATATTTTTAGTTTCGTATTCATGTGTTTTGAATTACTAAGAAAATATAATATTGCGGTAAAAAAAATCAATGTGGTAGCAGAAAGGATCGGAAAGTAAGTAACGAGTTATATAAAAATAAAATATGCTACAGTGAAAACTAAAAATGAACTCCAAATCGGTGCCCCACAAAATAATTCGTTACACCCGTACACTCTTATCCCAGTTCCTTCTATTACTTTTGAGCCGACTGTGTACCATTGAATGGCATTCTTTCCAAGTCTGGTAATGGTATTTGGATCCCATTTCTTCTTGTTGCTTAATTCCGGAATTTCTTTGAAAAGTTATACTTTTTCATCACACCATCTTGTGGCATGTCCCTGGTTTTCTGATTTGTAAGAAGTAAGGAGGTGGTTTTTTTTAATGATCCCCTCTCTACTTAGTCTGTATCTTGTTCTTTCTGTAACACTTTCCACCTCCATATGAAGTGGTGTGAGGTAGAGAAACACTTCCATTGCTGCCGTTGGGTATGTTCTCACGATCGAATGGCCACCAAGGTCGCCAGATTTGACAACTTTAGACTTTTTTATGGGGATACTTGAAGAGCAAAGTTTATCAAAGTCGCCCAAATGATTTAGAAGGATCGCATCAGAACGGAGATTGCACAAATAACGCCTCGTAAACGTTAGAGACGAATTTATTGCTCGGCTGTCTCATTGCATTATTGCTGAAGGTCATCAGTTTGAATATTTCATATAATTTAATTGTTTTTTACTAAACAGTTCTCTGTATTTTAGTAAATAAACAGTTTTGGTCGACCCTGCAGAAATAAATATTCGAATAAATACATCGTTGTAAAGACGATTAGAAGACCTTTCCAATGAGGTGTCCTGAGACACATGGTTGCATTTAAAAAAATTGCCGATTACGTCACCACGTTAATACTGGTAACGCAATGTTCGTTACATCTACATCATGTGATGACGATTCAAAAATTAATATTGACCTGTTTTTGGATTTTTTCCAAAAGTCGTTTATTTTGGAAATAATGAATTTATTCCATACATTAGCGACATACTGTGTATTATTTGTTTTAGTACCGTTGTGTACAATGACAGGATTCACTTCCTTGGTTTTATGAGAGCGTTACTTATGATGTACACGTGTTTGATCTGTTATACATTTTTCTATCAAATATAATAATTCTTTAGTCTCCTCGTGCCTGATTTCTTCTATTAAAACGACAACATTTAGTACGTCAAATATCATTTTATTCAAAATTAACAACAACATATTCCGTTCAATTTAAAAACACAGATTTTTTGTAGTGATTTGAGGTTTTTAAAAATCATGGTAACAAAAATTGGTATACTAATAGCTTTTATTTCAATAATATTAATCGATGAAATATTCGAATATTCTTCCCGATCTCCTGGTCCATTGATATCTACGTATTTGTTTTTGTTGGCCTTATTTTTGCTCCTCTGTGAACTCGAAGTTTATCCAGCATCGTTGAGGAAGCTTTGCACGATACCACAAATTATTATTGAGGCAACGAATTGTTACAAACATATTTAAATATTCTGTTAATCATTCCAAAATTATTTTACAGATGTTTATATCGGCTGTTATTGTAGAAGTTATTGTAGTTGATTTTTGGTTCACCTTAGAAGCTTCTGCAATGGACGCTTTAGATAAAACAGCAAATGATGTCGAGTGGAAATTGGAATTGTGATGTATTATGCGATGTCTTCAGAAGCAGAATGGCCAGATATATTGCTAGTTATTATACTGATCATATTCTTTTTCATTGCTGTTCTTCATGCGTCAAGATTTATTGATTCGAGAGTCTTAGAGTACGTTTCATTTTGAATAGAGTATTATTTGTAATACAAACAACAACTATGACCGATTAACACTTTATTTCACGGGTCTTGGCGTCTCGTTATAACAATTCTTGCATTCGTACTAGGGAGCTTTCAACACAAACATTTTGAATACAGATAAACTTTTGAAATATAAATTGACAGACGTCTAAATGTCAATGCATCCAGAAGTACATATTCTCTGGTTTCAAGACACGTTCTATGGCAGTCTTGAATTTTGGAGAGGTTTTCTCTCGTCTTCAATAGGTTAGTTCTACTTCTCCACGTAATGGCTCTATAAGTGATTTGTCTCACTATGGCAGTATACATCCAGCTCAGGATTTTTGGGTTACAGCCCCAATTTCTCCCTGCCAGATTCCTACACACCATTAGAGCCATTTTTGCTTTGTGTATAATCTCCTTTTCGTGTTTGTTCTACATGAGTTTACTGTCTAGAGTCAAACCTAGATACTTGACTTCTTGTCTCCATTCAACCACGCTCCCATAAAGTTTAATGGTTTTGAGTTTTCTTTTCTTAGTGAAGGCTATTAAGATGGTTTTGGTGGGGTTGATGTTAAGTCCCACTGGCCTACACCAGCTATTTGTATAGTTCAGACCCTTTTGTACGATGTCACAAAGGGTGTTTTCGAATTTTCCAATTGTCCAATATCATCGGCATGATATTCCGAGGTCAGTCAAACCACACAGGAGTTCGTCAACCGTCAGGCTCCACATTAATGGTGTTAATATTGTAGATAATAAAAATACGAATACAACGCATTTTTCAGCGAAGTGATTGGATAATTAGGAGCGAATAAAATCAGGAAGAACTGGAAAATTCGTAATTTTTTCAAAAATTCATATCGTTTTTCAAGTTATAGCGTTGAAACT
Organism: Lochmaea crataegi; assembly: GCA_947563755.1. Lineage (NCBI taxonomy): Eukaryota > Metazoa > Arthropoda > Insecta > Coleoptera > Chrysomelidae > Lochmaea > Lochmaea crataegi. The sequence goes on from OX387435.1 coordinate 17,059,054, forward strand.
TCGAAGAAAACAAGCCCTTTGTATGCACTTTATGTGCGCGAACAGCAGGTACCTTGGGAAAATTACTTTTGCTGCAATATTTTGCGTTATAAATAGTCCGATTTTTAATTTGAAAACAGTTTTGAAAAATACAGATATAGAGCAACAGAACATATATTTTCGATTTGTAATCAAATGCTGCGAAGTAAGTCAAAAACGCTCGGCAATTCGGCCGAAAATGACCAAGTCCGATTTCTTGACTAGATTTTTTATTTCTTTTTTTATTAAAAAAAATAAAGGTACAGAAATTAGGGCCTGACCTGGAGTAATTTAACCTTGCCAAATACATTCATTTGTTGACCTAGCGGGCACCTAATAATAATGAAAGCGGGTTAGCGTTAAAATATAGATGCCATTTTTTCAAAATTTCTTAATAACAATTAATTTTCTAGAAAGAATTCTAAAAATTTTCAGTTGTCTGCTCTTTTCAGTTTCATAATAATTATTAATTTATTATTTATAATTTTTTTAATAATAATAATTTTTATGTAAATGCAATTTTAGAGGTTTTTGAATTAAGCTTTGAGGAGAAACATTTTTGAGAGTTGGGAACACTGGCTGGCGAGCGGCGAAACCAGTCATTTTCGGCGGTGTTCTTGGGCGTTTTTGACCAATTTCGCATCATTTTATCACAAATCGAAAATATACGTTTTATTGCTCTACATTTATACTTTTAAATACCGTTTTAAAATTTGAAATCGGACTATTTATAACGCATCCAGACCTACTGCAAAATATTGCATTAAAAATTGCAATTGCAACAAAAGTAATTGTCCCATGGTAACAGCTCTTCGAGGTTCATACTACGTAATATCTTTTACATGATGGCACAGTCTGTTTTCTGCTAAGATTTTTGTCAAAAACTCACTATTTTGATGCTCTATTGCTTGGCCTATCCCTCAGTCAATAATCCGGCCTCTGATCCCACATTCTTGACTCCGGGAACAATAATGTATTCTTGAACGATCAAGTGCAGAGACAAAACAATAACTGTAGACTCAATTCCAAGATACTTCGTTTTAACTTAACACCAACAAGATTGATTAAAGAGAAAAAGCCACAGTAGGAAGTCGTTAATCCGTTCACAGTATCGTATCGTACTCGTTTCTTCGAAAAGATGATGTCTAATAGTATGATTATTTTACAACTCAAATATTTGGCTGGTAGAATAAGATTTAGTTTTAGTATCTAAATTTTACCGACTACGGATCTGTTACTGTTTTATTATTAATTCCTTAAGACCAGATACCGAGTCAACGAAATATAGTGAAATATACTTTACATAGTCTTGCCGCGTATTCAATAGTTAATAAACGTACCAAGCATGTGATGAAGTTTAGGAACCGAAATAAAAGAAGAATGCGAGATAATGGACATGGCCAGAAAAAATGAAAGGATTTCTGTTAGCATCTTCCAAGTCTTCTTGAATGATATGTTATTTAAGATTATTTCGTCGAAATAGGGTGTTGAACTTAAAAAAAAATGTCTATGGTAAACTTACATTTTAAGAAACATTAGCCCAGTTTACGCGCGCTTGGAGTTTGATGCGTAAGTACAATCCAAAAGTGTTCATGTAATGCAAATTGGCGAGTTTTTAGAGAGATTTGAATTGAATTAATGTACTATCCTAACAAAAATATTCTTGACGATGACCCGGCGAAATCTACGTTTTGCAACAGGAGTTCTGACTGGACACTGTCAACTAAACAAACATCTTCATAGAGTGAGGCCATCAGACACATCCTTAAGTCGAGGCTGTGAACAGGACGATGAGACGGAGAGTATATCCTTTTTGATTGCTCGGCTCTATCATCTCTATCTGTAAATCCGTGTTCGGCGAGTTTTGGCTAACACCAGCCATGCTGAGAGAAAGTTCCTCTTGGGTACGGACGTGATCTCGTGATCAACTATAGGTTTGTTCCAACTGGCATTTATAAACCGTTCTGGAATCGTATCGAGTACTGCATAGTGCGCAAATTCGAATTAGGGATGGTTCTTGAACTACCACATTAAATTTATCACCCCTTCCAGGGGGCGAATTCTCGGGCCAGGGACCAGCGCTCCCCGAGAGAAAAATGGGCGTGGTTCTATTAAACTTGATAATCTTAATCTTACTCACGACAAAAAGGATCAGCTCCCTCCCTGGATTTTTAAGAGAACTATGTTCTCTCGCTTTGATGCAGTAGAACATATTATCTCTGAGTAGAACCAAGGAAAGTTAAGAGAACAGAGAACAGTCAGCTGTTTTCTGTCTTCTCTGCAAATTTTATTTGTTTTGGTCATTTAGTTTGTTGGGAAGTTTTTGGTTTTTTAACTAACAAGTTACTTGCTTATAAATTCAATAAAAGATTGGGTTAGAAGCTTAGGAAATGGACGATATAGACGAACGACATTAATTGGGGCAAGCTTTTGTTTCTCCACGCTGAAGGAGTAAAGAAAGTAAATATTTTCAAACAAATAATTTAGGATAAAGGACCAGTATTCAAAAATGCACAGGATATTTTGAATTTAAAAATAGTGAAAGATAAAGATTTTAAAAAAGCTTAATTATACGCAAATAATAACAGTGTATAATTTATATCTAGACTTGCCAGAGTTTTATATTGCAAATTATAATATCGACAACAAATTATTATAAATCCAAAACCAAAATTTAACTAAAACAAAGACGCACTGCGCAACTATGATTAGTGGTTGTAGACATTATTATTCTTCTTTTCTAGTTTTGGACCCATTTTTATGTGGCCATTGCTCCAAATAATACTGGCAACATCGTCAAAATTTATTCTACGCGGAGTTTCGATTGAGGCTGAATCGCATCCCTTAAGAATAGGTCCAGGGAGCTAGCCCAAAGTTGTGGATGACTTGATCTGTAGGTTGAATGATCAAGGCATATGGACGCAGTGCTTTATGGACGACATAGTGATTGTCACCAATGGGAAATTCCCAGAGTTATGAATGTCCTACAGGAAGCACTGCGAATTGTGGAGGAATGGTGCCTTAAAGAGGACCTTTCAGTTAATAAAAAAAAACTAGTTGCTTTTACGAATAGAAGAGTTCTCCCGCAGGGTAGAGTACTGTTGTTCGGAGAAGAACTAGAAATATCCAAAGATTTTAAATATCTGGAAGTGACCCTTGATTCCAAACTGAATTGGAAGGCACACCTGGAAAAACTTACTACCAGGGTGACTAGGCTTTTCTGGCAATGCAGAAGAGTTATGGGCAAAACCCGGGGAATACGACCTGAGGTGGTTCATTGGCTCTACATAACTGTGATAAGGCCAACGATCACCTATGGAACAATATCTGGTGGAGGAGGACAGAAGTGACTTCCGCAGTTAATATATTAACTGCAATCCAAAGACAAGCCGTTCTTGGTATTACCGGGACAGAGAACAGCACGGTGACGGAATCAATGGAAGCCTTTATTGGACTTCCTCATCTAGAACTTTTTATAAGGGCAGAGGCAATGATGGCAATTCTTATGCTGAAATCGGGAGACTTATGGTCCCCGACCAATGTTCGAGAAGGACACAGTGAGACAACTGGGACATTACTAGACGAACCCATATTTCATGTAGTTTTGATAGCAGAGAATATATTCACTGACGAGCGAAAAAATATCATCATCCCACCTAAGGAACAGGTGATGCACCCAGGTAATTCTGAAGAAATCATCTGGTTCACCGATGGCTCCAAAACAAATCATGGCACAGCCAGGCTCTGCTTAAAGCTATCAGTAATCCAACAACTAGGTCTAGATTGGCGAAAAACAGCAAAGAATCGCTCAACAGGCTGGCACAGACAAAGTGTCTCTAATATGGGTGCCGGCACATGAGGGGATTGCAGAGGTAATGAAATGGCGGACCAGTTAGCTAAAGAAGCTCTAAAGGAGACTTTATAGGTCCGGAACCGTTTTGTGGAATCACAAAAGATTGCATAAGTGGGGAAATCGGGAACTGGCTATATAGGGAACACCAATTCAAGTGGTGGTTAACACAAGGGCACCTTCATACAAAGAGTTTACTGAGCAAAGTAGACAAGGAACTCTCAACCAGGTTACTGAAACTGGGTAAGAGACATTTGAAGACAGTTACCGACCTGGTGAGTGGACACTGCACCTTGAGGAAACATCTGTACAAAATGGGCAAAGTTAGTGAACCTATGTGCTGAAAATGTGAACTTGATGATGAAACACCTACTCACATACTCTGATTCTGCGAGATCTTACAAGTACTTAGACGGAAGCACTTTAGAGAGGAATTAATACAACCATCACAACTACTGAAAATCCCTCCAGTCAAACTATAGTGGCCTTTATAGAAGACACGAAGCTTCTGGAATGGAAGTAGATAACATGGGAAATTGTACAAACATTCAGTTCAAGTGCCTGAACTGATGAGCACAACCCAAATATATGAGTGAATGAATGAATGAAATACCCCAGAAAATCAGAGAGGGAGAATCGGCGATATTTTGATTGCTCCTACGAAGCCGGAGAATCTGCACAGAAGGTACCTACAGTTTTTGTACCGTCCCAAGAACGATGCTATAATCAGTTGGAACGCGAAAGAAATACAGCACTTGCGCGAACCATACCTAGAACTTCTATCGCCAGTTGGAAAGAACCTTATGTTAAAACCTTAGGCTGGTTGACGTACTGAGAAGAACTTCCAAGAGGATGCACAAAGGGCCTAATGAAACCTGGATGCTGTGGGGTTGCCCTACCCTCCCAACTTATTAGATCAACGATCATAAAATGTATATATGATGCGTTTACGAAATGTACCGTTGTTGACTTTTTAAATTGTTAATCTTGCAGCTTCGAATAAAACTATATTTATTTTTAATAGATTTACAACACAATTCCGGAATCTATAATTTACTCTTTAATTATTTTGATTTATCGAAGTCTCCAGATTGACATGCCTGCTTATAAACTTTGTCTATTTTATCCTATCAGAGTCACTGACTGACATATCAACGCACAGCAAGGGCGTACCCAGGATCAAAACTAGGTGGGGCAAACCATGGTCGTTCAGGTTGTAACATTTTATCACGAAAAAGGTGAATGAAACCAAAATTTTAAGATTCTGATCAACTAAAAAACTCTGAATTGTGCTAGAGATTGTAGGGGCATCTTGAGATTTCAGATCAACATAGCCTACAAATTCCTCTCTGATTTTTTCTTGTTTCTCATCATAAAACCGCAATCCGATAGAAAGCTGTTCTTTTCCATTTCCAGCGATATCTGCTGTTTCATCGTCCATTACATCGTAAGCTATTACTTGTTTACAATCTTCAATAATTCTTTCTTTGACAACATCACCAGATAATCTCATTTTCAATTTTTGGTGAAGTGTAGACTGCATTTTTTCGACATCTATCCAAGTGGTTCTTTAGCTTCACATCACCACAGTTAATTCTCAAATTTAAAAGGTAAAAGAAAATTTTTTTGTTTCCAGGGGGGGCAGCTGCCCCTCGCTGGGTACGCCCATGACGCACAGCCCAGACTCTTGTAACTAGGACCGTGAAAATTTGCAATGTGGGCTTCTTTGACACGGCAGGCGAGCACTTAGAAAGGATTTTTAGAAATCTAATTCTTAAGGTGGTGAAAAAGGGGATTTGTTTTATATAACAGTCCGGTATATCAATTCGGCCTACCGACGTTATTGAATCAATTTGAAAAATCATTCAGAATAGCATCCTTAGCAACATCGATAAGGTTTTCGTATAATCTAGAAAAATAAGGACATTATATTTACTGTTATTTTACGCAAAATATATGTTTAACCTTGAAAATTCTAATAGAGAATTTAATTTTATCCTAATGATCTTGGTCAGGACGCGAGGACAGAGTTATCAAATTATATAATTTTTGATGATCTTTAACACATATTTAAGGACATAAACGCGAGCGAAGCCGCGGGTAAAATATTGTGTTGTATTGTTTGTATAAATGCGTTGCATAATTTGAAATATATTGAATGAATTGTTTTTAATTCAAGTATAATTTAAATTTTGAATGACATATATTAAAGAACCATAAAAATTTAAGTGATTGTATAATTATTACTTTCAAATAATACAACTGTTGTAGACTACTACTAACTAGGATAAAAGATTAAGGGCAATAAATGTCAGAGAGTTTTTGTCAAGATAATTTCGATAGTTGTAACCCATTTTTTGTACTATATTCTTTCTCAATTAACGAGTTGAATAATTAAATTCTACAGTAGTTAACAGTTTGGCGTCGAGGATCATGGAACCAGAACTATTACAAAGAATGCTGGAGCAGCAGATGAAAATTCTGGAAATGCTGGCAGCAAACTCATCTAGCTCGGGTGCAAATCGTGATTTGGACACAAACAACACTGAATAACTCATTGAATCGTTGGAAAGGAATCTTACAGAATTCGTACCAGATTCGTACAACAGATACGAAAACTTATTCCTCAAAGGCGCTTCAAAACTAGATGATGCAGCTAAGGTCAGACTCATTATTAGAAAATTGAATATACAAGCACACGAAAGGTACACAAATTTTATTCTTCCAAAACATCTACGAGACAACAATTTTGAGACTACCATAAAGATTTTGAAAAGAATTTTTGGAAAACCAGAATCTATTTTAGCACACGCTATAAATGCTTACAGACGGAGAAAAATATTACCGACAATTTTTTGACTTACGCAGGTTATGTAGGTAAACAAACATTGTGAAGCTTTTGATTTGAAAAGGCTGAGCGAGTGAGAAATTAAATGCCTGATATTTATAATAGGTCTAAAATCATCACGTTATTCCGATATTACTACAAGGTTACTGTCTAAAATTACCGAAGAAAGAGATGACTTATCTTTACAAACACTAGTGGATGATTGCCAAAGAATACTCAATCTTAAAAGTGATACAGCTCTCGTCGGAAACAAAAACAATCCAACGGTTCACAAGATTTCAGTTAAAAAGCATACGGAGCAAGAGAAGCCAAGAACACCTTGTTGGCAATGCGGAGGCATGCATTTCAAGAAATTTTGCCAATATTCGCAACACACATGCAAGGTATGTTCCAAAAGTGGACACAGGGAAGGTTGCTGTTCATGTTTTGAAAAGAAATCCATCAAAACCAGAGAATCAACAGACAATCAAAGTACGACTCAGAACAAAAAGAAAAAAAAGTTTCAAAAGAAGCAGTTAAAGACAATTTTCGTAAACCAAATCAATACTCCTCGTAAGTACATAACAGTATCTGTGAATGGTCAACTAGTATCTCTTCAATTTGACACTGCCTCAGACATTACCATCATAGACACCGAAATATGGAAAAAAAATTGGAAAACCGATTATTTCAAATACGTCAAATATTGCATTTAACACTTGTGGAAAAACAGTAGATCTCATGGGTGAAATTGAATGCCAAGTCCGGATGGATAGAGATTCAATTCAATATACTTGGTTTGGATTGAATATATCAATTTAAGTTAGACGAAGTACCCATTAATAAACTTTGTTCAAAATTGAAACTTTTAATACAATGGAAAAACTTAAAAGTGATTTTAATGAAGTTTTTAAAGAAGGACTGGGTCATTGCACAAGACATAAAGTTAAACTCTACCTTAAGCCAGACTCCAAGCCAGTGTTTCGTCCAAAGCGTCCTGTAGCATTCAACCTCAGGCAAGCAGTTGAGGAGGAGTTATGCCGATTGGAAGAACAAGGAGCAGTCAGACCTGTCGATTTTTCTAATTGGGCTGCACCGATTGTTGTAGTTAAGAAGCCTACGGGAAAACTATACGAATATGCGCCGACTACTCCACTGGTCCGAACGAATCTCTAGAACCACACTATTATCCCTTACCTGCTCCTGAAGATATATTTTCTAAAATATCAGACGGTATAATCTTCAGTAACTTAGATTTATCTGATGCCTACCTTCAAGTGGAAGTAGACGATGAATCCAAAAAACTTTTAACTATCACTACTCACAAGGGATTGTATAATTTTAATCGCCTGTCATATGGAGTCAAAACGGCACCTGGAGCATTCCAACAACTCATGGATACAATGCTCTCCGGCATGGATATGATTGTTGCATATCTTGATTACATTATCATATCAGGAAGAACAGTGGAAGAACACAATGCAAAAATCTTTATTCTGTACTTAAACGAATTCAAAATTATGATCTTAGACTTAAATCCGACAATTGCAAAATTTCTATGCAACAAATCAAATATTTAGGTAACATTTTAAGCAAAGAAGGGATAAAACCAGATAATTCGCGCATTGAAGTAATTCAAAAAATGCATTACGGCAAATTTGTCAAAAATCTGAAGAATTTACGATTTCCATTAGATAATATGTCGAAGAAAAACACCAATTTCAGTTGGACAACTAAATGCCAAAGACCCTTCGACAACATTAAGAAAACTCTGTCTTCAGACTTACTATTGACGCACTACAAACCAGATTTACCAACCATTGTAGCTGCCGACTCAAGTGCCTATGGTCTTGGTGCATGTATTCTTCATAAATTTCCTGATGGCTCTAAAAAAGCTATTTACCATGCCTCTCGTTCACTCACTTCAGCAGAACAAGCATACAGTCAAATTGAGAAGGAGGCGCTGGCGTTAGTATTCGCTGTTACCAAGTTCCATAAATTTATTTTTGGTAGAAGGTTCACTTTACAAACCGATCATAAACCACTCTTGGCTATTTTTGGATCAAGAAAAGGTTTACCTGTTTACACAGGCAATCGTATTCAAAGTTGGGGTTTAATGCTTTTATCGTACGATTTTGAGATTCAGTACACATCAACCACAGCTTTCACGCAGATTTCCTGTCAAGAAACACATTCATCTCCGGTATAATTTTAAAATAATATCTAAATGGCAGTACGATTTTTGCAAAACATTGTGATATATTTTATTGTTAAATGGTAAACTGTATCTAGATAAACAGATTATAAATTTTTTTTTCGTGTAAAATGAAAATAAAAAATGACCGCGCTTGACGCGGCGCTGGCTTATGGTTTGAAATTTTGTTCCATGTGCCGCCGCCGCACTGGGCGCGTTTCGATTTTCGATAATAATTTTTACATTTATTTTATTTTTGTGCAAAACGTAACAATTATTTTTAAAAAACAACAAAAACTCGAAATGCATGGAACATGAATGGAACAAATGAATTGAATACAAGAAATTAAAACTATATCCCTCAAAATTAGCCCAAGAATATTCCATTAAAATAAGTACATAAAATTAATTAAACACCCTGTATTAGTATAATAAACATGCCTCTGACTGCCTAGTTCCGTTTTAGGAAAATCGGAATAAATAAATTGGGAACATTAACGCGCGATCGGCATTGCCGTAAACGAAACCAAGTATTCCCTGAAACGAATTACACCTTATTTTATGTACCATTATATTTTCAATACTCTACATAACATGGTACCATCAATTTAGGCAAATATGAAAAAATAGGCCGGGACCGCGCCAGGCGCGTTAGTGGCACACGGTAAAATTTACAACAACGCGCGACGTGCGTTGCCGGAGATGAATGTGTTAATGGACCGAAAATCTAAACCAGATGAAGAGTTTGTTATAGTAGCAGTACACTTAAATTAGAAACGAGCGTAAAACAAATTTTAAACGATGCTTTGGAACATTTACCAGACACAGCCAAAATGGTAGCTTCGGAATCTTCAAAAGATGTCACCCTAAAACAAGTTTTACACTACGTCTCTAATAAATGGCCTAATAAGGTAACAGCTTTTCAGCTTCAACATTTCTCAAATCGAATGGATTCACTTTCTATAGTTGAAGACTGTATATTTTTTGGTCATCGCATAGTCATTCCAAAAAAATACCAGGCTAGAATTCTCAAACAACTACACAAAGGACATCCAGGTAAAGAAAGAATGTAGGCTCTAGCAAGAAATTACGTATACCTACTGGTCTGGAATAGATAAAGAAATCGAAGAATATGTACATAAATGCGTAAATTGTTTACAAGCTTCTCAACCAAAATGGTGCTTGCATCCTGGCCTATTCCGGATATGCCTTGGGAAAGAATTCATATAGACTGTGCAGGATCTGTTGAAGGACAAAACTTTTCAATAGTTGTAGATGCTTGTTCCAAATGGCCTGAAGTTATTAAAATGAATTCTATTACGTCGTATTCTACAATTAAAGAATTGAATTCTTTATTTGCTACTTTTGGCATACCAAAAACTGTAGTATCTGATAATAAATGGAACAAAATTCACCAGCAGTACATTCAGTGACTTTTGTCAAAATAATGGAATCGAAAATATACGATCTCCTCCATATACCATCCACAATCTAATGGCCAAGCCGAACGTTTTGTTGATTCGTTTAAAAGAGCATTGAAGAAAATGCGAGGACAGACTACAGAAGAAATTACTACCACATTTTTACAAACATACCGGACTACCCTAAACAGAAACGTCCCTGGAGGAAATTCTCCATTCGAAAGGATATGTTTGGTAGAAAACCAAGAATTTTATTAGACCTACTACTTCCATCGGACAATCACACAGGAATTAGAACAAACACGAAAATGGAAGAACAATTTAACAAAAACGGTGCGAGAATTCGACGTTTTCAACCAGGACAAGCAGTAGGGGAAAGTCGGTGAATTGTGCGCACCTAAGAAAAAAAACATATATTTTTTAAAGTATGGTAGATGGAGCTTTGAAATTTGGCACAGATGTTCTTCTTTTTATAGGTTATATCCCAAATTAACCAAATATTACAAAAACAATTTTTTGGGCCTAGGGACAAAATAAGATAAAAACTGACATTGCGCACAATTGTCCACCCTATGCGGTTAATTGTGCGCACTGGTCAGGGTAATTGTGCGCAAGCAAAAAACTACTAAAAACTTTAGGATATAAAGGGTAGAATTAAAACAAGTGATACAAAGAACATTATATATTTATTGCAACTTAAAAACTACAAATTAATGATCGCAAAAGTCACAGATATAACCTTCGGGGGAGTCAACACCACTGCAAAGCTCATGAGCCCATCTGCCGCACATAACACATTGAAACCAAAATTCATCTTTTTTGCTCGTGTCATCACAAATTAAGCATCTATCTTCGGGGTTGGCTTCCGTGTCATCCATCTCATCATCATCACATAAGTGGCCATCAGATAGGTCTTCTTCAGAGTCACTTTCTTCAAAAACCTTCCTTTTAACGGCCTTTCTATTTTTAGCGGGATGTTTTGCACTAGCCTTACCTTTTATTGACGGTTTTTGTTTTATTTTTTTTCCAAATTTGCTTGTCTCACTTTTTTTTGTGACTCGCTGGCTAGCACAACGTCTTTATTGGGCGTCTCTGTCAAAATTTCGGACTTCTGTTTCTTACGGCGTTGAATTTTACTAGTAGATGGAGTTGGAATTGGGTTCAATTCTTCAAATGAAACTTCAAGCGAGCAACTTGAAACGCCACTTGGGCCAGAAATAGTTTGTCCAGCAGTTGAAGTGCTTGCCTGAGATTCAACTTGCTTGCAAACTTTAGAAGTATTGGGACAGGAAACTTCAGTCTCTATAACGGACCCAATTTGATGATCTTCTTCGACTGTCAATGTCGGCATGTAATGATTTGATGGCAAAAAGTCTTCTTTGGTAAATTTTTCAGGCTGAAATGGCCATATTCCTGCAGCTTTAAACCCTGATTGAGCTTTCTCAATAGTTGCGACTTGACTATAGGCCTTATGAAAGAGTTCTGCCAAATCGTAGGGTGTTATTCTTTCAAAATGTAAAAGATAGTTGTCACACTGGCGGTTAAACGCCGATTTAAGTGGGCCATAAAATGTTAAATCCAAAGGCTGTAAGCGATGGGATGTATGAGGTGGAATGGTTAGTAATTCTATTCCATTCTGCTTACAAAAATCATAAATTTCTACAGAAATATGGCTGGAGTGATTGTCCAGAATTATCAGAACGGGTTGATCTTTGGAAGGTTTAACAGTTTCCTTAAAATGTTGAAGCCACTGATAAAACAGTTGTTCGTTACTCCAGCCAGATTTTGAGCAACTATACTTTGCATGGGGCGGCCCATTTTTTTCTAATGTGCTTGTCATCCGAGCTCGGGGAAAAATAAACATCGGAGGTACGTAGCATGTACCAGCAGCATTAAAGCAACAAATTACGGTTACCGTTTTCCCCCTTTCACCTGAAGTTTTTGCTCCGAATTGCTTCACTCCTTTGGGACCAAGACGTTTAGATGGCTTCTGGACCGTTGAAATGCCCGTTTCATCTACGTTGAAAATCTTATCATCTTTGAAGTGATATTTTTCGTAAAGCTTCTTTAAATTCTCAAAGAATTGTGTAACCTGTGCTTCGTTGAATGCGGATATTCGATTAATGCTGGTTGGTTCTGGTTTTCTGAGCGACAATCCGTTGTTTCTTTTTAAAAACTGATAGTACCAGTCTTTCCCTGCCATTTTCGTTGTAGCATTAAAATTGTTTGGGATATTATTAGCTAATGCATAGGAATACGCCAATCGCCGAAGTTGAGTTCTTGATACGCCATAAAAGAGTTTAGCCATTTTTAATACATGACTAGCCAAATCCCCTTCTTGTTTCTGCGAAAAAATAGAGTGTCGTCCCAATTGAGGACCCTGGATGTCATTGCCTTTATCATAGTCTTTCTTTCTTTTGCGAATTGTGGATTCAGGTATTCCAAACCTTCGCCCGGCATCTCTAATTGTCCCTCCATTTGTAACAAATAAGATAGCTTTTTTCATTAAATCTGCGTCCCAGCTAGCTTTATTTGTTTTGCGGGTATATTTTGGCATCTGAAACAATAAAAACTACGTGTCATTGTATTTTCAAATTAATACCATAAGAACTTTTAAAATTTAAAAGGACGGCTAATTGTGCGCATTGCGCACCATTAACGGACAAAAACTTGCTGGTAATAAAAATTCACAAAAATAAAACTTTATGTTATTTACCTCAAGTAAATTACTCCAATAATAACCCGAACTACACTGATTATCTTAGTCTAAGAACCGAAATAAAAACTTTTTTATTTAAAAAGTTATGGCTTATTTTCACACCGACAAATTTAATAAACATAAACCTGAAAAACCGGCAAACACCATAACCCGGTCGTTTAAGCAGAAAATCGCCCGAATGACAGCGTAACTTTCAATAACAACCAAAAGATAACGCTACGTGTACAGATTTAAACAAATAATGAGCATTTTCGTTTCGTATTATGGTGCGCACCATTGTCCTCCGCGCACAATTACCCGACTTCCCCCTATATGTAAAAATGAGCTACTCAAAGGATTGGACAGAAGGAAAGGTAATTGAAAACATTGGCAAAGTAATGTACAATGTATTATGTACTTAGTCAACCTCACAAGTTAATTAGAGTTCATACCAATCAATTGAAATCAAGATACAATGACAATAAAGAAGAGGAAAACAAACTTGAAACAAATTTACCACTCCATATACTGCTAGATACGTTCAGTCTCATTCATTCTTCTAAAACGAATAGTCATGTAACACATGAAGATGACATTGGTTCAAGACCAGATCTATCTGAAGAAACTCAGTCTCTTCAAACTGGAAGTCAACCAATCTCCAGTAGACCTACACATAGTAGAAAAATGCCTCAAAGACTTGCAGATTATGATCTTACCTAGCAAAATAAAATAACCTCTACTTAAAAGAGGAAGATGTTGTAGACTACTACTAACTAGGATAAAAGATTAAGGTCAATAAATGAGAGTTTTTGACTAGATAATTTCGATAGTTGTCACCCATTTTTTGTACTTTTGTAATTAATATACCTATTCTTTCTTAATTAACGAGTTGAATGATTATATTCTACAGTAGTAACAACAACATACAAAGCAACATAAAGTATGTAGTGGAAAACTAATGAATCTGGATTTTAAGTTGACACACACATGTGTGTCAACTCTTCCGGCAGATTTTATTTCTTATATGTATTTAAATGTAAGCGCGCCCATGGTGTAAATATAGTATAAGGTGTGTTCCCGCGCACGACCAATCAAAAAATCTTCCAAAACGCCGCCATATTGAAAAATCAGCCAATCAGAAAATAATGCGCGAAATCAAACGCTTAATTTTAGGAAAGAAGATTTTTGCAATTCAAATTCCATTTTTTACTGCATAAAATTAAGTATATCAAGTTTTTCAGTTCCTTAATGAAATAAATGAATTATTTAACTACAAATTTTAATTACACTTTTGTGCAAATGTAAAATTTACTATGCGAATGACTATGATTAATATCTAAAGTCGTTTTCACTACAATGTAAATTTTCAATTCAAGTGTTTGAGCATAATTTCATTTTGAAGAGGGTATGAAATATGTACAACTTGATATTTATTTTAGAAAATATTTTCATTTCAACAATAACAAGAGCAATTGAAACAACGAGTGTAACAAAACAAAACAAGCAAAACAAATAATAATAATAATAATGTTTATTTGAAAATTTGTTTACAAAAATAATGTAGTAATAATAATATAAAATATAAACAATAAATAAACATTCATAATCACAGAAGATGTTATATAACAAAGTTATATACAACTTGTACATGATTTACAATAATAATTAATATAAGAAGTACATACATATTTTATTTCCGAGATTAAATGTTTTAAATTACTATAAATTGCTTCCGTTGTTCTATAGATTACTTTTTTTGTATTAAAATAATCAGAATATTAATGCTATTTAACATGTATATAGCTAAATCGCAAATTATAGTTTTAAATTTAATCTGATTATATTATTTTAGTTATTTCCAAAGAAGTTTTGACTTTTGCCATTTAATTACCAATATGCTATCAATATGTTATTTTTTCAGACATTCTAGTGTGCCAATATGCACCATACCAAGCTAGAATTTGTGATGTTCAAGAGAACATCAATGAATGGTTCAGATTGTCCAAACAACGGCTGCAAAGAGCAAAAAACTGAATTAAATTATATATCCACTATAATGAATTCAATTGTGAATAAAAAGTATTGATTATCGATTTTATTTGTCTTATTTTCTATTGATACTAAATATCCTACAATTTTCTGTTGAGTCAGACTTTTTATTATAAGTTATATATTGTGGCAAAAATTAATTATTATGAACTTCTAATTGAATTTACTGTTTGGACCCTTACTTTGTGGAATCTACTCATATTAATGTTATAAATGAAACTAACTGTTTCTAATTAATTCCACTATTTAATTGAAAGATTTATGAAAATTATTAAAGAATATTGATAATTATTTCGATATTGACATATCATCGTCAGAATGACAGAAGTTACATTTTATGTGATACCTACTTGATGTTTAATATTTTGGCTAGACCAAATAGTAAGTGACCTATCTTGTGATTCACTTAATATATATGAATAGAGAAAAGAAGAAGATATGATTTTACAAATATTAAAGCTTAGGTATTATTAGCCCTATGGGGATATCTTGGATATCTTTTTCCCATTTAAGATCAGTATAACTGTGCAATGATATAGAAAACCAAGGAAAACTATATCTGCTGATCTTTACAATAGTTACTTAAGAAGACAATTTATTAGTGGAGAGCTCCCTAGATTAATCTGGAGTACATAAAACATAACACTCAATACACTGAACATCATAAAACTGTAAGTACTTACACACCAATACACTTTGCACCACGATTCGAAAACCTTTCAGACACTAATTTCACAAATAGTGAGATAGAATTTTTAAATAAAGGCTTAAAATACAGCATACCACCAAAATTCACAAATAGTATTAAAGAAATTTTAGCTACAGAGTCAGAAATAGCTTTAAAATCTCAGTCAAATAGTTTTCTTTATGAAAAATTACAAATTGCAAATTTGATTAAAAATATGAAACCTTCAAAGGTTAAACGTCAAACAAAAAATGATATTTCAGCAATAAATTCAATTAAACAAAAAGTAGAAGATTATAACCTCACAATAACAAAATCTGACAAAGGAAATGCCACTGTCATTTTAAAATCCGAAGAATATAAATCTAAAGTTAATAATTTTATAGAATCTTCTGATGTAAAAATTCTAAGGGCTGACCCAACAAAAAAGTTTTCTAATAATGTTAGAGAGATTGTCAATAGTTCAAATTATGTTTTCAATGATTATGAGAAAAAATACATGATTAATAAAAATCCTCAGTCTCCACAATTATATGGAACTGTTAAATTACATAAATTATCGAAACCAATTAGACCTGTAGTTTCTTACGTTAATACTCCTAATAATAAGTTAGCTAAAAAACTAAACAATATACTTAATAGCTATGGAGGTATATCTAAATACTCAATTGAAAATTCAATAGAACTAATCAAAAAATTAAAAACATACAAATTACAAGATAACTCTAAACTTATTTCATTTGATGTTACCAATATGTTCTCTAAAATTCCTCCTAAAGAATGCATAACACTTGTTAAAAAATTACTAGAGGATAAAAATATCAATCCAGGAATAATATCAGATATACTTAATTTGTTTGATGTATGTATTAATCAGAATTATTTTACTTTTGATAATAAGGTATATATTCAAAATGAAGGTTTACCAATGGGAAGCCCTATATCACCAATTTTAGCAAACATTTTTATGGACAGTTTAGAAAGAAAAATCTTTGAATGTAACATTTCAAAAAATATATTATTTTGGTATAGGTATGTAGATGACATATTAGCTTGTTTTGTAGGTAGTGAACGACAATTAGATATATTGTTCAATCATATTAATAATTTACATCCGAAAATTAAATTTACATTAGAAGTTGAAGAAAATAACTCAATCAGTTTTCTTGATATTAAAATTCAAAGAGTCAATAATATACTTGATTTTTCAATTTACAGAAAACCATCACATACTGATGTGACTATACCATATAGCTCCAATCATCCCATGTCACATAAATTAGCAGCATATAATTCAATGATACATAGAGCATTTTCAGTTCCTATGAACAAATATAATTTTGATAGAGAAATTAATATAATTAAGCAAATAGCCACATCCAACGGTTATCCATTACATATAATAAATAAATTAATTAATAAAAAAGAGGAAAAAGTGGCATTACAATTAATATTTCCTGAAAATACTAGGGAAATACAAAATTACAAAACCATCACATATGCTGGTAATATTTCTAATAATATTTCAAAGATAATATCTTGTTCAACAAATACAGCAATTTCTTTTAAAACAGAAAACAATGTAAGTAAAAAATTGTTAAATGTAAAAACAAAAATACCCCCATTAAAAAAGTCTGGAGTATATAAACTTAAATGTCCAGAATGTAATGCTGTCTATATTGGTCAAACAATTCGAAATTTTGAAATTAGATACAATGAACACTCACGAGCATACAGATTAAAACAGCCAGATAAATCACATTACGCAAAACACCTTCTTGACACAAAACATTCATTAACACCTAACACAGAACTAGAAGTACTGCATATTTGTGATAAGAAACAAGAACTAGATTTCCTTGAAGAACTAGAAATAAGAAGACACTTAAGAGACCCACAATATGAAGTTGTCAATGAACAGATTAATCTAGGGAGCTCTCCACTAATAAATTGTCTTCTTAAGTAACTATTGTAAAGATCAGCAGATATAGTTTTCCTTGGTTTTCTATATCATTGCACAGTTATACTGATCTTAAATGGGAAAAAGATATCCAAGATATCCCCATAGGGCTAATAATACCTAAGCTTTAATATTTGTAAAATCATATCTTCTTCTTTTCTCTATTCATATATATTAAGTGAATCACAAGATAGGTCACTTACTATTTGGTCTAGCCAAAATATTAAACATCAAGTAGGTATCACATAAAATGTAACTTCTGTCATTCTGACGATGATATGTCAATATCGAAATAATTATCAATATTCTTTAATAATTTTCATAAATCTTTCAATTAAATAGTGGAATTAATTAGAAACAGTTAGTTTCATTTATAACATTAATATGAACTTCTAAATCAATATAACTGCTCCTCAGATAGTCTGAGGAGTATTGTTAGTGATTCAGTAGAAGTTAATAGTAATTGATTTTTGACAGGTATATAACCTATAAAAGTGGTTTATGACTCAACATAATTGTTACATTATATTTACATAAATCTCAGATAACCCCTGTAACAATATACTAATATGCTAGTTACCTCTCAATTACATATTTATGATGTAGTCATTATATCAATAAAATGTAATATCCATCTCAAATTGACATAAAAGTGATATAAGTATAGTCGCATAAAATAGATGTAAATGAATATGTCACCGGGTGCGGACATTATGCACAGTCTACTCATGAGTTTTGAACTTAGTTGTTATCTATTTTGTTACATAAATGATCAACAAAGTTATGTATAATTGAAATAATAGTTACATAATTGTGTTTACTGGGAGTGTAACTATATATAATAAATAAATATGGATAATTTGTCATGATTGGTAAATTGTCTGCATTGAGTAAAGTAATGTCATGATTGAGTAAATTTGTCATTATTGGGTAAGTTGTCTTTATTGTGTAAGTTGTTATCATCATGTAAGTAGAGTCACAAGTTAGTTGCGTAGTGTTTCACTGGGTAATGAATATAGCTGTTATGTGATATTTATTCCCTCCTGAATATTATATTTAGCAGCTCTTTTTCTCAACATACTGAAAGAAGGTAAGGGATGACCATTCTTTAGCAAATATCTGTAACCATTGGGTGTTACGCTTCTGAGTGCTATTGCCGAAGCAATATCTACCTTTGACCATTTCATACACTTTTGCTTGGGGTATAATAATTTTTGTATTTGCCCTGGTGTGAATATGGGACTCAAGATCTCGTATACTTTATCTCTGATCTGCGATTGAAGAGAATGAACATGTTGATTTAGCTGTGCATCTTTTAATTTTGACTCTGCCTCTAGTTCTTCATTTTTCAATTTTAATTGCTGATACTGTTCCTGCAATTCAATATTTTTCAACCTTAATCGTTCCACCTCAGCTAAAAGATTTTGAGTTCTGAAAAAGAATGCATTCCAGTATTAGCTTATTAGTATTTTCAAAACAATTCCAAAACATTACAAAGTAAATAATATAGGTACCTAGAAGTATCAATATCTTGAAAATTGGTTTGTTGAACAGCATTATCAGACACAGGTATTTCAGACTGCATTTCCCTTGATTCCTCAAGTACTGAACTCCTAAAAAATCAAGATTTGATCATCAACTCTTATAAAATTATTTCATTGGAAATATACAATAAAATAATACTTACAAAGAAGAGGTATTTGCTCTTGAATATTCTGTTTTAGTTATATTTGATAAAATACTACTGCTCTTGTCAATTGAACTGCTAAAAGAATTTGTGCTTGTTGGAATTCTCTTTATCTGTGTTCCAATTTCTCTCTTACTTTCGCACTTACGTTTTCTCCCTCGTTTTTCTTTACTGCAATTGTATTATGCAATGCTTATTTTTATGAATTGAGATAGGTATCTAATTAAATAAAATAATTTTTTTAAATGAAAAACGTACCCGGAAAATGAAGAGTTACTATCAGTCTTCAAGTTGATACTTGGTATTGCATTAGAGAGTAGTTTCAAAACAGGCTTTTTCCCTGGAATACTCAAATGACTAGTATCCAAAAAACAATCTGGTGTAAAGTGCAAAGAACAAATTCGACCTAAAATTAAATATTGTTTTTATTTCATTACTTCCAATAAGCTAAACAGCAATTCGTTTACAAACCATTTTGTAAGTTGATTTCTTTATCAGAATTACAAGCGTCAACCCATTTTTGTCGGATAGCTTCATCCTTTGGGAATTGAAAATATTTGAGATTTTGATTTTTTGTGGCTCCATTCCAGTTGTGGCAAGCGGCTACAGAACATCCAGGCATAATCGTTAATTACTATATACACTTCTTAAAGTAACAAATGCTCAAAGCTACATTGTGCTTATAACACCCGTTAAAAAATAACTAATTTTTAAACGAAAACAAAAGACAAAATCTTCATGTAACAATAAAAACACTTCCACTTAATGTTCTCACAAAATACAATGTTCAGACTTCACAATTTATTAGAAAAATAAACGATTACGAGTAGGATTGAATTATGTAGGTTATGGCATATGCCATTTCATTCAAAATCAAAACATCAAACATATGATTTAGGGGATGAGTAATCTGTGATCAACGATTATATACTAACTAAGGATGGACTAGTTCCTATTCTCAAGCATTTTGAAAACAAGATCGCAATTGCGCATGCGTTATTACGTCACAGTAGGACCTAAATAGCAGACAGTCAGTTTGTCTACATAGTGGTTTACGTTTACATTTATTATATTGTCAGAATTTTTCTGTTTCTGGTAAAGTTTTAGTGATTTTTAATCATAATTCGTTTTATTTTATTTTGAAAACTTGGTTTTTGTACTATTATATTCAAGGTAAAATTGATTTATGACTTGGTAGAAATATTATTTTAAGGTTGTTTTTTCTATTTTAGTCTAGGCATGCCTGGTAGAATATGTGCTATTGCTACGTGCAAAAACAACCAAATTATTTGTAAAAAGAAAGGCATTCCTATTATATTTCATTATTTCCCAAAAGGGAACGATTTAGTGTCTTCCACTATTCGCAAAGAATGGGTTAGGCGTTGTAGAAGGGCAGATAATTTTAATGTAGATACGTCTACAATTTGTTCTGAACACTTTACACCAAATGATTATGGAAGAGACTTACAGAATGAGTTGTTAAGTAAGTACTATACAATTTTTTAGTGTATTCTATGGTTTATTTCAAAACAATTATAAATCTGCAGCTTTCTTTAATTATAATTTAATTAAAAATAAATAATTTTTCTTAAGACTCATTCCTTCATTATTTTCAGAGTTACCTTTACGCAAGATTTTGAAGAAGACAGCTGTCCCCACTGTTAAAGTAAAAAGAGTCCTTGAATCTTCTGAAGAGAGTGAAGAGACACTTCGGGCAAAAAGAGCTAAAAAAAAACTAATAGAAACATTGTTGAAGAAATAATTGGTTCTACTACCTCCAATATAGAAAATTTAAATGACATAAATATTCAAAAAACTACTCCAATCAAGATTCCAATACCTAAAACTGAACCAATAGATTATAAAATAAAATATGAAGAGCTGTTACTAAAATACAAAAATCTGAAGGAAAAATCAGGCAAAAAGGTCAACAGTGTTAACACATTGCTAAAATATTACAAAAATAAATGTTATGGACGCTCAGTAACAGTAAGTAAAAGAATCCAGACTGCCCAAAAAATATTAAAAATGGTCCTAACACAAAATCAAATAGATCTGCTGTCTGGTCGAAAAAAAATTGTTCACTGGACTCGAGAAGAGATATCTGTGGCCTTTACATTAAGATACTATAGCAAAAGTTGCTATTTATATTTAAGAAACCAGTTAAATTACCCTTTACCTTC
The DNA here is from genome assembly GCA_947563755.1 of Lochmaea crataegi. Taxonomy (NCBI): domain Eukaryota; kingdom Metazoa; phylum Arthropoda; class Insecta; order Coleoptera; family Chrysomelidae; genus Lochmaea; species Lochmaea crataegi. Next base: position 17,080,626 of record OX387435.1, read on the forward strand.
TTTATCAAGTTTAAGGTGGTGGGCATCTCAATTGGATGTTAGTACAGGAATACTAAAAGATGTGTTATTGTTGATGAAACTGGCTGGAGAGAATTTCACTGATTGTGAAAGAACTGTTATCTTACAGTTTGATGAAGTTAAAGTGAAATCTCTGCAAGAATACGATGCTGCCAAGGACCAAGTGCTGGGGCCCTATGGACAAATGCAAGTAGTACAAGCTCGAGGTCTATTCAAAAAATGGAAACAGCCTGTATATATTGCTTTCGATCAAAAGATTACAAAGGACATATTATCGAATATTATAAATGAACTGCATAATATATCATATAATGTGGTAGCTTGTGTGAGTGACTGTGGAGGAGGAAATATTGGTTTATGGTCTCAAATGCAGGTTGATATAGAAAAACCATTTTTTAGTCACCCAAATACAGGTAACAATATTTATGTATTTGCTGATGCACCACATTTGTTAAAACTTGTTCGGAATTGGTTGCTAGATAAAGGATTTATATTATATGGAAATAAAAAAATTACTAAAGAGCCTCTTCAGAGTTTAATCAATTTAAATAATAAGGAAATTAATCCCTGTTGGAAAATCTCTCAAAAGCACCTTGATTGTGAAAAAAATCAGAGACAGAAAGTTAAGTTAGCTGCTCGACTTATGTCTCATTCAGTATCTACAGCTCTTTTGAGATATAAACCAGGAAATGATAAAAAACTTGCTGTTGATTTAGGAGAATTTGTTGGTGATATTAACAAATGGTTCGATATTTTTAACAGCTATTTCGAACATGGATCAGTACCTATCAAAAGTGCTTATGGGGGTAAATATCTCAATTTGCAAAACGAACATTTAGATAAAATGCTTTGTCAAATATCTGAAATGAGACCAATTGGAAAGGAAACTCTACAGATTTTCCAAAAGGGAATGATAATATCTATCAAATCTTTAAAATTATTATTTCAAGATATGAAAACAAGATTTGACATACATTATATATGCACCCATAAGTTAAACCAGGATGCACTTGAGAATTTTTTTTCACAAATTCGATGCAGAGGACCAAATGAGCACCCTTCTCCACTGGCAGCCATTTATCGAATTAGATGCAAGAACTAACACAAAAGAAGAAGTTAATGAGGAATTTATAACTCCTCAAGTTTTAGAAAAAGCAAAACTTCAATTGACGGACCCAAAACCTTTTGAAGATACATTTGGGTCAAATTCTAGTAGTTCATTTTCTTCAGTAAGCACTCCTGATCAATCTGGTAGTACTGGTAGTACATCTTTGTTTGAAGAAATCTCGCTAGAAACGACTGAAGATGCACTAGAATATATAGCAGGATGGCTTGCAAAGAAATATAAGAAAGAAGTGCCCCATTTAGGAGATTTCACCTATAAATTCATAAATGAACGTGATTATCATATTCCCTCTTGGGTACAACAATTGTCATTTGGAGGCCTTATTAAACCCAGTCAGCAATGGTTAGAAAAGGTAAAAAAATGGAATAAGTTTTTTGAAATTCATCATGGAAATTCTTTTCGTCCAGGTACTCCAATTGTTAAAAAATTGGCAAATAAAATAAATAAAAATAAAGAGGACATCCCATATAAATTAATTTTTGATTTTTGTAAATTAAGAACAATAATAAGAATTAAATATAATAATTATAAAATGGAATCTGATAAAACTTTAAAGAGAAAAGCTATGAGGACAATCGTAGAGCCAACAGCAAGAAATTAAAAAAAATTATAAACTGATTAGTAATTTTATTTTTTCTATTAAAATTTTATTACATTAAAGTTTAACATTTTTTGAGAACAGGTGTTGCTATACTGGAAACTGCACCATGTAGTAGCAATATTTATTTTTAAAACAAAATTTTGATGTGCAACTACAATTTATTGATGTGAAGTAAAAATTATTAGTACCTATCTAATAAAAAAAATCTGTACAATAATGAAAATCATTATCTGTAATAATTTTGTACATTTTATATCAATCAAAAACTATTTATTTTATTTATAAAGACCAAAATGTATATTTTTAAGCTTATCTTAACTGAAAAATAAAAAACACATTTTAAAATGTTCTTTGATTAAGTTCTGGAACATTCGTAAAATTGACAATAGGTAACTTTTAAAAGTTAAATACTGTGTTAATTACTATAGGTAGGTACTACTTCTAGCCAAATATCTGAAAATTAGCTGTTCTCATAATTACATAATCCCAAATAAGAACTTTATTAAACACCCTGTATAAAAAGTGTTTTTTTTTTATTATATTCTGTAAATATTTTCTAGCTACATTACTATATGAATTCCTTTTGTAGATATAAACTGTTTCGATATTCCTATTCTTTTGTAAGGATATACAATAATTATTAATAAAATAAAACTAAAAAAAATGTGTTTTCTTTTTTAAAGCAAATATAGTGTTCTAATATGGTAAAGGTAATTAGTTTTAAAGCCGAACAACCTTTATTTTTAATTAAAATCAATAGAAACACATTTTCAGTAAGTATAAACCAATGTATTTAAATATACGCGAGGTCCTGTGGTGACGTCATAGCTGCAACATCGCACACAAACAAATTTGTCAAAGTAGACTATCCTTCCTAGTATATAATCGTTGATCTGTGATATGATTGGCAATATGGCGTCGTTTTGGAAGGTGCGCAGAACATGACCGAAATTCGTCTTCCGAGGGAACACACCATGAGCGCGCCTATCTAACAACATCAGCACATCACCGATAAGGCACGTCAACGCCTCAACCACAACACATTTCTCAGAGATTATATTTTGCGGACGGCGTGCCAATACAATATCTCTGACAATATAAAATGAAGCATATAGTCGGGTATCGCGGCGGTGCTGATCCCGTGTCGATGCGTTAAGTCGAGTTGACCACTTGACGGTGCTATGACGATACTTTGTCAGGTGTTGTGCTGATAAGTGTGTTTCGACCTTAGAGACTTTTAGAGCTTGTCTTAAATTTCTCACGTATCCGTATCCGTAACGAACTGCGCATGTGTAGACCCGTTACGTCTCAGCCGATACGATGCGTTGAACGTATTGTAAGTCCCCTACTCCGTATACGTAAACGTATCCGTATCCCGACCAAAATCAGTATTCTGTGCTATTAGTGCTATTTTACATGTCTTCTTCTTCTTTGATATTGGTTTGGTTTAATTATAACCCAACATATTTTGGTAATGCAAAATATGCATCAAAAATAGGTCGTCCAAATCATCATCGTCCTCGTCTAGCAGGAGTGGATTATTTAATATCGTTCCCATATTACGTTTTTACAAAAATATAAACAGACAAACTAAAAAAGTTTTGAGGTTATACAATTAAAAACAGAACGAAACGATACGTTTTCTGCTAAAAAGGTTTTCTTGATACGGATACGTGTAAAAACTTATGACAAGCTAAAAGTGTCTCTTAATTGTTCAAAGTATCCGAAAAATTAGACCGTTCGCTTAATGATTTAAAAAAAATAATATATGATTATCATAGAAATTTCGTGTTTAGAACTTGGTAGGTGATCCGTGTTTAAAACCATTTATTTTAAAAAATTGTGTAATCTAATGAATTTTAATGAAAACAAATCCCAAATCATAACCGAGATCTGAGCACAGCTATTTGTGACAGTACTGACATATGACATAATCATTTGTTTTTTTAGGTTATGTAGGTTATCTGTGAAGTGAATCGACCTACAAAAACAAACTGGGGTCGTGTTAGATAAATAACTTTCAGTCTCTTTCAGTATATAAAGGTTATCTACAACCTGGTACTAGTGCATTTCTCTGATGTATGTTGAACTGTTATGTGTCCTCAGAATATTGAAATTGTTGTATTATTCTTTGCAAAAGCTAGAGAAATTATCGGTAAACAATCCGATACTTTAACCGTTAATTCGCCGATTTCTCATAAAACTTTATTACAAGAAATTGTAGTAACTTATTCATTGCAAGATATTGAAACCCAGTTAGTTTTAGCAGTTAATGAACGTTTCTTGGACTCAGATGAAGTTATTTCTTTAAAACCAGGTGACGAAGTTGCTGTTATTCCACCTCTAAGTGGTGGATAAGGAAAATGAATTATTTAAAAGTTACTTCCGAAAAATTAAATCCAGAGTTAATCACTGATCTTGTAAGTTCCAATTCATGTGGAGCCATTTCACTATTTATAGGAACAACACGAGATAATTTTGAGGGAAAACAAGTAGAAACTTTGGAATATGAAGGCTATGAACAAATGTGTTTAAAGAACATGGAGAATATATGCAGTGATGTTCGGAAACAATGGCCTTCAGTTGAAAATATTGCCATATATCATAGGTAAGGTATATAAGCTTATTCTAAGAGATACTTTTAGTTCATATTAAATTTAAATTATCTATAGATCGAAGATAATAGAATTAATACTATTATAACGCCTCATAAAGTTTTGAAATATATTTCCTTTACTTGGGTCAATATATTGATGTGATTTCAGCGTTGTCTCCAGTCCAGGGTTGTGCTCTTGGACGGAGGATATCTACCTTGTATTGATGAGGCGCAAATACGCCTAAACCAGTCAAATTACAAACCAGAATGGTTGGTTATATCTTGCAGATATACCAACCCCGTTTAGCTTAGAAGTGTAATTCAATGTCTGTTGGGGCATATAGCCCGAGAAGTAGTTGTTCCTTCTTAGTTGAATGGTCATTGTTTTTTGAAAAATGTTTTTCAAAACTTTTTAAGGCCTTATAATAGTATTAATTCTATTATCTTGGATCTTTTACTAAAATATAACAATTTTACAGGAAACTGTAATTAAGTAAATTTAAATTATCTGTTTAAGGTTGGGAGTAGTACCTGTTAAAGAAATTAGTATAATAATTGGAACAGCATCCCCTCATAGAATTGATGCTATCAAAGCTACCGAATATTGTATTGATAGTGTAAAAAAGGTTGTACCAATTTGGAAAAAGGAATTTTATAAAGATGATGTACCGCAGTGGAAAGAAAATAAAGAATGTGCGTGGTCTTCTGTTAATAAAAATTAAAAGTTTTTATTTCAATGTGGTTAGTTATCTACAGATAAGTTGATTAGTTTATTTTATAAAGGCACATTAAAAGCCTCTTTAATTCTTTGCAGATTTTTTTTATTCACATTTCCTAATTATCACTAGACAGTGTTTGGATAGGTACATTTTTACATGGAAAGTATCTATGATCTGCCATTTTTGTTTTTATTGTAATTAAATTGTAGAGGTCTAATCAGAGTTTTGTTTGTTTGTCTACCCTGTGTTTTATTTTTTAATAATAATCAGTTTCTACTGTCTGCTTGATCATCTGCATCTCCAACTTAGTTAAAAAAAAACAGATAACACATACAGTTAATGGTGCTAAAACTGAAAAGAGAATAGAACTATATACTATATGGAACTTCAATCGGAGAACTCAAAAACTTTTAAAATGTTACCAGTTTAACATTAAATATACCAAACATAAATTGCACAGTACTTTTCACTATCTGATGCACATTTTATTAACTAAATTATATTCAGAGATTTAAGATAAATTGTATCTATGCTGGATATTTTGGGAATGAAGCTTAGTTGAAAAAAGAAATAAAACTTAATACAAATCTCAAAAATAGGTGATTCCAAACCATCCATTATTGGACTGTTTCAAAAAACTCTCTTAAATATACTTAAAATATTGTTGTACATTACAAAAATAAATTACTGTAAAAGTTTGAACTCTTAATATTTATATTAAGAGGTGCTGCATTGATAATTTCTATTTTCCATTGAAACAACATGGAAACAAAATTGTTTTGTGCTTTGGAATTTTATAGCTCACGTAGACTAAGATATATTCTTGCAACAAATTTGACGCTCTACAAGAAAGGTCTCTTATAATTTTGATATTTTTACTCTTTTCAATGTTATTCATGGTTAAAGTTGAATTAGTAATAAAATTGACATTTTTTCAATTTTTCGATGCTACAATCTGAAATTCTGAAAAAAATGGTGGGGATAATTTTTGTAGAGCCGTTTATTGGCTATAATTTATCTCTTATCAATTTTTTTTTGCCTTTCATGGGTCGTAAGTTATTCGCATTAATCTAAAAATTTTCTTAAATATTCATAATTTTATTGTTTATAATTAATTATATTAATGGAATAATTATATTTTCAATCTGGAAGGGATTTTTAATTGATACAGTTAGTACTGTCATATTAGATATATAAAATGTATTTATTTGCTTTTTAGGATCAGACGTTTTGACCTGATTTTTTGATCTGATTTCTAAGAATTAAATAATATAAATCAGTACTCTTTGTTCAAAAAAGGGAAAACTTTCTCAGTAATCGATTTAATTATAATTGAAATATAATTATAAAACAATTTTTGATCAAAAATTTAATTATTCCTGCAATATAATTAATTATAAACAGTAAAATTATGATTATTTAAGGAAATTTTCTGTTTAATGCAAATAACTTACGACCCATAAAATATATAAAAAAAATTGTATGGAGATAAATTATAGCCAATGAAACGCTCTACACAAAATGACCTATAAAGTTTTTTCATAAACTTGATTGTAGCGTTGAAACATTGAAAAAATTTCAAAATATATCATCAATTTAACTTTAACTTTTAATAACTTTGGAAGGAGTAAAAATATCAAAAGAATTATAGAAAACCTTTTTTGTAGAGCGTCAAATTTCCTACATATACCTTAATCATTGCTCCCTCCGTGAGCTATAAAATTCCAAAGCACAAAATACTTTTGTTTCCATGTTATTTAAACGGAAAATAGAAATTATCAATGCTGCACCTCTTAATATAAATATTAAGAGTTCAAACTTTTACAGTATTTTATTTTTGCCATGTACAATATTTTCAGTATATTTAAAAAAAAAACAAATCAATCGATTTTTTTGGATCACTCTAATCCATTAAATAAGCAACAAAGAGATTTTATAAAAAGTACAAAATGTGCAGCCGCTGGAAAAGTCTCTGAAGAGATCATGAAGTTAAAATAAAATAAACATATATTTGTATGCATTCATTTAATCAAAAATTACACATACACATTTTTACAAATAACTAGAAAATGGCATACTTGAGGACTGTATCATCAAGTTAAATACTCGTTATTGTTGTTACCTACCAATTTTCAAAAATAAAATAGTCAAAGAACTAAACATTAAAATACTTAATATTCTAAAAAGATGAACCTGAAATAACATGAAAAATTGCAAAAAATAAATAAATCCATTTTCTTTCAATTTTCCTCTCGTCACTTATCTAAATGTAACACTAAGTTCATATAATTTGTATTTTTAGGTAATAATGAAGGTATTAAAAAATTGGAAATTAATCAGATTGTAGAAGCTCCTTTGGTTCCACATTTAATACAAGTAAAGGCGACAAAATATGAAGTAACAAATCGAATAAACAAATTTATGGAAAGGAAAAGAAGTGAAATAAATATTAACAATGTAGCGGAATTTTGTGGTAATGACGGAAAGTCTGAGTTTACTTGTGCAAGAATAGCTGCAACAGTCCACAAAAGGAAAGATTCATCGAGTCACTTACAAGGTAAGCCTTTAGTTCAAAATGAGAATAAAAACTCAATTCTTCTCAGCACCCTTTATGGGTGATATCTCAGAAGGTGTTGGGCTGAGGAAATTTTGTCGAAAGGATAGACCCATCATAATTTTATATGGGCATTCATCTCATGAATTTAGAAACACCCTGTATTATCCATACCTATCTCATTGGTACTATGTATATATTTTTTGTTTTAGTAAATAGTGTCATAAATTCGTATGCATGGAGGGATCAAACTGATTCCTCTTATTTAACAAAATACATTCCCCCAAATGGTATCGAGGAAAGACTGTCTAATGTTGAAAAACAACTAAATTTGGCCACTCCTGTCTCCAGACATATTTACGAACGTCTACAAAATTTAGAAAATCGGTTATTACAGATGGAGTCCATGTCTCCAGAATACATACAATTTTGGGTAAGTGGATAAAAACTTGTTTCCAAAAAAAGTATAGATTTCATATAATCCTTATCAAAATAGTTTGTTGCATTGCAAAATAAGCATCCTCTGCTTAAAGACTTGCTTTTATTTTATTATGAAAAATATTAAATGAATATTTATAAAGAGAAACAATCTATAATAGCTCTGCATAAACAGGGTGGTCCTTGAGTAATTGTAACTAGAGTAGATTCTTCACTTCAAAATTAACCAATTTGCTTTAATGCAATGTCGATAATAAGATAAGGGGGAATTTTAAATGCAATAAACTGAATCCTACTGTACTGCTTATTGGAGTTTCAGTTCATATATTTTTTAAACAACTATATCTTTAGTAACATAATACCTTGTATATAAAAATAAGTACCTAAATTAAATACTAAAGTAAGTAACAATTTATTATTATTAGAGTCAGCAAAATTAGTGTTATTGTTAAAGATATTCAAGGTTGAATTTTTAGCTAATTGTCAACAAGAGGTTTGATAAGGAAGGACATACAAAATCAAATAGAATTTGATGACATTTTTTTTATAATGTGAGCAGTTGCTGTTTATAATCCTTTTTTTTATTTCAATACCGTGTGTCCCAAAATTTATTGAGTGAAAATATTTCAGAACTGATAAACTATAAGGCTACATTCGTAATCAATTCGCTGGCCAAGTGGCACTTTGGCACGCAAGTCGGCACGAAATTTGCCATTCACAATAACTTCAAAGTCGACTTTAACGCAAGCGCGTTCGTACCTAAATAATTGTCAGGATTCCTTCAACATATGGTCGAAGCATGATTCTGTCTGTATTTACTTCAGTCTGAAGTTATAATATATAATTTGGATTTATATTTTATAGCAGTATATACTGGAGTTTAGTAGTGATGGACTAGACGTATGTCAGATATACCAAACAACAAATAACAAAAATTAATGCGCATGTCCCATAGCCAGCACGAAGTGCAAGTCGAAGTGAAAGTTTGCAGCTTGCAAACAATTTCGACGACTTCAACTTCAACTCTGACGCCAAATTGCGTTGTGAACGATCACACTGAAATATATTTGCTTAGCTTGCGTGCCAAAGTGCCACTTGGCCAGCGAATTGATTACGAATGTAGCCTTAGGCCTTAGAAGTTGAAGTCGTCGAAATTTCTTGCAAGCTGCAAACTTTCACTTCGACTTGCACTTCGTGCCGGCTATGGGACATGCGCATTAAGTTTTGTTATTTGTTTTTTGATATATCTGACATCTGATAGTTTGACATTTTCATCGAATTGTGTGTTTTTGGTTTGTTTTTCTTGATTTTTCCGTACGACTGATTAAAAAATAAAATGGAGGAGGAGGACATTACTTCTACTTTACTTGCACTACTAAACTCCAGTATATACTGCTATAAAAAATAAATCCAAATCCAAATTATATATTATAACCTCAGACAGACTGAACTAAATACAGACAGAATCATGCTTCGACCATATGATCATGGAGGCTATACACATATGATGAAGGAATCCTGACAATTATTCAGGTACGAATGCGCTTGCGTTAAAGTCGACTTTGAAGTTATTGTGAATGGCAAATTTCGTGCCGACTTGCGTGCCAAAGTGCCACTTGGCCAGCGAATTGATTACGAATGTAGCCTAAGGCTACATTCGTAATCAATTTGCTGGCCAAGTGGCACTTTGGCACGCAAGCTAAGCAAATCTATTTCAGTGTGATCGTTCACAACGCAATTTGGCGTCAGAGTTGAAGTTGAAGTCGTCGAAATTTCTTGCAAGCTGCAAACTTTCACTTCGACTTGCACTTCGTGCCGGCTATGGGACATGCGCATTAAGTTTTGTTATTTGTTTTTTGATATATCTGACATCTGATAGTTTGACATTTTCATCGAATTGTGTGTTTTTGGTTTGTTTTTCTTGATTTTTCCGTACGACTGATTAAAAAAATAAAATGGAGGAGGAGGACATTACTTCTACTTTACTTGCACTACTAAACTCCAGTATATACTGCTATAAAAAATAAATCCAAATCCAAATTATATATTATAACCTCAGACAGACTGAACTTCTGAACTAAATACAGACAGAATCAGAGATAAGTGGACAGAATCATGCTTCGACCATATGATGAAGGAATCCTGACAATTATTCAGGTACGAATGCGCTTGCGTTAAAGTCGACTTTGAAGTTATTGTGAATGGCAAATTTCGTGCCGACTTGCGTGCCAAAGTGCCACTTGGCCAGCGAATTGATTACGAATGTAGCCTAAGGAGTTGTGGTTTTCACAGAACACTTTATTTTTTTTATTATCAATATTCATTCATACTTTAAAAGGAAAATATCATTGACTTTTTGAGAAATTTACTATAGGTACTGAGTGTGGCAGATAAATCGTTCATTATAAAGATCTCGAGAACTGAAAACTACTGAAAAATGAGTTTCTAAGGGTGAACTATTCAACGAAAATGTCATCATTTTTCTATTTCCGGTTATACCGAAATTCTTTATAACTTCGTTTTTTTAAGGGACCCCCTATATATTTTTTATTTTGGTAATATTTACGTTAATTTCCTATAGAGCCACATTAAACAATAAAAATGATCCCGGTAAGTGCCGGTAAATATGTAGTTCTGGGATTTAACATTGTTGCCGTTATTCCTCAGTTCAATTTGTCGATCAGTCACCATCAATTGAAAATTGTTGTAGCATAGGAACTCTGAATCCGTTATAGAAACGAATTAGAGACATTTGAAGACAGTTACCGACCTGTTTACTGGGCAATGGGCATAGTACCATGATAAAACATCTTTGCTAATTACTCCCCCATCCATGGGCATCGCCAGGATTATTTTCAGGGAGGTGCATCTACAGCTACACATACTATTAACCAATATAAAATATAGAACTATACATGTATGTATAGTATGTGGATAAACGCAATATCAAATTCAAATCACGCGAGTATTCAATCAGATATATTTCGCTCATCGGATACATAATTAGGGTGCGTTCTACTAAGCGTTCACAACGATCAAAATCCTATCTAAATACACAGAACATGATTATTGTGAACGCTTTGTGGAATGCATCTTTGGTCTCTATAGCCGATGGTTGGCATTATTACTTGGGAATCGCCGGACATTTGTAAGATTGGGTTGTCTGATTCGTTTGATTCATTTTCGAACTTAATCCAAGTTATAGTATTATGAAAATAATAATTATGAATCGTAAAGTGGTTGCGTCTTTGGAAATTTTGCAATCACACAAAACGTATCTATCTAAGTCAATATTAATATCCATTTTTAAATGAAACAACCTGTTTTGTTTTCGTCCTGAAAAATTTACTTAGCGAGCAGTAACAAGTAACAATAAAGTATAAAAGCATTACCACAAAACCAAGAAGAGAACACTGCGGATGTGGGGTGAATAGGGCAAGTCCACGTGACGTCTCGCCCTGATGAATCTGAAGTTGATCGAGCGTTCTATGCACAACACGTGGTTCTTATAGTTATTTTGATCGTGTTTGAGACGTTTGAGTTAATTGAATTTTGAGTTGGTGCTTTCTTCCACATTGTTTTAATTGCATAGATATCTTAAAAGCTATATCTGACTGTTTATAATAAAAAGGATCATTACATTAATACAAAAAAACCAAATTACAAATCTAAAATATATCAAAAAGATTGTTTATCATCAGGACGACTGTCATTAGTGTCAATTTATCAGTTGGTGGACATGCCCTATGTTAACTTAGAAAATGCAGGAGTTACTGCTTAATCTCAAATATTTTAACTATATACTTTCTAAGTTCTTTTGTCCTTTTGTTTTTTGCTTAGTTACATAATAATAATAAAGTTTTTATTTACGTCAACAGATTTTTTTTTGTGATTGATTTAGGAGTCTATAGAAACTACAAATTTGGTTCTTCTAGCCTGGATTATTCCTTACAACCAATATTTCAGGTAATCATCTTTATAATATCTACAACGGGGTTGGAAAAAGCGACGCTCGAGCGATGACAGAACGTAGTTTTCGAACTGTATAGTGTAACGATCGACTGAACATCCCAGAGTATTCGAACGGCAAGAGTTAATCGAGCGCGCTCGAGTGTACTCTTCGAACTCAGCGGGGATTTGTGCGTAGATCAATTGCCGATAATACTCAAATCTGCTACACGTCTTTGCTAAAATCTGGCAAGCTCTTTGGGCTGTAACGCGAACTATTGAAAGGGTCATACATAGGTACATATTATACATACACTCGAAAAACATTACCCTCCCGCTGGTGTAGTCGGGTAGAAAATATGTAATTTTTCCGTACTTTCTTTCCTGACAGGGGGGGGGGGGGGTGCAAGTGCAGCCCCTTGCACCTTCCTGCCGGCGCCCATGCCCCCAACTGTTTTTCTTGACCAATTTTAACTCGAGAACGGTTAAAGATAGGTATAGAAAACTGTCGACAAAAATTGTTTGAAATATTGAAAAAATATACAGGGTGTCCCATTAAAAACCCCACCTTACCAATTTTCACTAATCTAATCGACCGTACATTGTCATATTGAAAGTGAAAGTTGAATTATTCTGTATAATTTGTTGTTTGTACCTCAGTTTAAGTTTGTTATTAATTATTATTAATTTTATAGGACAAAATTATTTTGCAAAATGGGAATTCTACGAGAAAAAAAATATTTTCTATAGATGAAATAGACGATTTAATTATGGAAGTTGAAAGAGGCACCTGTGATACGAAACAAATTACTTATTAATATTATTATAAGTTGATTGAATGTTAAAATCAATTATCAAAAACTTTAAAAAAAACCGTTTTAATCAACAGTAACTATCAATTTAAAAATGGAATCGGAATATTAATATCAGTTAAATGTTTGAAACAATGGTTTTAACTATTTTTATTGCAATATTGTGACGTAATTTTATTACAATTGTCAATATTTTAGAAAATAAAAAGTATTAATGTTATGTTTTTTTATTGGTGTCCCATTTTACCTAAACACCCTTCAGCGTGTTTGAATGGAACTTTGAAAAACGCACGATATTTAAAGTTACCCATGACAACATCAACAACTCGAGAAACGTGAATAGGTATAAATGACAATATTTTCTGTGTGTTCCTTGTGGTATATTCATTATTCTTTTCGTTATTTATTTTGGAAAATCAAACCACAATCTTTATTATGTTTTTTATTTTAACGGGTACCATGAATAATTAGGATTTTATAAAATTCTGGTCCCTCGCTGACACTAACGAAAAAATTCGATAACTAGACAATCAATATTATAATATTTCAGCCGAATGTAGTCAAATTTGCTTACCAATGTTAGAAAGAGACATTTCCAATAATCAATTACCTGCGTTATCAGGATAGTAGCATAAGTTTTTATCTAGACTTTCTGATGATTTATCATTGGACTTGTTGTTGATTGATTGATTAGTTCGGCACCACCAGTCAGAAACTGATTGAGACATATTTTAAAACAATAGGTAATATAAAAAAAAAGTAACACTGCTACCACAGCGCTCACTTAAATCAGTGGACAAAATACGCGTTCAGCAGGAAATTGATTATCGCTCCGGTAGCGCTACGTTGGGATGAACGCGACCATTTTATTTCACATTTTATCAAGGATATGATCTACTGTGAATAGACCTTAAAAATTTAACAACAAATTTTTTGCAGTCTTAAATTTCAAAATAATATTGATTGTCTAGTTGTAGAATTTTTTCGTTAGTGCCAGATATGGTCCAGAATTTTATAAAAACTTATTTATTCTTGATAACGGTATATGGAATGCTACCGAAAAGTCGAAATAAAGAACATGAAAAATATTGTGGTTTGATTTCTTGAATTGAATAGATGAGGCTTTTACTTGATGAAGATCCATACTAAATGATGAAATAAAACAATTTAATTTGTTTAAATCTCCATTTTATTTTGAACTTTTTCAAACTAGTTTGAAAAAGCTACTGTGTAGCGAAAGGCGTCACTAATTTTAAATTGAACGTCGGTTCCAAATAAAATGGAGATTTAAACAAATTAAATTGTTTTATTTCATCATTTGGTTTGATTTCCCAAAATAAATGACAATGTTTTGGTATTTTCGATTTCATAATTGACAAAGTTATACAGAGTTGAAGTTTAAAAATTTATTTTCATGTCATACCTACATTCCTTAAAAAAAGTGTATCGCCTACACCTATGGAATCGAAGCCAGGTATTTAAAATTAAAAGTGTAGAGCCAAATTAAAAAAGTGAATCGACTCGTGATGGCTAGTCAAATACGAGATGGTAACTTGGAAATTTGTGAAACATTTTTGTCTGGAATACTGAATAGAAATTCCAACAGTTTTCCGAGGATGGTGAAGTTTTTCGTTTGATTTGAAAATGCTTAGCTACTGCAAGGCATTATTCTAATAGATTGAATAATATAATTTTAATACTGCTGGAATCCATCAAGATCGATTTCTAGTTGCAGCAGTTCCACTATATCAGTTGAAAGTGAAGAACTAATATCAGAATGTTATCTTATAGGCCTATAACGGTATTTTATAAAGAATTTCACAGTATTTCGTTGACTCGGTATTTAGTCTTAAGAATTTAATAATAAAAGTATAAATCCCTCCATTGTATAGTAAAATTTAGATACTAAAACATACATTAAATTTATTTTGTGAAAAAAATTACTAAATTTCTTAAAAACAAATTTAACTTTTATTTATTAATTGGAATTGAACAAATTAAACTGTTGAAACAACCGTATACGCTTTGATTTATTTCATCTAATTTGGCAGATACGACGTTACCAAAAAATGTTTTAAATAAAAAATATGTAGTTTAATAATGGACACATATTTTAAAAACATTTTGTACTATACAGGGTATGGCAGGATGCCACAATTTAACATTCTTAAAGCTATTTTTAAGCTTCATACCGACACCATATTCAGAGGCTATTTTATTAAATTTATTTATAAATATGTTTTCCAATTCTATAACGAGTTCCACAAAATTTTTGGGAGGCACAACCAAATTATAAATGTTGGATGAAACACTATAATCTTTATATTTCATAAAAACGGTAGCGTCTCCTTCTAGATTATCTATCTTAATAAATTCTAAGCAAGTGTTACACGAATGCTGCAATAAACACTTTTTAAGTAGGTATCCAGTAACGTATACCAGTGCATTTCCATCGACACTTTTTATATTTCTATAATCAGTCGTAAACACTTTTAGAGGAGTATAGATATTATTTGTAGTCGTAGAACTAACTGTACTTTTAAGCAATTCAGATTTTGTATTAAGCAAAATTTCATTTAAATCTTGCATGCAGTTTGCTCCTTCGGAGTAATCTAAATATTTAAGAGAAGTAATTTTTTTAAACGCTCTGCAGAATTGGATTGGCGTAGGGTTTCTTGCATTACCACAACAATTTCTGATTTGCCCAAAAAATTTTTCCAGACAATCCTGGTTAAGGTTTCTCGTTAATAAGAAAGTGTAATTTTTTGTTTGGTGTAACATTTCCCACAAAATAAAAATAGCTTTAATTGTCAACTTCCACCCAAATATAAATTTAAGTTGTTTAGTAACATTTTTTCCGTTAGAACTGAAAACTTGATCACATTGTGAGCATATCTCTAAGAAAAGTGTTTTGCTTTTCAGTGCCCATAAAGGCATTGAAATTATTTAAATGACACGAGTTTAGAATGTCAAAGAGATCGTTCATATTTTGTATGAAAGTAACTGTAGTTCTGGCTGATGCTGGTAGAATTTTAAAGTCAATATAAGTACTCAATGCCACGGCTACAGAGTGACTAAAAACTTGGGAAGCAAGTTTTACCTTCATCTTTTTAAAACTGCTGGGGTAGATATGTTCATTAGTAAGTCTGGGTGCCAATCCGAATTCTTTTTGTTTCTCGTATTATACATCGTATCTAAATAGGCTTTGTTGGTTTCACCATTTTTAACTATGAAATTGTATTTAAAGAAATTGTTCCTTGTCGATTTTAAAAGATGGGGTACGTCAAATAAATAAACACTTTTTATACTATCCACAAAAAATACCGGATTGTCCTCAGTTAACTTTAACGAACTTTTCACCAGTTTTTGAAAATTAGATCCTTGATCAGATATTACTCCCAAAACATTTAATCCTGCATTGGATATTTTTCTGACACTTTCAAATAATATGTCTCTTAGATCATCGGCGGATGCCGAATTTTTATAAAAAAAATAAGCAACAGGCTGTTTCCAGCTAGTTAAATTGCTAGTTAAAGATGCGATGTCCATACTATTTTGGTTAGTTTCTTTAAACCCAACAATTTTGTCAATAGAAATATTATAAAATAAATTGGATTTGATTGACATTTCATCTAGACACAAAACACAATCTCTTTCCTTTTCACCTAACAGCTCGGATCTTGATTTCATTAAATTAAAAATTGAATCATTAAATCCCGGTTTTAAAATCCAGCGTCAAAGAAAACGATGAAGTGTTGATATTGAAGGCATTGTACAAACTGTTGACATTTTTCTGTAAGCTTTCGGACCTAAGAAGTAAACACTCAAAGCAAATTGCTTAAATTCGTCAGTATATCTTGCTCCTTTTGGAGCTTTATTCAGTAGCTTAAACTGACATTCTAGAAAGTTGTATGATTTCTTGGAATAGTTTTTTTTAAGAATTGCAAAACGTCTTCAAAATTAATGTTCGTTTCTAGAGACCTTTTGGAATTAGATAATCTGGCAGAGGTTCTCTTGAGATTCCTAATTTTTTTTTCTATATATCTTTTTCCTTGGTGTAGAAGCTGAAAGCTTTGGGCACGTCTGAACTCCAATATCTATAAAGTAAGTTTATTCATTTTGTTAAGGTCTTATAAAAATATATTTAACCATACCTATTTGAGCACTAGTTGTTTGAATAGAAACGTCACTGCAGACTTTAATAGGAACGTCACTGCAGGCTTTAATAGGAACATCAATATATTCGTCGTTATCTAAAACAAAAGTTTCACTTTCATCGTTTATGTTCAGATTTTAATAGAACCAATTCAATCAATAATTAATTAGTTCAATCTCTAACTAAAATTAAAGCAATAAACACATAGAGAAAATTTCTCACCTTCAGTTCTTTGTAATAATAAAGAAGGAATTGCGAAACAGTTAATTCGATTCTTCAATTCATTTGTGAAACTATTGTCAGTAAAATGCAAATTACAAATTTTTATCCTATTATAACATTGTTCCACCGTTATATTGGCATATCGGTGGTTTCCTTTAAAACCCAAAACATTTTTCCAAGCTTCACATCTGCAATATAATATAGAAAATAAAAAAAGTTTACTTGTATACTACTAAATTACCTCTTCTCTTACCTAATTTTGTCTTTTGGGCATCTAAAAAACGATCTCTCTTTCACTTTACTGCGACAACCATCAACAGAACAATACACCACTCCAGGCATTTTGTAATGAAATAAGTCACTATAATATTTATACTAAATACAAAATTATAATAAAAATATGTATAAATATTTTAATATTCACGCAAAAACAATGATCTGCTCACAAAAACGAAAACAAAAAGCTTTAATTATATTTCCGAAGTTCCGATCAGCATCACATTAACACTGCGCGCTACCCCTGTACTCAACACTTTCTCGATTTAAACTCGCCAGAACTCAGCAGACGATAGAAGGGGTAAGGAAATTTTCGGTAACCACTGAATCGACGAAGTGAATTTACTTGTCGTTAGTTGATGTACGATGGTACAGGTCAGGCAAAGGAAAACAATAAGCAATCTTTTTATATTTACAAAATAAGAAAAAAATATTTATAGTGAAGGTAGTCAACCATTTATCGTGAAAAATACTTTTAACTTGAAAAATAAAAATTCGGAAATATATCTTCCGAAGCACAAATAAATAAGTCTCAAATATTATTTTACCAGCCAAACATTTCAGTTGTAAAATAATCATACTATTAATGCATTATCTTTTCGCTTTTCGAAGAAACAAGTACGACACTGTGCTATAGTTATCGGATTAACGACTGCCTGCTGTGGGTTTTGGTCTTGAATCAATCATGTTGGCATAAGTTAAAACGAAATATCTAGGAATGGAGTAAAAGATACAAGTACAGTGGACCCCCGGTAATCCGACATGTCTATATATATGAATATTTTTTTGAAAATCTTCGCCAATGTAGATATGTAATGCATAATTGAGCAGGTTAGAATCCTTTATCATTGGATCTGTAATTTGACGAATTTGTAAAAAATTCCGGACTATAGGGGGGTCTTAGGCAGTACTCTATAATCCGACACTGCCCCGCTTTGTCGGATAGCCGGGGGTCCACTAGTTTCATCATTTAATCTATACATATAAAATGCTTTGTCCTGAATGACGGATCAACGTATAGCCTAAACCGCTGATCGTAGAGACCTGTAACTTGGAGGGTGTGTTCTTTGTATGACGTAGGCATCCGATAAGAAAGGATTTTCCGAAACTCTACCCCTAAGGGGGTGAAAAACATGGGCAAAGTATGTATGGGACAACGTAATTCCTTGGTCCAATCTACTTCAAATTTTGAATAAACATTCTTTAACAGAATTGATGGAAGACGTGTTTCGTATTTTATTGAAACTAATCGCCTAACGGGGTGGAAAGTTATTTTGGAGGTAATTTGCATCGAAATTGATATCAATACTCCTTAATGCTTTTGATTTAAATTACATTTTATTTTGACACGTTTGAAAACTCAATCCGATTTTATTCAAAAAACGTTCCACTCACTCTAAAGTTTGGTGGAATGCAATACTCTTTAAAATTGGAATGTCAAATATAAAAGAATATTTAAATCGGATTAGAAATCGAAATTTTTTTTATTTGTTCTTGGATATTTGAATGAAAAACTTACCTTAACATTTCAACAAAATAATTTATATGTTATAACAAAATTAATAAAAACTAATTGAAAATCCTATTAGAACTATTTTCGACTTCTACGCGGGCAAAAGCTACTAAAAGATAAATTGGGAGTGGATTTCAAATCTTCGTGTCTCGTTAATACCTTGCCCGGGACAAAACATTGAAAAACGGGACAACCTCGGAATCCTATAACGTCTTAATCGAAGTAACGAAAATGATTAAACGATGGTAATCCGTTTATCCTTGAACCATGAGAGACGCGTTTCACGAAGACTGAACGAGGCGTCCCCGGAACGTTACGATAGTTTTGCCTGTGCGAAGCCAGGGCGGGTAACTAGTTATAAATAAAAGCCAAAAGTTTCCTTTCATTATTTTATTAATAAGTTTGTCAATTCGATCAAAATTTGTCAGGTTTATAAAAATACCAGTAAATTACCTCTACGCAAAATATAATCGTGTTTACTTTGGAAAAGTAACTCGCAATAAATAATTTTTCTCAACCTTTAGATATTATCAGTACAGTATTTTCATAAAATTGATATTTAAAAAAGCGCTTTTATTACTTAAAAGGAGAGATCAACTTTTTAGAGTTTTCATGTTCGTGCTTCATCAATTATTGTTCTTCTCGCGCGAATGACTTTCAATCTTCTTTCGGATGTAAAGGTATTACGAACTTCGGACCAAAAGGAGACTTATACTGTATGCCCACTTCATTAAATATATCCACAGGAAAGCCCAAATTACACAAATATAGCTTTCCGTTATTAGAGGAATGGGGTAAAGGTAATACTGGTAGCAACGAGAATTTCGGCGTTATTCCCGGAGTTCCGGCAGGTGGAGGATCAAGTGCCAAAACAGGAGCTTTATTTTTGTTCACCCAGTCAGACAACAAGGGATAATGCTTGGGATTGTCTGTATCTTCACAAAGAGCTACGATTATTAAGTCGGAGACAACTGGTAACTCAGAAACGTTGTTAAGTATTCGGTTCCTCGTTAACATGTAAAGAGAGATTTCTTTCTTTAAAATAGCTGCATCCATGGATACTGGGAACACTATAGTTTGTACTCCATGACTTGCTAATTGTCTCGCAGTGTTAACGCCAATGGCTCCTTGTCTAAAACAATGAGTAATCATTATTAATCGAGTATAAACTTTGTTCTTTTGCTTCCAACTAGACTGAATGAAATAAAAATTTTTCAAATGCAGAGTGTCCTAAGAATAATGATATACCTAGTATCCAGCTTTTTATTGGTAAAATGGATTGTCCAATCTCCTCTTGGTTAGGAAAACTGCGGTCACACGCGGAAAAGTCACTTTCTGCATTAGTTAGGCAATTAACTAGACATTTTGAATAACGTCCTAGTTGATTTACCAACTGCTTATAGCGGGAATGTCTGGTTTTAACAGAATAGAAGAAAATATTTATAAAGTTTTCATATTAGGTGGAAATGTTTCTATATAAGGATAGAAATAATGCCCCAAAATGTTCTCATCTGACTACTGACCGCATCATCTCTTAAATTTGCAGAGATAACAGTATGTTAGAAAGCAATCAAAATTACCATTTAGCTAACAAAAAGGAAAACTCTTTCATTTTTTAGGAAGATATCAGTGATACGAGGGTTGCCTTTTAATATTTTGCATATAGAGCTAGAAAAAAAAAACAGTACCAGCACCATTGTTTTTCAAAATATTCTCCAGGAAAAAAATTGCATTTTTGCATCCTTTGAAACCAATTCTGGAAGCACTTGCTTGTTGGTTGGTACATTCAAAATAGTTTTTGAAGGCGTTGACTGCGTCTTCTGGGTGTCTATTCACTAAGAAGTGAGAGCTCCTAGGAGAGTAAACTCTTATAAAGTGCACATGCGCGCTCTTTCAAAATTGCAAATACCGTATTCACTAAACCCAAGAGAGAGCTCACATACTCCTATGCGCCTATTCTACTGGGTAAACTCGAGAGAGTGTAGAGTGGACATGCGCATTGCACATCAATGAGCAAAATTTCCAAAAAAAATGACATTATGATTACCTAACTTCACTTCTCTCTTTTGTTATTTTATTCTCGTTATTTTTTGTAAGCAATTTTTTAAAACTAATAAAAGAATAAGCCATCTATTTTTTTTGCTATCCAAATGACCTGTCACACAGAATCTATGGTTATGTACTTTTATTAAACAGTAATGGAGTTAGCATTTAACATAAATCCCATGTGGAAATCATGGCAACACTGCAGACTTGGGTCGAATACTAAAATTTGGTATTCGAATCCGAATTCTGAATACTGTATTCTAAATTGAATTCGAATACTCAAGACTCGAATACAAAGAAAAAAAAAGTATCCGAATAACACTGTATTTGAATACCTGGATTTATTTAAATAGGAATACTTTTCGAATATTCCAACTAAAAAGAAACATATGCGCACTTTAAAGTCAATTTTTATTTACGTGCTTGAAATAATAAAAATATATAACAAAATTAAAAATGCTTTACTACAAAATAAATAAAACTTAAAATAAAATTATTTTCATTTAAATAAAAAAATAGGAACCAATCAATATCATATGACGACGCACCGGTACTTAAATATAAAGAGAAAAATTAAGTGTTTCCTATCCCGTTCGCCTTCGACAAAACCAACATTTCAAAAAGTTCGTCACCCAAATTTTGACGCTTTGGCTTATTTATCATACCCGCAAAAGAAAATATTGAATTCAGTAAAGCGTTGTCTGCAGCTATTGTTTTGTTTAAGTTTGTAACATTCACTTATATTTTCATGTTGTCAAATAAGACAGTTATATAGTTGTCATTTTTACATTAAAAGATCATTCCAGTACCAGTTTTTCATTTTCATATAATCACAATAATTCAAAAGGTTATGGGCCCAGATTACGTGAAATTGTAAAGGAAGATTAACTGCAGTAAATATCGTTATTTATTTTGTGCAAGAATTATTTGTGAACTCAAAAAAAGAAAATTGGAAAGCAATTTATTTTTGAAGTTTTGAAGCCGATAATTATTAAAAGACAAAATAAATGGAAGGCGATCGCGTTAATATTGAAAAGCTGGAAAGCGGAAGCAACTGGCTAACATGGAAGTTTCAAATGCGTCAGATTTTGGAAGCTAACGAACTTTTTGACTACGTCGATGGAACAAACGTCAAACCGACAGGTGAATGTACAAATTATGCGAAGGAAATTGTGACTTGGAAGAAGGCGGATGCTATGGCCAGACGAGCAATTTCCACGACTTGTATGAAACAGGCATTACTGCAGATTATGAATTGTGAAACAGCTCAAGAGATGTGGGAGACGCTCAAAAGTATGTATGAGCAAACATCAAAGGCAAATATTTTATTTTTACAACAAAAATATTATGGCTACACAAAACAACCGGAAGATGACATTGCGACATTTTTATCAAAATTAATGGAAATAGTGCAGTAATTACGTGATCAAAAAGAAATTATTTCTGAGTCCATGGTAATTTCGAAGATTTTAATGTCACTACCGTCCGAGTTTAATTATTTCCATAGTGCATGGGAATCTGCAAACGCAGATAGTCAAACTTTGGCAAATTTGCGGGCTCGTTTGATGGCAGAAGAACTTCGTTTGAAGTCGCAGGGTCAAGTTCAAAAAGTAGAGGCGCTAATGGCTAAGAGAATCTTCTCGAAGAAACAAATCAATAATTACAAGAAAGGAAATTCATCGAATAATAACAAAGCGACAGATAAAAATGACAAACCGAAAGGCAAATGCTTCAAATGTGGAAAAAAGGGCCACTGGAAAAGGGAATGCTCGGAAAAGAAGACTAACTTCAACGGGAGAAAAGAATAAAATTCAAATGTTGCTTTTATTTGTTACAAAACAACAAATAGAGACCAAGATACTTGGATTTTGGACTCAGGTGCAACTGATCACATGAGTCATCGCCGAGAATGGTTCGAAAACTATACGGAAATAGCTGAACCAATTACAGTTGGTAATGGTGACAAGATCATGGCTCTGGGCAAAGGCGATATCAACATTTTTGCTTTTAATGGAGATGAATGGATTCGCAAACGAGTCATGGGAGTCTTGTTCGTGCCGGAACTTAAGAAAAATTTGTTTTCATCGGGAAAGGTGTTAGATCGCGGGCATCAATTGAACATGAACAACGAAGGTTGCAAATTGCTGAAAGATGGAAACATTGTTGCAGTGGGAGTTCGCACAAAAAGTTTGTTCCAAATGTTGTTCAGAACAATACAACCATCAAAGATTGAAACTACAGCGAGTGTAGCAATCAAAAACGCTACACTTCGTTCATGGCACGAACGTCTAGGACATCAGAATTCGACACATGTGAAGAAGTTTCTACTAAGTCGGGGTATAGATTTCATTGATGAGGAATTTGCATGTGAAGTCAAAGTTGTGTGGCGAAATCATTCATACTGACGTGTGTGGTCCGTTTCAGACGAATTCAATTGGTGAATCCAGATATTTTTTGTTGCTCAAAGATGATTATTCTCATTTTCGTTTCGTATATTTCATGAAACAAAAATCAGAAGTAGCGAGTATTATCGCAAAATGTGTTAAACTGATTCAGAAGAAGCATGGTCACAGTGTTCGCAATATCAGATCTGACAACGGCACAGAGTTTGTCAATGAAAATCTGAAAGTTTTCTTTGAAGCAGCTGGAATTCATCATCAACGAACTGTACCATATACACCAGAGCAGAATGGTTGTGCAGAAAGGGAAATACGAACTATCGTTGAATCAGCAAGGACAATGCTTGAGGCAAAGAAGATTGATAGGAAATTCTGGGCGGAAGCAGTAAATACAGCAGTTCATGTGCTAAATCAAACTGGAACAAGCACAGTTGACAACAAATCACCGTATGAATTATGGCATAACAAGGAGGCGAAGCTAGACCATTTACGGATTTTTGGTTCGGAAGTATTTATTCACATTCCAAAAGAAAAACGTCAGAAGCTCGACGCGAAGGCAGAAAAATGTATGTTTGTTGGTTATGACAATAATTCAAAGGGATATCGAGTTTGGAATTCGAAAACTAGTAAAATCGAGATCTCACGAGACGTCGTTTTTTTTTGTTAGAAAATTCAATGGGAACACTCGATATTTGTGTTGAAGAAAATGCTAGTGTAGTCAGTAAGAATGAAAATAACGAAAACGAAGACAATTATGGTATTGACAAAGGTGCAAAAAATGAAAATGACGAAGATAAGGACACAAATGAATGTGCGTCACTAGATCAACAGAAAAATCGTGGTATGACCTGCGATCTTGATAGCAGAAATATTGTCAATAGGCGTCTACGTGATCGTAACACATTAACACATCTGGTAACTGGTGAACATTCTGCAATGTTGGCAGTCAGTGATGAGCCAAGAACGTATGAGCAGGCAATTCAGTCGATTGATTACAAGCAGTGGGAGCGAGCAATGGATGAAGAGTACGATTCACTTATGAAAAATCATACTTGGATTTTGGTCGATGCGCCAGTTGATCAAAAAGTTATTGACAATCGCTGGGTCTACAAGGTCAAAGAAAATCCGGATGGGAGTGTTAATCGGTATAAGGCACGATTGGTAGTACGAGGCTTTACACAAGAGTACGGAATCGATTACCAGGAAACATTTAGTCCAGTGGTGAAGTTTACATCAATCAGAGCGATCCTAGCATTGGCTGCGGCAAAGCGTATGACACTAAAACAGTTTGATGTGAAAACGGCTTTTCTAAATGGCGATTTAGAAGAAAATGTTTATATGAGCCAGCCAATTGGATATAATGACAACAGTGGCCGAGTGTGTAAACTATACAAAAGTTTATATGGTTTGAAGCAGGCTTCGCGCTGTTGGAATAAGAAGCTTACTTCTTTCCTTAACAGTTTTGTTTTCAAAGAGAGTGGATCCGATCCATGCGTTTTTGTTAGCAACGGAAAAGATGGAATGTTAATGTTGGCAATTTACATTGACGATGGATTGATTGCAGCAGAAAAACAAGAAGCCATTAAGCCGGTCATTAGACACTTACAGAGAGAGTTTGATATCAAAATTTTTGAGCTGAAATGTTTTTTGGGACTCGAAATTGATCAGCTTTTGGATGGATCGATTCATGTTCATCAACAAGGATATGCAAGAAAGGTTCTTGATCGTTTTGATATGACATATTGTAAGACAGTGACAACTCCATTAGCTAGTTCACAAAACCTCGGAGATTTTGAAGCTGATAAAAAAATCGATTTTCCTTATCGAGAGGCAGTCGGGAGCTTGATGTATCTGGCCGTTGCAACCAGACCAGATATTAGTTTCGCAGTTGGAAGTGTCAGTCGATATTTGGAAAAACCAGCTACTGCACATGTGAATGCAGTAAAACACATTATGAAATATATCAAAGGTACGATGAACAAAGGAATACGTTTCGTAAGCGGAAACAATTTAGACTTTTGCGGGTATAGTGATGCCGACTATGCTGGAGACACGCAAACACGAAGATCAACATCAGGTTATGTTTTCATGCTTGGAGGAAGTGTAATTAGCTGGGGATCAGAACGACAAAAATCCGTCGCACTATCCACAACAGAATCCGAGTATGTGGCAGCGTCACAAGCTATAAAAGAACTTGTCTGGTTGAAGAATCTCTTATGTGATCTTCGACAAGTTAAATTGGATGTACCAGTTTTATTTATGGATAATCAAAGCGCAATACGACTTGTGAAGAATCCAGAGTTTCATAAGAGAACTAAGCATATTGACGTACGTTACCATTTTATCCGAGAGAAATTCAAAGATGAATTTTTTGAATTACAATATGTTCAAACAGATGACCAGGCAGCCGATATCATGACAAAGGCATTATCAAAATTGAAACATCAACATTTTTGTCAAATGTTGAATGTATTGTCAAAGTGAATGTTGACATTGACTTGTAACAAAAAGTGGGAGTATTGAATTCAGTAAAGCGTTGTCTGCAGCTATTGTTTTGTTTAAGTTTGTAACATTCACTTATATTTTCATGTTGTCAAATAAGACAGTTATATAGTTGTCATTTTTACATTAAAAGATCATTCCAGTACCAGTTTTTCATTTTCATATAATCACAATAATTCAAAAGAAAACAATCGTTCTACTGGAGCAGAAGATGGTAATATGGAGTTATACCTTAAAAATATTTGTTTAATTAAAGGGTAATCATTAAGCATCTCTAAAGCTAATCTTTTATCTTCAAGATATTGGAAAAGGTTAAGTTGAATTTTTGCTTTCAGTTTATCCCTATTATCCCTGGAACCTAAATTGCACCACCGTCCACAACCGCCACGAACGTGTTTGAACACGCTCAAGTTGCGTAAAGCGAAACGCAATATTCATAAAAATAATCAAATAGGAATCGAATACCAGGATTCGAATACAGAATTCGAATACAGAATTCGAATACAGGATTCGAATACCGGGATTCGAATACAGGATTCGAAAACAAAGTAGGTATTCGAATACTGGGATTCAAAAATGGTATTCAGAATCCAGAATACCGAGTACCGACAAAAAAAGTATTCAGTCGAATACTACCCAAGTCTGCAACACTGCATAGATACTGAGAGAGTATCTGCACCGTCGTGAATACGGTTTAGCGGTAGCATGTGAGCAGCGACAGAGAGAGTGATCTCATAGGAGTAACTTTTCAAAGTAGGATTGGTAGGAAACTACCAACTTTTTAAATCATATCATTGCCGAAAACAGAAACCAATTCGACAAGGCATTCTTGTTGAGACGATTGTCTTCGAAAATTGTAAAAAATTATTGCATGCAAATGTTCTTGGCTTAATTCCATTTTTCGACTGACTCATCAACTTTAAAAATTCAATTTAATTACAGCTTTGAGTGAAGCGGTCTGAAACTTTGGCTTTAAGTTAATTAAACATGACAGTTAATTTTTAAATTTGATATTTGTTGACAGGCACCAACTATGTTGTTATATGCAACACTTAAAAGAGAACCCTCATAAGAAAGCTACTCTGCCATATATTTTGAATAATCTGTACTTACTTATGAGGTCCACACAATAAAACAACAGTAGGCCACTGATGTGTGTTACGAGGATTTAACCTATGTCCACCACCTAAAAGTTGAATGGAAATTTCAGCAGCTGCTCTACCTATCAAGTCTATTCTCTTTTCCCATGTAAGACCCACTCTTTCCGCTACTTCCCACAACCGTTTTCTTAATGATCGAGATATACTGGGAATAATCAGACCATCGTCAGTAACATATTCACAAAAATCTTGTTTGGGTACTGTTATTTGTCGATATGAAGCTGGACATGTTGATATGACGTTTTCATCATGTCTGAAACATTTGTAAGGTTTAAATACTTATATTCCGGAGTTTGATAAAGATCAGTGTATGCCGATCAAAGGAAAAAGTTAGCAAGGGCGACAAACAGTGTTATACAATTGATATTGGATAAACTTTACCTCTGTTTATTTATTTATTTAATAATTTAACGGCCATACCATTTTCATACAAAATTAGATTAAAAGTGGGTGGATATAAAATACAATAATAAAAAATGCACAAAATATTACAACATATAACAGGAAATAAATAAAATACAATATGAAATATAAAACAAAATATTACAATTTAAATTACCTATAATGAAAATTAAAATTGAAAGTTAAAAATTTAAGGTTTTGAGGAATATAAAAAAATATTTTATAAGAAAGTTATAGACAGAGTCATCAAGCTCCACATTACAACACTATTTTTGTAATTGAGCCGAAAGAAACATTCTATAAAAATTGTTGTTTAAATTGAATGATTTCCATTATTATTCAAGAGAAAACCATTATGTTGGTAAGTACCAGGCAAACCTGAGGTGAGCCCCAAAAGAAAACTAAGAAAAACAGATTGGGACAACTATAACACCAGTCTGAAAGAAAACCTAGCACATAAACAGAGGAAAGGAAGGGCTAAGCACCATCTCGATCTGGAAAATGAGCTTGAGGACCTGAACAGGGCAATAATCGATGCATTTGAATTCAAGAACAACGAAGCAGCAAGGATGCACCCTGGTGGAATAAACATATGTCAGAGTTAAGAGCTCAAACCCGGGACCTTTTCAATAGTGCAAAACTCACCGGAGACTGGCAGAGATACCTATAAGGAAATTAGAAATGCTAAAAGAAATAGCTTCAGAAAATTCTGTGAAGATATAAACACAACACTTGCTGCGGCAAGACTCTACAAAGTCATGGCGAAAAGTAGGCTCCACACAGATATGGCTTTGAGGAAGCCACATGGTAAATATACTGAAAATGAGGAGAAAAGAGTGTGACTCTTAGTAGAAACTCATTTTCCTGGGAGTAGCCCAAATATGGGAGATAATCCTCTTAGGAAAGTGGAACATCAACCCCACCAAAACCATCTTAATAGCCTTCACTAAGAAAAGAAAACTCAACCTCAAAACCATTAAATTTGATGGGAGCGAGGTTGAATGGAGACTAAAAGTCAAGTATCTAGATTTGACTCTAGACAGTAAACTCCTGTTGAACAATCACAAAAAGGAGATTATGTACAAAGCAAAAATGGCTTTAATGGTATGCAGGAAACTGACAGGGAGAAATTGGGGTTGTACCCAAAAATCCTAAGCTGGATGTACACTGCCATAGTGAGTCCAATTATCACTGCTAGTCTCCGAGACTTTCCTCAGGAACTAAGTAGAAGTAAGGGGGCACAATAGATCTTTTAGGACTCAGTGAATGTCACCCCAATATACATGCATACATACAAGTACAGTTCTCAAACAAGATGGTGTTTAAATGTATGGGGTAGCATAGTTTTTGTAGGTACTGCTGATTTTGTATTTGTAAGCTAATTACAACCATGGATAAATAATATTTGCCATATACATACCTGTATTTAGTAGGTTTTTTGTTATAAAGATGTTTCACAACATCTGGTTTATGAGCATTAATTTCATCCCAAACAGCTTGCTTATTAAAAAGAGCCAAGTTTTTTTCAAAATCAAAATCTTTACTAATATTACTTTGTTCCATTGACATGCCAAAACATTCTTCATCTTTCCAACCTTTCATCCATTTTTTGTTGATTTTTTCCTTTTTATTTGGAGTACTATTTTTAAATAAGTTGTTTGCGGGTTCATTTAATGGTTTTACCTGCTACAAATTTGAAATTATTGCATTCTCTAGATTTCAAGTCAAATTGCTATAAGTTGGAAATAAATGTGTGTTATAAATATTAAACTTTATAATATTAACCTCTATGTCAATTGGTTTAGATTTGTTGTATACTGCAGCACCTACTGAGCATTTGTTACTTGTATTATGTGCCTCTGATGTACTCGGAATCCTTGCAGCTCTTTTAGCAATAGGTTTTGCTATGGTAATAGTACTGGGTTCCTCCAAATTGTCCTTTTGTTTGTCAATTAGTTTTAAATCTACTATACTGTCAGCTCTAAAATGATAAAAATGTATCATTAAAAATGAGAATGTCTTTCAAGAATATCGATTTTTCCTTAAAATACGTCCGTATTATATATGAATTATATCAGAAATAGAAAGCAGATGTATTATAGAGTAGAGAAAGTTGCTAAAGAAACAATTTAGAATATTAGGCAAGAAGTTGGTCTACACAACAATATCAAATTAACAAGAATTTTATGTTTGGTTCTCAACTATTAACTCCACAATACTCTATTTGAAATAACTTTCTTTATTGGAGTACCTATTGTATATTAATTTTTCCAAATTATACACACTATGTAGTCTAAGGACGAAAACAATACGTGTCACAATTTATTTTTCATACCTGATTTTTATTGTATTTTGATCACAAGGAAATCCATTACAAAAAGCTTTGCTTAAAGTTATTGCCGTTGTACTTGCTGAAATGATCTCTCCTTGAAACGTTCCTACATCGTTAGCACATTTAATTGATACCAAATAGCCTACCCAATGTGCCATTTTTTTACAATACTCCATTAATTAAAAAATGACGAAACCGATTTATCTGGTATACTAACCCAGTTTTAGATTTTAAAGTTACCTGGATATGTAAGTGATTTTAAACCATTTAAAATTGAAGTAATTTATTAATATGTTTTATCAACTAAAAACTTCTGGTATTTACAATATTGATCTATAACCTTATTCTGGTTCTTCTTGTTTTTTTTGTATATTTGACATGTAACCTATTTCTTGTACATCTGTCGTTCTCTCTCTCTCACTTAATTTTATGACCTCCACCCACGAACTTAGCCTCCACCTTTACAGCATTGGACCAGCGCAGGTATATTTTTCTATTTTACGGGAATGCCCTTACAGGCATCTGGAATAGTCCATCTTCCCTTTTTTCCTCTCTAGATAGGCTACATATTAGTAAACAACACAACAACGGCAAATAAACTTTTCTTGCTTGGGCTCCAAAAAGATAGTCACAGGATTATAGAAATGTTTATTTCTGTGTACACGACACGGGGTAGTTCGGCGCTTAGTAAGCAAACACAGAGCTTTATGTATAGTTCAATGGCAATAACGAATATCTCTTCTTCCTATTTGGGTTATATCCTGAGGGACAATCTACCCAGTTTTACACATGTGGGGAAAAATCCCATATCTAGGATAAATACGCAAGCGTCACGCCCAGAGTGCGAGTGAAACTTTTATTCTGTGGTTCTGGTGAAAATTTACGAGCAACTTACCTTCGTGGGTAAATTATCTCCCAAAAGAGAAAGAAGAAAACTAGCTTAACTGTATCAGAGACCATAACCTAACTTTCCTAGTCTGGTAAATTTGAATTTTACCACTAATAAAGTTGCTAATTCAGCAAATATTTTTGGATTTTAATTTGCAAGTGAAACTGCGAATTTGCAGAGCTTCAATAATGGAAAAGTATGTGAATGTGGGATTATATTAGATAGTGTGACTTATATTTTTGAAATCGAGAATTTATTTTAAGGCACAACAAAATAGAAAAGTACAATGCCCAGTTTGCAGCAATACTTTTTATAATAGGTCTTCAGCACATCGTCATTTAAAATCATTTCATCCAGATCATAAAATGGATTCCATTTCACTGCTAATTAGCCATATAATTTGTCCTTTACGCTCAAATGAAGAATAGGTAGGTTTTAAGACATACTCTTTACTAATAAGTCATTTTACAGATGTTCACAAAGTTAAAATTGTTAAAAAAGAATTAAGTTTTAAATGTAAAGAAGAGTTTGATGAATGGATGTTGATGGATAAAAAAAATTTCAATTATATTGTGCAAAGGACTGGGAGAGAAAGCACCTACAATTTAATACAATACAGTTGCAACAGGAGTAATTTGATCGGTTAGTGTCGAAAGAAATTTTTGTTATGGGTACCACAGCCTAAAGTTTATCCACGAACACGTGTGCCGACTTTTCCTTTGATTGGGCATATTATGTAGATCATAGGAAAAAATCGGCACACGTGGTCGACGCATCTGCTAGTGATTTTGGACAAACTTTACCTATTTATTTTTTCAACATAGGATACCAAAGTAAACGTGAAAAACGTTCAGTAAAATCTGGAGGAAGCATTAAAATAAATGGAGTGTGTCCATCAAGAATTATGGTAAAAATTTTTAAAGGTAAAATATGCATGTTAAAAATAGAATTTGTTGATTTTATTATCATTGTTGTTAAATCATTTTTAGAAGAAGTGAAAGTAACATTTTTTGAAACACATGTAGGTCATGAAGTAGAACTTAGAAGTCAACATTTGACAAAAAGTGACATTGTGAGTAAATTAAAAGCAGGAGTATCTAATGATAAAATTCTAAGGGAAGCAAGAAAAATAGACAATTGTGAAGTTGAAAAAATTAACCTTTTGAATGGAAGTAACCTGCGATATTTAAGAAGGAAATTTAATATTGATACAAAGAGATATTTAAATAACACAATTGCAGTTGCACTTAAAGAAAAAAATAATTATCAAGATAAAATGACAGCAGCAGCACATCATACAGCAGCCAAAACAAATGTAATTGGAAGTGTTAAAAAAGTTGAATCTGGAAAATATAAAGTTAAGTCAACAACAGGGAAAATTTTTCATACAGGTATATTAATATTGACCTGTGTATCAGTGAACCCTCAACTTCAAATATAAAATCTATGGAATCAGTTCAGGAGTTTGTCGAAGGAAAAAGTATTGGAATTCAAGAAACAATGGAATTGGATGATGAGTTATACAGTCGTAAAATAAAAATGCAGGAATTAATATCCAAGATGGAAACAATGGACATGGAAAAGTTTGAAACATGTGCAAACTTTATAGATGCATTGCACGAAGAATCAAGAGGAGAAAAATGAAAACCTGCTCACATTACTCTGGAAAAAGACATTGTTAAATTTTTTGTATTGATTTGTGAATGTAATTTTTAAACAATAATTTATTCTTAAAATAATGAATTGCTATTGATTTTTTATTTGTAATATAATTTATGTTTTGATTTTCTCACATTGTTGTAATTGCCTACAGACCAATTCTTTTAATTAGATGATACAAGGAAGAATCGAAAAAAGACAAGTTTTCTAATTATAAGTTAATATTTTGAACCATATACTCTGCGAAGGCAGTGAAAAAAATAAACATTCCACACTAAACCATCACAATTTTCTAGTTAAACCTAAAGAGCAAAAAATTGTCTATTCCACAATTTACTAAAATTTTTTAAGCTTCGCCATTTGATTATTTCTTCGCATACCCATCTTTCTAATTTTTCTCCAATACTGCTTTGATTCTGGATCTAGTTCTTCTAATGTGGGTGGTGGTCCTAACCGAATATTCCACAACCAGTCTGGATACTCTGCATTATCTTTTAAAATTACATCTTCTCCAGTTTTGTATATATTACTGCCACAAGCATAAGAAACTAACCTGGTAGGATCTTCTTCTACTGGCAAAAGTTTTTTCTCTGGTATGGGTCCTAATTTACCAAGTTTTTTTTTCTTTAAGGCGCCTCCTATCATACTAACACCTAAAAGTATCGTTTATGAGGAATTGAGTTTGCTTTTATAAATTGAACAAAGATACTTACTACCAGAGTCTTTTTTGGCGTAACCGTTTTTTGGAAATGAAAGTGTAAACTTAGAAACAATGCATTGTCTAATATTCAATAAACAGTAGGCACTAGAATTCATTTTGATAATATAATATAATATTTATTATTAATATTTATATAAATATTTAAGCAAATTCAAACTAGTGTTTACTACTTCTTCTTTTTTAATAAAGGGAAATTATAAAACTGGTTGTATGTTAAAAGAGACGAACAATAATTAAGATGGATTCATGCAAGCAGAAATTAAAACTTAGATTAATTTAAAACTAAAACTAAGAACATAAAACCATGTAATGTAATGTAGATGTCCACGCAAGAAACTAAGAAATTAAGATTTAAATTAAAACTATGAAAGATGGTCAACTTTCAACTAAGAAAATAAACAGCTGAATATTCTTAGTTTTAATTTAATCTTAAATTAGTTTTAGTTTAGTTGATATTGCATGAATCCACCTTTAGTCAAATCGATTGCAAGTTCATTTTAACAGTGATGTGTTGAATATACCATTGGTTTTTATTAATAATTAAATGGAAAGGTTTAATTAAAATTATTTAATATGATCTTCAGAAATCTTTTCTTCCTCTTTTCTGTTAATGGAAACTTTATCCCAGCTGTCAATGTTATTGGTGGCCAATAATTCTAAATGTAGGGTTAAGTATTTTTATGTATGTTTGATTTTGAGTGTTTCAATCGATAATAAATGTAATTTTTTGGAAAATAAAGTGACTACTGGAATTATTCCAATTTAATCCTAAGAATGTCTTTAGAGCAAACAGCATGCGAAGGTATTAACATTCTTATTACAGAAACATTATGTTTACCTATAAAATAGATGTTGTTGCAGATTTAAAAGCTTTCGAAAGGCGCTTGACTGAAGTTATAGCTTGTTTACATCCTTCTACAACAAGGTGGAGAAGTTAGTACTCTAAAAATTTGTTGAACTGTACCTAATTTAATATTTTTTTAGTTGTACTTCTTGGCGTTTCTATATGCGTTGCAATAGGGGCTAGCCAATGGATACTTGATCCAGAAACTCGGATAGTCTCTTTATCGCAGTCTTTAGCGAACCATCCATTTTTTATTTTGTCTACAATAGTTTTAAGTAAGTTCAAATTGGTTTAAATGCTTGTAATAACACTTGAAATTTTTAAACAATAGATACAAAATTCTGTGTTTTTATTGTAGTGATCTTTTGATATATCTTCATTACATTAACTTAAAATAAGTTTATTTATTATAATGTTTGATTTTAGTTGTGATACTGTTACTAGGAGTACATAAAAGAGTAATTGCAGCTTCAATAATTACGTCGAGGACCCGGGATGTTTTAGGAGATTTCAATATGTCTTGTGACGACAGTGGTAAACTAATTCTGAGACCTAGGCCAACAAATATTACATGACCATTATGTTTAATTAGTAGTGTTTTGTAAATATTTTATTAAATAGAAAAATTGTTTTCTGAATAATTTTTTATTAAACTGCATTTATAAGAACTGTAGTATTAGTATTACTATGGCTCTAGCCCCAGGACTATGACGTATTTGTTAAGTTGCCTAAATGACGCTCTTAGTAATTTTGATGTGTTTGTAATATGTTCATTCAACATTAGTTTTGTGATTATTATAGCCTGTTATTTGAGAGGTTTTCATTACAATTCATTAATCACAATTTTTCAAATGGATCGCTTTCTTAAACTGGATAAATTTGACACTGATCTACATTCGCCTACCGCCACTCAGGAATGGAATTATTAGTTGAAAACTTTGGTGCTTCCTTTCAAGATCTTGATGATGCTAGTAAGTTTAGAATTCTTATAAATCATATATCTCATAGAGTATACCAATTGATAACTGAAAGTGGTACTTATAAATCAGCAATGAATGTTTTGAATACAGTGTTTGTGAAACCTACTAATGAAATTTTTGCACGGCATAAACTCACTACGAGAAAACAGGAATCTGAAAAATCAATTGATCAGTATTGCAGGGCCCTACACAGGGCCCCCGCAAGGATGACATTATTTTTGCACCCTTTATTAATGTACGAAATCCAGTTATAAGAAAAAAAAATTGATTTTATAATAATACAAACGAACAGCAATTGATTTATATATATATATATACATTATTTTATTTTCTTTAACCATTTATTATATTATTCGTTTGGTTTTTATTTCTTTTAATTTTTCAATGTATTCACAATATTAACCATTCCCAAGAAATAAAAAGCAAATGAATAATATATATATATATATATATATATATATATATAAATATTTTTAAATATCGGGGATTGCAGCCAGTAGTTATAAATGTACACTCTTTAAAGGTTTAGTGAAAGCTTTCGGTAAATTTTTTTACCTTCTTCAGTCACTTCTGAAATAAATAAAATAACAACATCTTTATGAATTAGTTGAAAAATATTAAATTAGTATTACCTTTTTTGAGATTTAAATGGTGTAAAAAATATAAAAAGTCTTGAAACCTTCATATAAAATTGTATAAAATATATTTAAAATTAAAGACATATGTCACTTATGAGACAAGAGTTAACTTTGATATTTATTAATTTCTAATAATACATTATGTCTCTTGTCTATGTATTAAATAGTAAACTTTTATATAGATTTGTTCAATGTAGATATCTTATTATTTAAAAATAATAATTTATAGAGAAATATTTTAGGAATTATTAATTAATAACATTCATGGATAATTTTGTAGATATATGAAATTTTTTTTATATTAAAATGAATTTAAAGTAAAATTTTTTGTAAAATCGTTGTTTGTTTTATATTTTTTTGTTCAAAATCTAAAATATTAGCGTAAATAATTCTTAAGTTTTGAATTTCTGTTTTTTTATTCATAGACAAAGGTTCATTGTGTATATGTATCATTTCTAAAAAGCAACGTTTGTATTGATTTTTTTCACGGTCTAATATTTTTGTGTTTTTAAAATTTCAAAAAGATTGTCGTGCAAGCACGGGAAAAGCATTTATGGATGTGTAAAGAACGATACTTTTCATTATACCTTTCTTAATACAAAAACTAGTAAGTATTTACTATACTAGACTATAATTCAAAACACTGACATCTGCTGTCATAATACAATTATTATTATGATCCAAAACACTGATATCGGCTGTCATAATACAATTGTGGTTTAGTGTTGCTAAGGGAACTGTGTTCTGTTCCCTTAGTAATGCATGCTAGCGCACAGGAAATAGTATATTGTGCAACTAGTTGGGAAAGTTCAACTTTTCTCACGAGTGTGGAAGTTTGTGGCCCGAGCCCGAAGGGCGAGTGCCGCAAACACACGAGTGAGAAAAGTACTTTCCCCACATGTTGCACACTATACTTTTTCTACAACTGCACAAATTTAAAGAATACAAGTAGGTACTTCGCAACATTGAATATTGTGACCAAAGTGTAGAAGCCTTTAGTTTTTTTGACAACTCTTCAAAATATACCAAAAGCACACTTTCCCAAAAAGATTTTATTACTTTTGCAGCTTTTTCCAATATCTCTGGCGGAGTATTATTAAAATCGTCACTGCTGTCAGTATCCATATTATTTATTATAAATAAGTATATGTCTTGTTAAACTAATATTTAATGGAAATTGGAATTTTTATCAAAGCACGATTGAAACTACCTTTTAAAATTTAAAAACTTCTAATATAATCTGACAGTTTTGTGACAACTAAGTAGGTATTTAAAGATGACAGTAGCCTACTAAGTTTTTGTCGATTTTATTTGATTCTCCATATAAATATAGTGGAGTGGGCAAAGTGCCGTGAGAAATAATATTTCTCACAGTTTGAGCAATATTCGGTTTTGAAATTAAGTAAGCTATGAGAAATACGTCACTTTTCATAGCAGTTGTAGAAAAAGGTCATTTTCGGTACTCTTAATTGACATATTAAGATAGGGTTTTCAGTAAGGTATAATGAAAAATTATTTTATTACTTCATCAAAATCGATTCTCAACCATCTCCTGCTCTAAAGCTAATATTGCTAGCCCAGATAGTCTCTCTTGATGCATAGTTTATCGAAGAAAATTTTTATTATTTTTAATTTTGAAAATTACCTCTCCCAGAAGCCACAGATACTGGTAAAGTTGAGAGTATTCTTAAGGAAATGGTAACATTTGGCAGAGATGAGGTTAAATTATGTTCAAATATATATTTCAATATATCCATAGGATTTGAAGAATGAGGAATTGAAAATAACTTTAAAGTTTTTTATCTCATTAAACAAAACATATGCCTCAATATCAGCCTCCATCTTTACCGCATCAGTAAGTTTCTGTTGTAGAGCTTGGCAGTTCTTTAGGAGATCATCGTGAAATAATGTAAAAATATTACTAAAAAAACCAAAAACGTTGTCATAATTAGAGATCATATCAAATCTACTATTTAAAGAACTTAGTACTTGATCAATGATTATTCTTGAAAAAAAATTGACTTTAAACGCGGTTTTGGGATTTTGAGGTGCTTCATCCCTATGTTCATAATCAAAAAACTTTGGTTTATATTTTCGTCTAGTAGTATTGATTGTGGGAAAATCTTGCTCTATCTCATGATCGGCGGTTAATTTTAACGCATGAGCAATTATTATTTCCTCAAAGAAACTATCATTTCTATAATTTTTGAAATGATCGACTAAATTCTATAAATAGTTTTGACATACTTTAATGTCAATTGTTACACTTTGCATCATTTTGCTTACAATATTAATCTGAAATAAATCATCACACCAAATAATTACACTAAAAATAAATTTAAATGATTGGATATTTAATAGTAAAGAACTTGCTTTATGCCTACTTTCTATGTTAAAAGTATCGTTATTTGGTATTTCTAGAAGACTCTCACGAATTTTAATTAAATGAAATTTTAATGGCTTTATAGCATCTACCCTACTTGACCATTTAAATCACTTGGGGGTCTTAGATTTAATTCAGGAACATTTTTTTTAATAATATCCCATCTTTTTGTGGAGGAAGAGAAAAAAACGTAGAGTTCTTGTACTATATTAAAAAAGTTTACTGTTTCATTTATTGCTAGATTTAAGCTATGTGCATGAAAATGTAATATGTCGTAGCACCAAATTAAATATTTCTTACATTGGATCGGGTGAATAAAAACAAGTGAACGCTTTTACCCGTCAATCCGAAAGTTAATAATTGTTAATCCTTTACAAACTAAATGTAGCCACTAAGTATTTGCTTGAAAATTGACAAGTAAAGGCATTCACTTATTTTTATTCACCCTGTACATTATAATTTTTTTAAATATTTTTTTTCAATATTAAAATTTTTTTTTGCTCCTTTGGGGTGGCGCCCGCGTGCGTTGCACGCGCTGCACGCCCAGTTACGGGGGCCCTGGCCCTACAACTGCTTATCAAAAACTGTGAATTTATATTGCTGTAGATGCGGAAACTCATCGAAAAACATATGTTCATGATACATTTATCCGAGGTATAAACTCTCACCAGATTCGTCTAAGTCTTTTAGAATTCAGCACAGTGACGCTTGATGTGACCATCGAATGAGCAGGTGCTCTAGAATCAGCGAAAATTCAATCCGCTTCCTACTCACTGGGTGAGGTAAACCTAAATGCAACCTCAACCCAAGACGAAAAAGAATGTATAATGGATTCAGCAAACCTAGCAAGTGTTCGTACTATCAAAAAACGCTATTTTTGTGGGTATTCTCGCCACAAATCACGTCAACAGTGTCCTGCAAATAATGCGGAATGTAATAACTGCAAAAATACTGGACATTGGGCCTCTGAATGCAGATCTTTTAGAAAATTTCCGAAGATTAAATCCTCGGCACTAATCGCTGCTTCCTCATCAGCTCTAGATAAGACTACAATAACCGTTAAAGACAATAATATACCTACTCACGCTTTAATCGACACGGGAAGCTCAGAAACTTTCATATCAAAGCAATTTGCCGATAGCTGTGGTTTTGAGATATTCCAAACAACAGTTCAAAAATTAGGAGTTATTGCTTGGTACGACTCGAATTTTTGGGTTATCATTGTGATAATGCAAAAATGAATGTGTTGCCTGATTTATGCACTGACGTAATTGTTGGTCATGATTTACTGAAAGTACATTCAGAAATAAAATTTTCTTTTGGGGGCTCTAAAGCCACCACTCACGATTTGCTATCTAGCTCCTGCAAAAATCGAACCACTCCCTATTTTCGAGTACCTCTCCGGAAATATCAAACCTATTATTACAAAATCCCGAAGACATTCAAACGAAGATTATAAATTCATGAAGAGTGAAATTGAGAAATTACTCGCAGGTAAAATAATTGAAGAAAGAAGATCGCCATGGAGAGTTCAAGCGTTTGTATTAAAGAACGAGAACCACAAGAAGAGGATGGTCATTGATTATTCCCAAACAATTAATCGTTACACATTATTGCATGGTTACCCCTACCTAATCTTGAACAAATAGTGTCAAAAGTTTCTCAAAACTCGTTTTTCAGTACTATAGACTTCGAAAGTGCCTATAATCAAATTCCCTTGAGAATAAAGGATAGACTTTTTACTGCTTTCGAAGCTTGTGGTCGACTTTACCAGTTTTGCCGCCTTGCATTTGGTCTCACTGATGGAGTCCCATGTTTTCAACGTATAATTGATGACGTAATTTCAAAAGAAAAATTGGAGAGAACATTCGCTTACCTCGACGATGTGACAGTTTATGGAAAGGATAAAGAAGCTCAATATATCAGAAGAAAAGCAGTTATACTCAAACATCAATAAATCTGCTCGGATATAAATTAGAAAACAATACTATTTCACCAGATCCTGATCGTCTGAAACCTTTGCTTAGTTTACCGCCATTGAAAAGCCCCAAAGAACTCGAACGTATTATTGGAATGTTCGCACATTATTCCAGATGGGTATCTAACTACTTATTCTGACAAAGTCAGAAGGCTTTTGAATACCAAAACATTTCCGTGTTATCTCCAGAAGCAAACAATGATTTTGAACATCTTAAAACAGAGATACCTATCGAAATCAGTAGTAAAAACAATAGATGACAAAGAACTCTTTGTAGTGGAAACAGATGCCTCTGATTTTTCTATTTCTGCTGTTCTTTGTCAAACTGGTCGTCCTGTAGCTTTCTTTTCACAAAAACTCATCGATAGTGAGCGAAAACATTCGGGTGAAGAAACAGAAGCGTATGCTATAGTGGGTGCCTTAAAGAAATGGAGACATTATTTGATGAACCGTCATTTCTTAATAATTACCGATCAGCGATCTGTATCCTTTATGTTTGACATGAATCATAAAAACAAGTTTAAGAATGAAAAAATTCAAAGGTGGCGTCTAGAACTTTCTTGTTTTACTTTTGACATTATCTACAGATCTGGAAAACAAAATCAAGATGCTGATGCTTTTTCAAGAGTGTGTAATTCCGTTCAACCAAAAACAAACTCTACTCATTTCATTGTGACTTGTGTCACCCAGGTGTGACTCGGATGATTCATTGGGTAAGAACTCATAATCTACCATTGTTCATGAATTACTTGTTGGCTGGTTAGAATTACTTGTTTGCTGGTTACTGAATAATAAACTTGAAACTGTGGACTGTATTTACTTGATGAACATAATATATTTTACATGGTGTAATATAAAATAAAAAAGCTTTACTTGAAAATCTCATGAAATTTTACTTGTCACTGTCACTTATTTTTTGGCTCGACACACGAATATATATTGTTTCCGTGGTGTTGCCACTTTTTGAAAAAAAGTACTTGAAAAGTAAATAAAGTTCTAACATAGCCCCCACTTTGAAGGGCACCTTCAAAATAAACTCATTAAATTAGATTAATATTCTAAAAAAAAAAGAGTGTAGCACTACCCATTACATTTAATTATAAGTGTCTTTTTGTAATGGTAACGGACATAAGTGTCTAACAGACCGCACAACTGTTCCTTTGGAGGTGTTAACTTCGGCTATCCTCGATACTCCGTCTCTGCCTGGAAATAGTCGGATTATTCTGCCAATAGGCCACCTACAAGGTGGTTGTGCATCAATTTTGATAAGTACGAGTGTGTCAGGTTTTATTTCACATGGCGCATCTTTCCATTTATACAACTGATGCAACTGTGAAATGTACTGCTTCGAAAACTGCCGCCAAAATTGTTGATATAACTGTTGAATATGCTGGAGTCGTGATAGGCGATTTGCAGGTAGACTGATTAGGTAGGGATCAGGTAGAGATGTGATATTACGTCCAATCAGGAAATGGGAGGGAGTAATAGGCGATGGATCATTTGGATCATTGGACGCATCAAATAAAGGTCGCGAATTGAGAATCCCTTCAATTTGTATGACGAGAGTATTAAATTCCTCAAATGTGACATTTTTATTGATCAAAACTCTTTTCAAGTGATGTTTTGCCATTTTTACCGCTGCTTCCCATAAACCTCCACGATTTGGGGTATATGGAGGGATAAAAACCCATTTAATGTTAAACTGATTTATTAACTCGTTATTAATAGAATTACAATTGCTGGACATAAATTGTCCGAACTCCTTTAATTTATTACTTGCTCCGACAAACGTACTTCCGTTGTCGGAATAGATAACAGACGGAACACCCCTTCGTGAAACGAACCTTTTAAAACTTGCCAAAAAGTTGTCTGTGGTGAGGTCGGAAACAACTTCAAGGTGGATTGCCTTTGTGCAAAAACAAACAAATACAGCTAAATAACACTTTATTAGCCTTGATCGTCTCCCCTTTTTGTTAAGAATTGAGAAAGGACCAGCATAGTCAATCCCCATTACTTGAAATGGAAGCTGTGGCGCAATTCTTTCATTTGGCAAATTAGACATTGGGGCTGAAAATGGAACTGGGTTAAATTTAACGCATGTGAGACAATTTTTCACTGTTCGTTTAGCTAAAATACGCCCTCCTATAGGCCAATAAAATTGTCTAACGGATGCCAATAGCAACTGAGGACCTGGGTGTAATAATTGTTTATGTTTATGTTCGAAAATTAATTTT
The DNA here is from genome assembly GCA_947563755.1 of Lochmaea crataegi. Lineage (NCBI taxonomy): Eukaryota > Metazoa > Arthropoda > Insecta > Coleoptera > Chrysomelidae > Lochmaea > Lochmaea crataegi. Next base: position 17,122,772 of record OX387435.1, read on the forward strand.
GTAAAATGATGTGAGGACGACAATAAAATTGGGTGTTTGGTACTGAATGGTAAATATGTGTGTTTCAATCTTCCTCCCACTCTTATAATTCCCTGACCATCTAGAAAAGGCGCTAATGATGAAAGTTTGTGTTTGTTAGAAAGTGTCTTGCTTCCTTTAAGAGCTTTCAATTCTTCGCAAAACGACTCTGCTTGAACTTGTTGAACTAATATTTTTAAAGAATTTTCTAGTTCTGTAACGGTTAAAACGCCAGTTTGCCTGTTCGATTCACCTTTCAAATTGTTATAAAAACGTAAACACCAAGCTGTAACTCGTTGTAATTTGATTAAAGTAGAAAACCTGGTAATTAAATCTGATGCAAATGTTGAAACTACGTGTAAAACTGAGGGTTTATTTTTTAACTCAAGTAACTCTGATTTTCTAATAATAAAATTTTCACTTGGCCACTCGGAAGAGGGCAATTGTAGAAAATCAGGGCCTTTCCACCATATGCCATTAAGAATTAACTTATCCGGTAACATACCTAACAGCTACATCAGCCGGATTACTTAAACTATTTACATACTTCCAGTCAGCGACGGTTGAAAGTGCTTGAATCTTTGACACACGGTTCGCCACGAAAACTTGTAAATCACAGGGTTCAGTGTAGATCCAACTCAAAGCAACTTGTGAATCAGACCATAAATAGATAGGAATATCAGCTTTAAGAGCACTGACTACATGTCTGGTTAATTGCGCACCTAAAAGACAAGCACATAGTTCTAATTTAGGAATAGTTATAGCCTTTAAGGGTGATACTCTAGACTTTGAACAAAGTAAGTTAATAGTATAATTACCAGCACTATCTGTACTACGTCGCATATGCATCTTGTGATGCATCACAGAAGCAATGAATATCTACAAATTTTTCTGAGGATACATTGCGGGAAATGGATAGTTGATTGAAACTGTCAAGGCTATTTTGAAATTGCAACCAGTTCTTGAGAATGTCTGGGGGGACTGGAGAATCCCAAGAAATGTGAAGAGACCAAAGTTTCTTGATAAGTATTTTGGCTAAAATAATAGATGGACTTAAAAGTCCCAAAGGGTCATAAATGTGAGCAATCGTGGATAAAATGGATCGTTTAGTATAAGAAGTTTGGCAAGAAAATTGTTTAATCGTGTATTTCAATGTATCTGAATTATTATTTTGAACCCCTAACGTTTTACTAGAATCTTGATCTCCAATATTTAGAATAGAATTGGAAATATCAGATTTTGCAAAGGCGGCAACCACTTGCTTATGATTGGAAGTCCATTTGCGTAAAATGAAATGTGCAGACTTCAATATATTAAAAATTGCCTTACACCGTACTTGCAGCTCTTCCAAATCGTTAGAGCCAGTTAACAAATCGTCCACGTACATGTCTGACAAAATTGTCTGAGAGGCTTCTGGGCATTCGTGTATGTGTTGAGTTGCTAACGTCCGAATACAATTAATTGCTAAATATGGCGCTGATCGTGTACCATAAGTAACTGTATTTAAGTGGTAAATACCAAAATCTTCGTTTGGGTTTTCTCGCCATATAATCTTTTGCAAAGGTCTATGCTCGGGATGCATAAGTATTTGTCGATACATTTTCGAAATGTCTGCTGAGGCAACAAAAGTATATGTGCGGAATCTTACTAAAATGTCGAAAATTTCGTTTTGTACCTTGGGCCCTACATATTGAATGTCGTTAAGCGACCATCCTGTTGTGCTTTTGCAGCTACCATCGAAAACTGTACGAAGTTTTGTAGTGATGCTTGTTTCTTTAAGCACACCGTAATGTGGTAGAAAGTAACCAAATTCTGCCTCGAGGTTGTCTGAAACTTTACTCATATGACCGAGATTCTGATATTCGTGTATGAAATCACAGTACAATTTTTTAAAATTGGAATCGAAGAATTTGTTTTCCAAAGACTTGAACCGCTTTACAGCGGACACACTTGTATCACCTAATAATTCAGTAGAATGTTTAAGTGGAAATTTTACAATAAATTGACCATTATCCGCACGATGAGTATCTTTATTGAAAAGAGATTCACATATAGTGTCTTCCTGGGAAATGAATTCATTTTTACCTTGCACGTCCTCTATTTCCCAAAATTTTTTAAGTTGTTCATCCTCAGGCACCTGAATTTTTGCAAAATTGCAAATACGCTTATCGGATTGACTAACAGGCATCGTCCCAGTTATTATCCAACCAAACTTTGTATTTACTAATGAAGGAAGGTTTTTCCCTAATTGGATTTTTCCTTCTAACAAAAGGTCCCAAAAAATGTTAGCCCCTAGCAATAGGTCAATGTCGTTAGAATGGTTGAATTCAGGGTCTGCTAAGTCTCTTATAATCCGAACATCGCGACGAAACTTCAATTGTACACTTTTTATTAATATTTGACTGACTTTGAGTGATACCTATAATTGAACAATTAGTATTAACAAATGGAATTTTTAATTTTTCACAAAAGGAGGTGCTGATCAAACTCATCTGCGCTCCGCAATCTAAGAGAGCTCTGCAAGAATGAAATTGTTTGTCGTTGTCTTGTACATAACAACTTATGGTTGATAACAAAACTTGATTTTTACCGTTTAAAAGGTTGATACTAACGTTGGATTTTAAGTTTTCCTCTTTTCTTGCTAATAGGTTTAGTGAACCCATTTGATCATTTATATTACCAGTTGAACTTGTAGCTTGTACTATTTCTCGATGAAGTAATCTATTGTGCTTATGAAGTTTACAAAGAGGACATGGACCAATTTTGCAATGGGTTTTATTATGTCCTGATAATAAACAATTCTCACATAACCGTAACTGTTTTACTTTTTGAATCTTTTGCTCGGTAGATAATGCCAAGAAATCTGGACATTTATAGATAGAATGATTTTTCTTACAAAAATTACAAGTATAGTTTGTAGCAAGATTTACTTGAGTACTTGATTTATAATTGTTGTATGAACTCGGTTTACTGTGAAAACTTGAAATACTAGCTTTTAACAATTGTGCGTCATCTAGACATTGTAAAACATCAGCTTTCTTTTTCAAGAACTCTACAAACTCTGGTAATGATGGCAAATCATCATTAAACTTGCATTCTTTCCAATCTCGCAATGTATTTTTATCTAACTTGGTTGACAGAACATGAATAATGAGAGAATCGTACAACAAGTCTTTGTTGAGTCCTATTCCATCTAAAGAAGTTAAGTGTTTGGATACCTCGTCTAACATTTTCCGAAAATTTGGATAAGTCTCCTTGTGAATACCTTGTACATTTAACAAATGTTTAAAATGACTATCCAGCAAAAACTGTTTCTTGTCGAAACGCTCACACAACAACTCCCAAGACTTTTTAAAAGGTTGTTCAGTGCTATCTATGCCCTCAATAAAGTTAGCCGCGTAACCTTCTAACGAGGCTTTTAAATACTGAAACTTTTGATTATCATTTAACGATTTGTTATTAGCGATAGTGGAATTGAAATTATTTTTAAAGTTAATCCATTGTTGAAATTGTCCTGAAAATGTCGGTAACTTTATTTTAGGCAGCCACATGTTCTGAAGAGGGTCAATATTAGTAGTCGAAACGTTCGGCTGTGAACCCAAATGTAACTCATGACTTGAATGTGCAACCGGAGCCCGTATTCGACTCAATAATGTTTTTAGATATGATTGGGATTTATAAAATCTATTCTCAAAACCCTCTCTTTCTAAAAAATGACTTTCTAAATCGTCATCGCTACATTTTGATTCTAAAATGGTTTGAACCTTTTCAAACTCATTTAATAAACTTGAATGATTATCAAATCGCAACTCTACATCGTTGATATTAGGTAAATCATCACTTGAAGAGGTTTTAATAGTTTCGATATATTTTTCTAACAATGTCAATTTTTGCTTAATTGTACCTCTGTTACGCTTAAGAATTTTTAATTCGCTTGTTACCTGTTCATTTTCTGAATCTGGCATCTTGAATCTTGATTTTACACAAAACTAAACAAATTTAGGTTATAAATTGAAACTACGCTTTACTATTTTGAACTTCAATCTCGATAAATACAAACTGAAGATCACTGCTCAATTTGTTTACGAATTATTCACCTGGTTATTCAGTTTAAATATATAAAAATGCAAATTAAACGTGTTAACTGAAAGGAATAGAAAGGAATTCTCTGACCTATATTGTACTAGCTAGTCACCCTGCTTAGTAGTTACCGCTAGACCGGAACTTTTCTGCATTGACATGAACTGGGGCTACTGGACTTGACTCAATTCGTTACGCTGCTGTATACTGGATCACGCTGTATACTGGATCGATAATCTTACCACATACTGACTTGAATATTGTAAAATTATTTTTGCTTTTAACACTTGAATCCGGTGAGATGGACCAAAAATGTTTATGAATTACTTGTTTGCTGGTTACTGAATAATAAACTTGAAACTGTGGATTGTATTTACTTGATGAACATAATAATATATTTCACATGATGTAATATAAAATAAAAAAGCTTTACTTGATAATCTCATGAAATTTTACTTGTCACTGTCACTTATTTTTTGGCTCGACACACAAATATATATTGTTTCCGTGGTGTTGCCACTTTTTGAAAAAAATACTTGAAAAGTAAATAAAGTTCTAACAACCATTTTCCGTTGAAGAAATACGCAAAATGACTGCATCCTGTACTTCATGTAAAGCTGTGAAACCAAAATTCTATAGAAACAATAATTATATTCTCATCAAGGCAACCCATCCTTTCGAAAGACTCACTATGGATTTCAAGGGTCCACTTCCATCAAGAACTCGTAAAAAATATCTACTTACAATTATTGATGATTACCTATTCTAGATTCCCAGTTGCCTATCTTTGTTCAGATATGAATTCTTCAACTGTAATAGACTGTCTAGTAGAATTATTTTCTTTGTTTGGAATACCTTCTTACATTCATACGGATAGAGGTGCCTCTTTTATATCAAAAGAAATAAAAAAATTTCTTCACACACGCGGTGCTGCTACATCTATGTATACTCCATACAATCCTCCTGGAAATGGACAAATAGAGCGCGAAAATGGATCTATTTGGCGGACAGTATCTCTTGCCCTCAAAAAAAGGAATTTGGAAATTTCCAATTGGTAAGTAGTGATTCCAGATGCTTTACATTCCATTAGATCTCTTCTATGTACCGCTACTAACGAAACTCCCCATGAAAGAATGTTTATACACAACATAATCGAAGATCTGCCAATAGTTGTTCTTTACTTTCTTGGTTGGTTCCTTTCAACAAAGTTTTTATGAAGAAGCATGTGCGATTGATTAAATATGATCCTCTAGTAGAACAAGTGGAGCTAATTGATGTCAATCGGCAATACGCCCGAGTTCGGCTAGAAGATGGAAGGGAGAGAACCGTGTCTTTAAAACAATTGGCTCAAACGGTGAAGGGGATTTAGAACCGGAGTTTCAACCGCTTTCTTATGAAGACCAAGACCAAGCAGAGGACATTCTACAAGGTGAAAGACTTGGACACCCATCCGCTGATGAAAGTAGTTCAGACTTTCCTATCATCGTTCAACCAGGGAACGTCGACTGCCTGAACGATTCAAGGACTACAACATGAATTATTGAAGGGTGGAAGAATGTAGTATTACTATGGCTTTAGCCCCAGGACTATAACGTATTTGTTAAGTTGTCTAAATGACGTTTTCAGTAATTTTGACGTGTTTGTAATATTATCATTCAACATTAGTTTTGTGATTAATAAAGCCTCAGTTATTTAAGAGGTTTTCATTACAAGATCTATGTGTGAATTGAAGGAAAAATTAAAATTGAATTGGCCTTTGACTGTTCTGGAGTTTATCAAAAGTATTTAGGCATTTGGTGATAGAATATTGAGTTTTATTTCCTTGGGAATTTTCTAATAATGGTTCTGTTTGCAAATGAAGCATTGATTCCATTTTTAAATTTAATCATTTTTGGTTGACATTTTCCTTGTATGAATATTTCAGAAATTATTTAATGGCTATAAATATATAGCAATTTTCATACCTAAAGTTAATAGTTTTTGAAATATTTTCATTTTTTTAATGCAAAGTAGTAAGTAATTAGTTATGTAATAGTTTACTAGATGTTATGATTGCAGTTGAAGGCTTACAAAAAACTATGTATACAATTATTTTTGGTACTGGGAACCAGAGCACGAGGGTCATAAAGGCAACGAATTGGCGGATGAAACGGCCAGACAAGGCTCATCAATGCCATTCATTGGACCGGAACCCTTCCGTGGCTTCGCAAAGTCGATAATAAATATGGCCACAAGGAAGTGGGTGGCACAGAAATCTCTTACCAGGACAGAGACAAGGGAAACAGTTCATTAGAGGACATTCGCCAAATTTTACGACATACCTAATAAGCAAAGATAGGAAAGCTGTCAAAGCCGTAGTAGGTATGTTAGCAGGGCACTGTAAGCTTAACAGGCACGCAAAGCTAATGGGGTTGACAGACAAAGCCATTTGCAGATTCTGTCACCTAGAAGAGGAAACTGCAGAGCACATCCTATGCCAGTGCGACTGTCTGGCGAATGTGCGGTTTCTTGTATTAGGCGATGAGAAGCCACCGACAAGAAGTTACGTTAAAGATTCAGTCTCGAGGCTGATTAGTTATTTAAAAAGAGTAGGTATGGAGAATGTAATCTAGATTCAGAGGACCCCAATTAGATCTGAAAAGGTCGCAGTGGAATAAGCCGAGTAGCACCTCATCAAATCTAATCTGATCATTTTTGGTTGACATTCTCCTTATATGATTTTTTCTGAAATTATTACAAGAGCTATAAATATACAGCATTTCTCGTACCTAAAGTTATTAGTTTTGGAGATATTTTAATTTTTTTATGCGAAGTAGTAATTATAGGTATGAACCTATTAGTTTTACCAGATTGTAACGTTTATTCTAATTTAAATTTACAATTAATTTATATTTACAGATTTATATTTAATACAGTCCTTATTTAATAATTTATCTAATACACTAAACACACTAATTATAATTTATATGAGAGTCACTTAATAAACACTTTATCGAGGCGCGATTACTTTCCTTCGGTATCAACACTGACTAATTGACTAAATTGCCTGCAGCGATGCTCGTGGCCTATTTATACTCGCGCGTCGTGTAGTTCTAGAATTCCCTCGTCGTTCTGGCGGATGCTCTGGGTATTCTGGATGTTTCTCGATAACCGATTGTTGTAATGGGAAAGTGAAGAAGATTTCAGTTTTAAAGTAACAAATTCATAAATAAGAAAATTCAATTCTTAATGTACCTACTTATTGGTCATGGCATTGGTAGGATCTTATGTAGAAAGTAATACAGAGTACCTGCACCTGAACAAACTTTCTTTGTTTGTAGGAAAGATCTTATATAGTTATAATCATGGTTATAACACCAGCCTATAAAACAATATGATTTTAATTCTGTAGTTATAGTATACAATGAGGTTCATAACTACGCTAATGTGGCGATAAGACTAAATATGCTTAAATAAAATATTGCCGATTTGAAAAATGTTTTCACTTTCTGCTAATAATTTCACTGTAGGTATACTTATCAATTGTTATTAAAATCGGCAGAGGCCATAAATGATATAATATTTGAAATCCCCTTCTGGGACTCTGAACTGTTCAAATGCATTTTTCTCGAAAACAGTTTAAATTATCGAGTTTGAAAAGAAATACCAATATTTCGTAGAAATGATGTTTACGTCATATTTTCTAATTGAAATAATTAAAAAGTTTCGTCAAAAAAAGTTACCAGTTGATTTAATCATCAGGAATCATTCGCAATAAAATGTTGAATAATAAATTCCTTATGCCTCTGTGCCGATATTTTGATAACAATTGATAAATATACATTGAAATTATTATCAACAACAACAAATGAAAAAAAATCAAATTTACTGAAATATTTTATCAAGGCATATGTGGTCCTGTCCTATCGCCATATTTTGTTCCAAATAATCCGCTCTTGGCCTCGTCCCAATAGTTATAAATCACCCCGTATATAGCAGCTGAATTTTCAACTTTTTATTTTACCAATGCTAGTTTTCTTCATCGATGGAGATGCGTGAGTTTCACTGTTATAATATAGATGGCGCAACCAATACCAAATTGAATATTTTCTGATATATTTAAAAATTTCATTTTTTAATAATTTTCAAATAATCTTAAACTTTAGGAGTTTCCATTTAATCTTTATCCTTTTGTTTTATCTTACCACCTACATTTTGCTAATTAAATTCAATTGTACATGCTTTATTTTCTGTCTTCTAATTTTGTCTTATTAATATATACGTTTTTCTAAAGAGCTATAATTATTCGAGGCGCAATTAGGAAACAACATTTTCAATATGTTATTAGCAATTAATTAGATAACAATCAAAGAAAGTAACACTTATCAATAATTAATCCGATATTGAGTATAATCTCCATAGAAGATGTAACTCAAAACCTTATAAATAATGAATGGAATCAGAAAGTAGTTATTACACGTCAGCTATGTTAATCTGCAAGAACGTAAGTTTTAAACTCGGCTCAAATGCCGCGGGTTTCAAACAGTAGCACTGTATATCTACGTATGTGCTTGTTTATTTGCGTCCGTTTATATAGACATGGACATTGGACATACAGTGCCGTTCATCAGTAAATCCCTTTTTTAACCTTGGTACAGTTTGTTTAACCATCTTTTGCCGTTAAGTCATAATTGATTTCGTATTCTGCTTTTTTACGTTTGTCGTAGATTAGTTGGATGTTATTTTACACTTAACATCAAAATTATGGTCACTGACATATTTTAAGGAATGTTTTTACCAACGCATGTTAAGGTGTGTTTGTATGAATAAATTGGTAATACAAAAAATTGTATTTTGCTTTATGCGATATGCGTATATTTTTACATAATTTAGTTTTTTAAATTGAAACCTCCGTTTTTATAATTTGAGAGGTGATTTATAACTAAATTAAAAAAATGGATGATCGAATCGTGATTAAATGGCTATTCATTAAGGTTTGTTCCTTCCTGTTCTCGAAGTATGCTAGGGTAGTGATTCCGAGGCGGGGGTAACGACGAGTTTGAGGTGGGTTTGGTTGGTAGGTATCCCCTTGGGGATGAGTCCATCACTGTTTGGGTCTCGGACCCATTCGAACATGAGTTTCCCATCTCGACCCGAAAAAAAAAAAATTAAGGTTTGTTCCAACTGGCATTTATGAACCATTCTGGTATGGTATCGAGTACAGCACTAGAACTCCATAATGCGCAATCTCGAATTAGGGATGGTTCTTTGACATCAACATTAGTAATGTTCTTTCGTACTGAAAGAAGTGATCTATGTAACTAAAATCAGGTAGATCAGTTTAAGCGATCGTTCTTTCGTTTTCAATCAGTTCCCCCTCTACACCTTAAAAGTGATCATAAGTAATTATTCTGAACGCGGAATTTATTATATCAGTTAGATCACATTGGTAAAGTTAACCTCAAAAATTTAAGCTAGAAGTTTTTAATATATATTTACAAGGGAATCTAATATTAATTTTCTTTCCATTTCGTTAGTTTTTCTTGTTCTACACAGCGTAACTGAATAAATAAGTAAAAAATAAATAACCTCCAAATGACAAAACGACATGTTATCTGTGGACGAAAATATCTTCAAAATGAGCGAGTTCTTTCGGGCATTCAGTGAATGAATGTGTTCTGATTGCAAAATCACTTCCACTTTAATCACATACGTTCCATCAGTTGAATCAGTACGAAAGAACATAGCTATTTTTGACTATAGGTTTGTTCGTAGAGCGATCACAAATGGTTGGAAACTGGACGACACATGCGCAGAGCCTCTCTGTGAACGGTTTTTATTCACTGCGCTTGAGTCGCCCAGTTTCCAACCGTTTGTGATCGTTCTACGAACAAACTTGATATTAGAATCGTTCTATTATCACTCCTTTCCACTTGCACACAGTTTTTGTACTGTCCCAGCGATACTATAATCCAGGGGTCTCCAAACTATTTTACCTAAGGGCCAGGTAGTAAATATCTGAAGACCAAGCGGGCCAACAAACTGCTGAAAATACCGCCCCTTCCACGATAAAGAGTCTGGGGGTTCTCCTTTGGATTGTTTTTTAATGAAGGTGCAAAATATTGAGTTTTAGTTAGTAAAATTCAAACTTAAATATTTGGAGTTTTTTTATCTTTATATTTTTTATTGTTACCAACTTTTTCTCTGTTGAAAGTTTATGAATGTGAAAAATCCTGGGAAATAATAATAAATAAATTCATTTATTCAAATATAGCAGAATTAAAAACAACACAAGTATTCTTAGTGAGAGGTATGAAGTTGTTTTTTATTCACAATTTTTATCCACTTGGATTCAAGTTGTGTTGTTCCAATAATAACAAGTGACTTTAAGTGTTCATCAGTCATCCTTGATCTGTATTTGGACTCAACATATCTAATTTTTTAAAATGTTTGTTTTCAAATGTAGGTAGAGCTAATGTTTCAGCTAATGCTCACGGCTGCAAAAATTGTTTATTTCATTATTTTTCTTAGTTCAAGTTTCTTTACTTAAACAAAATTAGAAAATTCCTTTTTCTTAAAACATCAATAGCGGGCCGGTCCAAAACCTTTGGTGGGACGTATACGACCCGCGGGCCGTAGTTTGGAGACCCCTGCTATAATCAGTTGGAACGTGAAAGAAATACACAGCGTTTGCGCGGACGATACAACGTGGGCCACTGAAAACATTCCACCCCAGTATTCATTAGACTAAAAGGAAATGCTGAAACACGTCGATTTTTGTTTCAAGGGGGACATATTTTCTCGTAACAGACATCTGTCATTTGTCCTAAAGCGCTCTTCGTAGTTCTTTTTTAATTAGCTACTGACCCTGTTTGACGAAATTTTCCAACTAACTTTAATACATATGGGTGATAAATATGCTTATCTTCATAAAGCTGATTAAACAAATTCGCAGTTCTTCTTGCACACTATCCGGTTTAAAAAAATACGGAAATAATCTCAACTCGTTCTGGAATCTTAATAACTCTTTCAGCTTAAAATGACAAACTGACACAAGCTGTTGACTTCTGTTCAATAAGGATTTCAGCTCGTGCATGAAAGAGTAAAATTTTTCTGTACTCAAACTTCCTGTAATTACGAGAATGTTGAATCCCTTAATGACGTTGAGGGTTGGATCTTTTGTATACAGGAATAAAAACCTCAACGCTGGACGCATCGACGGATCCTTCTTTTATACAATGTGTCCCAATAACATTTTTTATTCTCATTTCTAAAAAAAGATGAGTTTACGAAAAAGAGCAGCGGAAGATGGGTCAAAAATGCTGAAAGTTATATAAATGCAAAGAGGCGTGTAGGAACGTCACCGAGCGAAGCCTTGATCGAGCGGGTAATGTAGTTTGCAATTTAAACAATAAAAATAGTAAACAATAGATTTTTCTCAACTGGCATTTAGAAACCGTTCTTGAATGGTATCGAGTACTATATAGTGCGCAAAATCGAATTAGGGACGGACGCATCAACTTTATCACCCCTTTCCAGAGGGGCCGTATTCTTGACTAAGGGAGTAGAGCTTCCCGATAGAACACATATTTTGTCTTTATTCTGCTTGGTTACTCTACCACTGCACTGAAAAAGACAAAATATCTCCCTCAGTCAAGAATTCGACCCCAGAGTGCCGCTATTCTTGAAATTCCCTGAAATTTTTACTCCCCAGGGAAATGTTGACATTTCTCTTCTCACAAAATTTCACTCGATTTCAAAAAGCAGTATTCTTGAAATCAGGGAATAGAAATGAGTGAGAGAAAAAGGAAACAGTGTTGGCTAAGTTCTCAAAAATGTACTACCAATCAAAACGTACATAATTTTGACAGTATAAGTAAACTGTGCTGTCATTGGATGTTTTCAAATTCAACCTAAACTTTTTTGATTCGCGGCATTTTTAGTTGTGTTTTTGGTTTTGACCATGGAGGCTAGATATTTTTGTCGTTTGTCCATTAAAAAATGAGTAGTCAAAAAAAGTAACCATTACATGAGAGTTGCATACACTATTTTTTCTACGAACAAGAAATTTTATTTGAATTCAACATTGCTTTTTTTTAAAATTTTTCAATACCTTTTTATACAAACAATAAGAAATAAAATATGAAATAAAAATAAGTTCTTCTTCAACTTACTTTTTATTCCTACAAATTAACAAAATTGATTAAAATGTAATTTATAATTTATCTTGTTTAATGTTACATATGAATTCGCTTTTGTTTATTGTTAATAGTTAAATTAAGTTCATAGTTATTATATAAAAATTAAGTTGAAGAACTTATTTTTCTTTCATATTTTATTTCTTATTGTTTGTTTTAAAAACTATTAAAATTTTTTTTTAAAAATGTTGAATTCGAATAAAATTTCTTGTACGTAGAAATAATAGTGACAGCAACTCTCATGTAATGGTTATTAATACACGAATCTCTTAGAAACTCTTAGAAACATTCTACAGAAAATATTGAGTCTGCCTACTTGGTTAATTAAAAATCTAGATTTTTATTGGTCAATTTTTCAGTTTCATAATGAAAACCAGTGCTTTAATGAGTATCATTATGAAACTGAAAATTGGCATTTAATTAACAACTTATAGTATAGGAGTAGAAAAAGAATATTATGATAGGGTTTCTCAAAGAGAAACCCGAAATGTACATGGGGAGGTTTACTCCCCAATTTACAAAATCTAAAGCCAAAACATGTACATGTAACTTCTGTCATTCTGACGATGATATGTCAATATCGAAATAATTATCAATATCTTTTAATAATTTTCATAAATTTTGTAATTAAATAGTGGAATTAATTAGAAACACTTAGTTTCATTTATAACATTAATATGAGTAGATTCCACAAAGTAAGGGTCCAAACAGTAAATTCGATAAGTTTTGAGGTTAAATCTAAATATTTTCACATTATTTTAGCTTTTTCTCTCAGTCATGACCGATAGAATAAAATTCCCCTAGGGAGTAATAATTTCCCTCATTTTTCGATAGAAATTTTTCAAGAATACAGCATTTTAAAATTTGAGGGAACCACGCCCACTTTCGATCATTCCCCTCTGAATTTCTATATTCCCACAAATTCAAGAATAGCGGCCCAGAAGGTTTTTGTACCGTCCCAAGAACGATCAGTTGGAATCAGTTGGAAATCAGTTGGAACTCGAAAGAAATACAGCACTTGCGCGAAAGATACCTAGAACGGTTCTATCGCCAGTTGGAACGAACCCAATATTATGATTGTTTCCACTGTGGGCCAAATTAAGTTGGAACATAATTTGAACCCTAATAACATTTTTGTTTGTCAATGGATTTTATTGCTTTTATAATATGAAATCCGCCCACATGTTCTTGTGATCACTTAAAAATTTGGAGTATCGATTTTAACCAGGACCGGGATCACGACGATTTAATTAAATCAGTGCATTGAAGCTCATTACAAAACCGAATAGCGCTACTTATCGGAAAAAAGTCCTAAAAATATCAATAATTTAGAGCCAAAACATGAGAAATGATGATTTTTTTATAACCAAGCGTTATCTTCATCGATAAAAATGATAAGATAAATTCAGAAGTCTACCAAATGCATATTTTTGCGAATTTACTTTATGAAATTGAAAATATTGATGATACATACTGCTTTCAACAAGACGGTGTCTCATCCCATAGGTCTCGCAGCACAATAAGTAAATTACCCCGAATATCAAGTCGGATTTGTGGCCGCCTAATAGTACCGATGGATCCTGTATTGCTGGGACATATTTAGTCATCACATCATAAATAATTGTATTGACGAATGGAGAAGGCGCTTACAGGAATTGATAATGAAAGAAACTTCATCCACAATGATTTTCTAGAAGTAAAAGTGTTATTATTTACCAATCGTGTTGTTTTATAATTTCCAATGTTGTTTAATTTAATATTAAAAGGTCATTTAAAAAAAAATTTGTTGGTTTATACAAGTAAAACAAATTGACCTTTACCCTGACGTCATACCTACTAACCTCACGAAATGAATCAATGAGTAAAAAATGGCTACTGTTACTTTGTCGTGTGCGTAAATACGTTCACTGCCCTGTTTATCTTGTCAGTATTTTTTTTCGTTATAAATAACTAAATATTGCTGATGGTTGAAGTTAATTATTACTGTTCCAAAATAGTCGAAAATTTAGATAACATTCCTATAATATTTACCGAAAATTATTTTGTCTGCTACTAATATAAATGAAAAAAGTGTTCTGTAACCATTAACGAAAGTAGAAATTTATACGAATCTTTCTTTTGAATGAATCTATTCAAATTTAAAACAGCACATAATTTAGGGCTAACAATTATATATAAAGTATCTTAATAATCATCGTCAGACTCTGAAGAGGAACTGTTACCTACATCAATAGTTAGTGGTTCCACGTCAATATCACAAATAACTTTTTCTCTATCGTACCACTTTTTAATAAGTGCTTCAGTATGGTTCACACATTTTGCCCACATGTTAGGTGTACATTGCTCTAAAGCTTCATTCCATATTCCTACTACTTTCTCGTCACTGGATCCATCTCTACCAATATGTTTATTGTAGTACGATTAACAGTTAGCCCAAATTAGCTCAATGGCATTAAAATCGCAGTGGTATGGTGGTAACCTTAATACTTTGTGTCCATGTTCTCTTATTATTTCATCTATAAGATAAACATTTTGCTTTCTATGCATCTTCGCTACTTGTAATAACTCTGGTTTTGTCATTTTTGGATCAAAATTAATCTTATTTTCTTTCAGCCAACTGGCAATTTCCGCTTTTTTTGTTGATGTGGATGGTTGTTTGTTTAAAATTTCACTGTGGTATGGTGCATTGTCCATTATTATAAGTGATGGTTCCTCTAAATTAGGCAGTACCTGTGTCTTGATCCATTTAGTAAATAATACACTATTCATTTCTCCATGATAATCCATAGTTTAAGATTTTGAACAGAAAACCAAACTTGCTTCTGTAACAAAGCCTTTTGAAGAACCTGCATGAACAATGATAAATCTTTTTCCATCATTTCCTTCAGGTTTACTAACCCTTTTAATATTATCATCTTGCCAACTTCTTATTTTACTTCCTTTGGAATAAATCCATGTTTCATCTAAGAATATTAGTTCTCTTGGATAAGTACTAGTTAAATTTTCAATATATTTTCTCAAGAAGCAAGCTCTGTGTGAAACAATATGGTTACGTTCAATAAGGGCTCTTCGGTTATCATCTTTTTTAAATTTAAACCCTATTTCTTTTAACAATGTGCTTAATGATGTTGTACTACATGTAACTATTTCCTTGGACTTTATCTCACAATTTAATGTTTGAAGAGTTACTGGTTCTCCTGAAAAATAATAATTATTATTTACTATCTAATACTTATACATTCAGAGAAATTTTCAATAGATAATTAAGAAATTTTTCACCTCTCCACCCGCATCAGCATGCTTACCGGGCAGGCAGATCTACGGAGACTGCACTGGTACAACTGACGGAGGATATCCGAGGTGCTCTAGACAACCAAGAAGCCGTAGTATGCGCCTTTTTGGATATAGAAGGAGCTTTTGACAATACTCCTCATGAGGCTGTCAAAAGAGCATTAAATAGAAGAGGTGTAGACAGCACAACATCCAAATGGATGTCGGAATTGCTCACCACTAGAGTAGCAGAGACGAGGACGAGCAAATACATTGTCTCCATCTGTACAACCAGAGGATGTCCACAGGGAGGAGTAGCATCCCCATTAATGTGGAGCCTGACGGTTGACGAACTCCTGTGTGGTTTGACTGACCTCGGAATATCCTGCCAAGGATATGCTGATGATATTGTCATAACAGCCAGGGGAAAATTCGAAAATACCCTTTGTGACATCGTACAAAAGGGTCTGAACTATACAAATAGCTGGTGTAGGCAAGTGGGACTCAATATCAACCCCACCAAAACCATCTTAATAGCCTTCACTAAGAAAAGAAAGCTCAACCTCAAAACCATTAAACTTAATGGGAGCGAGGTTGAATGGAGACAGGAAGTCAAGTATCTAGGTTTGACTCTAGACAGTAAACTCCTGTGGAACAAACACGAAAAGGAGATTATATACAAAGCAAAAATGGCTCTAATGCTGTGCAGGAATCTGGCAGGGAGAAATTGGGGGTGCAACCCAAAAATCCTGAGCTGGATGTACACTGCCATAGTGAGACCAATTATCACTTATGGAGCCATTGCGTGGAGTAGTAGAACTAGCCTATTGACAACGAGAGAAAACCTCTCAAAAATTCAAAGACTAGCCTGTATGTGCATTACAGGAGCAATGAGAACATGCCCAACGGCAGCCATGGAAGTTATTCTCAACCTCACATCACTACAGATGGTGGTGGAAAGTGTTGCAGAAAGAACAAGATACAGACTAAGTAGAGAGGGAATCATTAAAAAAAAACCACCTCCTTACTTCTTAGAAATCAAAAAACCTGGGACATGCCACAAGATGGTATGATGAAAAAGTATAATTTTTCAAAGAAATTCGATACGGAATTAAGCAACAAGAAGGAATGGGATCCAAATACCATTACCAGACTTGGAAAGAATGCCATTCAATGGTACACGGATGGCTCAAAAGCAATAGAAGGAACTGGGACAGGAGTGTACGGGCCAGGAACCAAACACTCTGAAAGCTTGAGAAAAACCCCGAGTATCTTTCAAGCGGAAATTCACGCCATAAGAAAGTGTGCCCAGTTCAATATTGATGAAGGATATAGAAGGCAAAGGATTATCATAATGTCGGATAGTCAAGCAGCCATTAGAGCACTGAGCTCTTGTGTTATCAGTTCCAAAATGGTGTGGGAATGCCTAGGCAAACTAAATGAACTAAGCGAGAACAATATAGTCACCTTACTGTGGATTCCAGGACACACAGGGATAGAAGGAAATGAGATGAACTAGCAAAGAGGGGGACTGGAACACCCTTTTGGGGGCTGGAACCCTTTTGCGGTATCAGCTCCAATGTAATATTGGGAGAAATAGGCAAAGCCGAAGAGAAGAGAAGATCTGACCATTGGAAAGATCTAGTAGGACTTAGGCAATCAAAGATTCTTCTGGGTGACTACAACCTGTTGAGATCAAATGAATGCATAAGTCAAAGTAAAACTGCACTAAGAGTTTTAACAGGTATCCTTACGGGACATTGTCGCCTGAATGGGCACCTGAAAAAGCTCAAAATAGTGGAGGAAGAAGAATGTAGATTCTGTGGTATGGAAGAAGAAACCTCCATCCACATACTTGCGAACTGCACAGCAATTCAGAATCCTAGGGCACAACACCTTGGAGATTACTGGATAGAAGAGGGACATTTACCCAAGTTGAAGCCTGCAGATATCCTAAAATTCCTCCGGGAAATAGGACTGAAGGAGCTACTAGTCTCTGAGACTTTCCTCAGGAACTAAGTAGAAGTAAGGGGGCACAATAGATCTTTTAGGTCTCAGTGAATGTCACCCCAATCTACATACATACATACATACATAAGAAATTTTTATCCGAAGATTAAAATTACTTGAAACTTATTCAAGTAATAAGAGACACTATATATTGGTTTTAACAAATTAATTGATATTTATGTTATGTCTATTAATTTTGTGTTTCATTTCTCATTTGTTAATTAATTTAAAACTTTCCTTCACTAGCTTGCTAAAATGTTATTCTACAAAATATCTTTAATATCATATGGAATCACGTTCTTTGTACATCTCGTATAATGTATTGCGTATAGCCATTTTACTGCCATCAGGTAAGTCTGTAGTTTTTGGTTTACTGCGAGTTTTACTCTTCTTTTGTAACAAAAAATTAGGATTATTTTCCTTCTTCTTTCTGATTTCATAAACTGTTTTTCTTGATATTTTTAATGCTGCTGCTCTACTCTCTAAAATGAAATTATCTTAAGAACATTATAATATGTATAAGAAGTTAGATTTTACCTCTTGAACATTCGAAATATCAAAAGGCCCTCCATTCAGTTTTTCCATTTCAAAATACTCACACAAGTTTAAAACAAGTTCTTGTGCTTGTGATTTCAGCATTTTTCCTGGCATGTTCTAAAACAAAGTAAAATATTGTTCAATTTGCTCATTACGTTCCAACTTAATTTGGCCCACAAGCTTCGATTTTACCGTAAACTACATCATAAACTCAAAAAAATCGATCTCCAAGTAAACTGAGATGTATGATAACGCCGTGAAACCATTTTCCATGAAAAATATCAAAGAATTATGGAAAGCAGTGGAAAATAAAGTGGTATAATAAAACTCATTCTTCACTCTGGAAATTGTAAAATATTCCCAAATTACATACTTTTACGAGCCCCACGTACGACGTTACTGATCGCTTAGTAGCTTTTCTTACTAAGATTTATGATATGTATATTTGTTTGCATAGCTAAGAGCCAACTCAAAGATTTATCTATCCTAATTTACCTCCCTTTTCGTTCTATATTCATGTGCAATTGCCGGTCTGTGTTACTACCAGTCTAGAATTAACGTCATATATAAAGAAAATGTAGAGATTCAACAGATAACGGTGGAAAGTGTTATCTGCTCGATGCACATCTTGTACGACTTCATGATGAAACGCTTAGAACTGATTAGTAAAACTGATTAATAACAAAAGTAAAATTTATCACAAAAGAATGTTATTCACAGAGGAATTAGAGAAAGCAGATATGTTCTGTGACAATATAAACTTTTTCTTGGTGTTTGAAAAAAAAAAACACATCTATATCACGTTAAGTGGAAATTACTCCTCTGTATTTCAGGCGGAGGTATAGTCGGGGAAATAGTGCTGGTCCTTTTATCTGATCATACTGAAAATATAGTTATAAAACGTACGTGTTTCATTATTTCGGTATTAAATTTTCAGTGGTAATCAAATTTATGAGTTTGAAGGATCAAATCATAAGCACAGGGTGTGCTGTGATCATAAGGAGATCGAACTCATACGGGAAAATTTACAAATCCTGTCCTCAAAATCGTCTATCTAAGCTTTCCACTTCCAACCACTTTCCAACCTTCACATTACATTCTAATATAACCTCAAACCGAATAGTACAACACGATAAAAGTCATTACAATTGCTTTTTTACTCTTTTAAATTATAATAGTATCCAACTAATTCACACTAGTAAACAAATTTACCAAAACTTTTGTTCTCGATTTATATTTAAATCAGTAAAAAAAGCTATTTCCATCCATCTTTCTGAAGGTTGTCTGTGATCAGCTGGCAACATGGCGCGGGATAACGTCACTTGGAAACACTCTATAGACCATTCCAGAATGACGCCACTGACAGGTGGGCCATATTGTGCTGGATGTCACATCTACAGGTGAACAACGGATAATAGCTAGACTTTAATTAACAATTAGTTCCTAAAGGTATCTAAAATGCCATCGTTTTGTAGTGTGGAATACGGGGAGGAAGAGATAAGGTTCGATTTCCGGCTGTTTTAACGAAGCGAGGTGACTATTTAATTGATCTGTCTGATTAACGCCGCGATGCTTGGATCAGTGACCCTCAGTGATTCACAACTTCAAACTTGGCGTGTGTATTCTAAGGTTAGTTAGTGTACCTGTGCATCAGTCAATTTTTGTTCATAAAACACAAACACACAAAGTTCAACTGCAACTAATCGACTCGACAATATGGCCGACCTGTCAAAGCAATGTGTTCTGGAATGGTCTATAGAGAGATCAGAGGACATGCTGTCTAAGCCATGATAGATTATTGGCATAATAAAAACTGTAGTACAAAGAATTGAATGAGGAAGCAACATAGAAATTACTGGGTAAACCTTCATGAACGAACTATTCCTGATACGTTGATCGAAGCTGCTTACACTGTGCAAGAATCACCTGAGGATTATATCAGGTTTGATGACTGGTTATGTACCAGTAAAGGAATGGTGTGGGAGATTCATTGTATTTACGAAAACTTTGTGGGATCCCCATAAGCATATTGCTACTCCGACAAACTATCAATTTCTTCACTTGTACTGTAATAAATATATCATTGCAGTTTTAGGTCATTCACTAATTTTTAATTTTGAGTCATAGACATACAGTTTAAGAAGGTCTGGCATAAGCATACCACTATGCGGGTATATTACTCAGTTGTCGGTATCGACTGGGAAGGAAGGAAAAAAGGGTTTCTCTGTATTAGAGATGTTGAAAAATCGGCGGTGAAAAGTAATGTGAAGATGGAATATAGTGAACAGGCATTAGATCTTAAATAAGCCGAGATTTCACATCAGGGCGAGGAAGAAAGGAGTTTCAGCGGTAAAATTTAAAAGAGACGTGCACGCTGAAACATTGTTGAGTTGACAGAAGAATGGCAAGTCTTGCGTCCAAAATTATTAGGGAACATGATATCTGGGGCCGGTTTCTTGACTGAGGGAGTAGAACTTTCCGAGAGAACAGATAGTTTGTCTTCGTCACAACAATGACGAAGTAAACAAGAAAGATGAAGCTCTACTCCTGCAACCATTTATTGATTTTTGAAGATTATCATCGGTCCTATACAATGAGACTTAAGAGGATATGCTATTTATGGCAGTAGAAGCTGACTATATATTTTGAAATAAATAAACTGTACAGCTCAATATTGAGAAGTTGAACAAATAAATGTTTTTGTAGTGTGACCTGATAATTGTATGGTGAAGTAGAGCATTTATGAAAAATTGGTTTGTTAAACGCAGAGATAGGGTTGAGAAATAAGAGTAGTGGTTAAGGATATTGTTTAAATTAATTGTACGAAGAAATAAATAGTCGGAATAAAGTTAAATAAAAAAAATTATCCTTATTTTTCTCGCGTATCTACAACAATAATTTCCCACTTTTACGCTCATTTGTTCTTGTTAAAAACGTTAAATGATTATTTGAAATAAAAAAGGTTATCGTAAAATTATCTTCAGTTCTAAATATCCCTATAAAAATACCATCATTATCGCAAATCTTCGGAATGCATAAAATTTCTTACAATTTTTTAATTTATTTACTCAAGTACTTATACGCCGCAGAATTCAGGGAAAATGAAAACGATCTCTTTGTTGAGAATTGATTTATTGTTAAATGTTTACAAAGAAAATAATTTACTCTAGTATATTTCTAATTACACATGCCGGTAAGAAAAACACAGAAGAATTTTTTTAATCAAACTTCAATTGCTGCTGTTTCCATTACTTTGAGAAATCTGACAGATCGAAAAACGTGTTAAAGTGTGTTGCGTTTATTTAATCTAAAAAATATGGTTGTGAATCCCGATTGTTGCGTTCAAGATGAGCGAAGTGAGCGATATGTTGCCTAACAGTATCATGTCTCCAATAGCACTATGCACCGTATTTCAACACGCTTTTTGGAAACTAGAGATTATACCAGACGACCTGGAACTGGTTCCCAACGTAGAACTAGCGCTCTTGATTTTTTATCTTCTTACAAAGTCTGCGAAAGCTATTGAATCAGAAATCGACTTCCGCACGTCCGGCAAACCAACGTAGGCAAAAGGACATTTAAACGAAGACTCGAAGAAGCCAATCTTACCAGTCGTAAACCTGCCAGAGGTCCAGAACTTCTTAGGCGTCATAGTATTATACTGATGAAGAAGGAAGGGGAAGCGGGCGGGGGACTAAATTGATGGAGGGGATAATAAAGGATATGATTGAGGAGGAAGTTGGTAGGAATGGGGGTTTTAGGGTAAACCAGCACGGGTTTACGAAAGGGAAATCATGCATCTCGGCACTGGGCAGGGTGATGGGCTTGGAGGAAAGAGCTAGGGAGGGCAGCTGGAGGAACAAGAAATTGGCCCTACTCGAGTTCTTCGACGTCGGGAACGCGTTCAACAGTGTCAGCAAATAGGCAGTGTTGAGCGCGTTGCTTAGGCTGGGAGTGGGCAGGGGTTGGTTAACCTGGTGGAGGACTACCTGACGGGGCGTATGATAGTAGACTCTAGATGTAGGAGGTATGAGACGGAGGCTGGAGTGCCCCAGGGCTCGGTTCTTGGACCGACGCTCTGGAAGTGTGTGTTTAATGAGGTTTGTGGGATAGTATGTGAAGAGGGATGTGAGATTACGGTGTATGCGGACGATGTGTGTCTGGTATGTACGGCAAAGGGAGAGGCGGAGATAGAAAGAAAGGCGGAGAGAATGTTTAGGAAGTTTGTGGAGAAGATAGAGCGGTGCGGACTGGAAGAGGCGGAAGATAAGACGGTGGGGTTGCTAGTGAAGGGACGGAGCAAGACGTGGGAAGTGGGGGTGATGGTGAAGGTAAGGAGAATTCGTATGGAGGAGTCTGTGAAATACCTAGGGGTGTGGTTGGATAGCCAATTAGCAGAGAAGGGGAAAGTGAGGGCAGCATAGCTGGGGAGATTGATGTGTAATATGAAAGGGCAGAGAGAATGGGAGAGGAGGGTAATTGGTACGATGGCGGAGCAGAGTATGCTCTACGGTGCGGAGGTGTGGGGTGAATGCGAGGGTTAGGCTAATCCTGCGGGTGCAGAGAGGGATACTGCTGAGGGTAGTGCAGGGGTACAGGACAGTGGGTGGACTGGCAGCAGCGGTGCTGGCAAGGTCCTACCTATTGGACGTGATGACTAGAGCCAGGAACAAACGCTGGAGGGGTGCGACCAGAGAGGAACAGGAATGGATGGAGGAGGAAATGGAGAGAAGGTGAGAGGAGTATGAGAGCGCGCTAAAAGGAGCGATTGGATGGACCGGAAATTCGGGGAGGTGAACTACTTCTTGAAACAGGTGCTCACTGGGGGAGGAATGGATGGAGGCGAGTGTCGTAGTAGAGAGCATGGGGAGAAAAGGACTCGATATGGCATGAGAGGTAGGAGTGATAGTTAAAGAGAAGACGACGGTGTGAGCGGAGAGAATGCGAGGGACCGCCGCCCGTCTCGAAGTTTGCTAGGGTAGTGATCCCAAGGCGAGGGCAACGGCGTGTTTGAGGTGGGTTTGGTTGGTAGGCATCCCCTTGGGGATGAGTCCAACACTGTTTGGGTCCTGGACCCATTCGAACATGAGTTTCCCATCTCGACCAGAAAAAAAGGCGTCATAGTATTGCAGTTTGCCAGAATTCATGAGTACTGGGGGGAAATGAATGGAGGCAAGTTTTATTTACAGATGAATCCAGAGGAGCGTTTTGCACCTGCAGTCCTCGGGTGGGATACCAACATGACTTAGTGTTGCCGCCAATTCTCTGAAGGCACACACAGAATTCCGAGAGACTCCTTAATTGCTGCCAGGTACATTGAGGACATTCTCCGATATTTTGTTATTCTTTTTGTTAGCTTTATTGGAAATTACTTTCTTCATGATAAATGACAGAACAGACAGACAGACAGACAGACAGACAGAACAGAACTGACACAAGGTGAACATTCATATTAATGTTATGGTTTGCAGATGTTATCCCATGCTAGGAACATGCTTGGGCGAAGGATGCGAAGTTATGTTCCTGCTCCTTTAGGCGCGGTGCTCATCTATCAGTCAACGACAAGGAAGAGTCGCGACAAATACGCGACACCGGCATTAAACAAACACACTAAAAACATGGAAACGACATGGAAAAGTCAAATAAAATCATTTCCCTCAGGGGTGTCCACAGTTATTATGTCATTATCACTTGCTTTAATACAAATTGTTAATATTAATAACAGAAAGAGACGATAATGGGTGCATCGTGCATCCTATGTGGAAACGGAGACGAAACAAAAAACTTTAAAGTTATGAAGGAGTTGGAAATGTATCATATTATAATAATAAAGCTCTGGGTATTTCTCAATCATTTCCACTAATAAAATAGTATTAGCAGAATCCGTCATTATAAAAACTTCGAAATATTTACGATCAGAAAATACAGGGGACTCAATTCTTGAACTTATACGGATGTCAGAAGCATACGAATTAAATTCGAACGAAAGATTCGAATACGAACGTCAATCTTAATTCTTGGATGGTATGCGGAAAAATTTCCATATAAGGATGTTTTATTCGAAGCAACAGTTTGAGAACTTCTCTTTTCTTCTTTTTTATATCTTCTTTTTTGGTAATATCCCGGCGGATAATTTTCTCGGCATATTTTCTACTTTTCTTGTACGTGTGCCGAAACAAATGCCCTGCTTACAAAATAAACCAAAATTTATTTCCTAAACGTAGAACGATATTAATTCTATTTACTTTTTTTTTGCTTTTTTCTTTATTTTATACTCAATCAGACTTAATATATGTTCAACCATGTATCGTGCATTTAAGAAAACTATGAGCAAGGACCAGAGAAAAGTGTTAGTGCAATTTAAATTTCCCTATGCTGAAATACTATACGACGATTATTGCCATCAATTTCGGCTTCTTCCAATGCTCCAATCGCTCCCAAAAGGGACAAATCCTCCAACTTAGTCATCAACAAACCTTAATACCCACCAATAAATCACAAGTAGAAAATATGAACATAGTAAGTTTTAGTTTGTTGTTCGTTACCAAAAGAAAGTCTTCATTCTCTGCTCACTGATATTAATCCCAAAACCATTTTTACACATAAACCGAGATATTTGTAAATTTTTCAGAAGTATACAAAAGAAAACGAGTAAAAATAATAAAAATAAACAAACATCTGTAAAAGTGTGGTTAGAGGTTATAGAATATCTTAATTCGTATACGGAAAATCAAATTCGCCTAACTTGACCCATTCGATGCCAAATTCGTATAACAAAAGTCGCATACCGATTTCAAGAATACAAATACTCGATATCATTCGAATTTTTTCCGAATGTCGCCAAATTCGTATACGCATTTATTTCAAGAATTGGGTCCCAGGTGCGATGCGATCCGATTACAAAATTTGACTAATCTCTTTTTGCTCATTTTGCCCAAACGATTTTCAGCAGACATCTACAAGTCGGTCGCGTAGTGTCGTTTAGATAAGCACGGAGAAATTTTAAATCATGTAAGACACTGAAAAGATTTCCTTTAGGTTTTTTGTATGTTCCTTGCCGTTGGAAACTTATTCCAAAAGCGGACATTTGCCACTTGATTATAGGCATGCCAAGGAGTATACATATTGCTGGACTTTATGGCTGCCAGTCTCGACTGAAGAATAGCTTCTTCAGCTCTTATTCAGTCTTGTAGTTCAGCCTTCATGCAACCATAAAATAAAAAGAAACAAATTAATATGCATTATCCATTTTATTAATTTCTGAATGTTACCACAGTCACTACATGCTATTTATTATATTCAAATTTACAAATATTTTTACTTACTCTTTATTTCTTCCTTTCTTCGGCGAGGATTGAACCTGGGACCCGTGGTTTAACATTTTACAATCGAGTGATCTTTAGCCTCTGCGCCAATCGAACACATACTTGGTGTTTGCGAATAATGGTATTTATAAATAAGCTATATGGTTGCATAGTGGCTGAATAGCTGTACAGATGAAGGAGGGTAAAACTTATAACCTCTACAAAATTTATCAGTTTGGGTTTGTTTATGGTGTGTGTATAAAAATGCAATCAAACAATATGGGTGAGAAAGTATATTATTTAGTATTTTAATTAATAAAATTTATTTATTCAATTGCATTTTTCTAGTTTTAACTCTTATAATTTCAGGATTCTGCTTAGTAGAAACAATAGAAGCAGGTCAGAAATTAATAACGACTGTACCCCAGTTGTGGGTTAAAAATGTTTTTTTTAATGTTTATTTGTTAATGCGTTGAATACTTTTATGTTGTGTTGTTTTTTACAGTTCTTAATTATATTATAATAAATATATTTGTTTTTTTGTAGACATACCCGTATTTTGGTGGTTGTTAATAGTTGGCTATTGTATGATGTAAAGGTATAAAAACAAAAATATTATCTTTATAATGGATGGCTACTAATTTACAAAATATATCATCTGGATTGTAAAATGTTAACATTTGTAAGTTAAATGCGTCTGCACAATATATGTGTAAATAAGATGAGCAAATAGGAGTTTGGAAAAAATCGTCTTTTTTCATTTTTCCATTTTCTGTTAAAGCTGTAAGTTCCCCTTTTTTTATATTTTCCTATTGACCTATTCATTTCTCTACTGTATATAACGTTTAGTGTCAAGTGACATATAATAAAAAACATAACCTTAAAATCGCTGAATAATACGGCTGCACCCATAAACTCACACTTCAGGCTGAAGAATGGCTGAAGAAGGTATATTTAAAAGTATCTAATTTTTTGTTCACATCCAGCTACTACGTATACCTGAACAATATCATCAAAATGGGCTGAACAAGTACTTCTTCAGTATGTTAATAATAGCTGAACAGTGGCTTTTAACTTTACTGAAGAAGGGTTTATTCAGAGCATACTAAGCTGACTATGAAAAGCTGAACTACAGATGTTCAGGTTTCTGTAAAAGCGCTTTACCAGGTCATGTTCAGTCATTTTAAAATCGCTGAACAATGAAATATTTGATGGGCAGAAAAAGCGCTTCTTCAGCCTGTATTCAGCTAGTAATAAATAGCTGAACAACACTAGATTAAGTAAGCTGAAGAAATGCTTATTCAACCTATGTTCAGCCACATAAGCATATTGCTGAACAATATCTACCAAGTTGGCTGATGAGGCACTCATTCAGTATTTAGTTCAGCTCTATCGATGTTGCTGAATAATGGCATCTATATTGACTGATTCGACGCTTATTCAGCTCATTATTCAGGTCAGTAGCTTAATCAGCGTTTTACACCCTTAACCATCTACTAATCAGCTGATTGTCTGAACAGGCTCAATAAATCAGCGTTTATTGTTACTTGGGACAGGCAATAACTCGTGCACGTGGGGGCAATACCCGTCGTTTCAGTTTTGATTAATTTAAGTTAATTTTGCCACAAAACCACTGTGTGCTTTTTCGTACATATTTTTTTTAGTTTTTGAATTTGTTAAAAAATAACTAAAGCATGCTGCTTAAAAAAGTTCAACTGCTCCATTTTTTGCGCTGGCGAGTGTATATTTGTGTTATTTAAAGTATTTATAGACCAAACATTTATCCCATTCAATTTTTATATAATACAATCTAGTTATTTTCTATTGTTTTTAATTTTCCACTTTAAATATATTTACTTTTGTATTTTTATTGCACAACTTTTATAATCTGACCTAATAAACGAAACGGGTATTTTTGTCGTCGAAATTGCACCAAGTTACAATTTACCAACTGTGACATAACTCAAAGAAATTGTTATACGTAACTGTTGGTTGTTTTTCACAACAAAGGTGAATGGAAATAATCCGATTCATTATGGCAAATTATCCGTTGAAATGGCGAACAGTGTGGCATTCTTTTGTTTTTATCTTCCCGTCAAAATCGGTTCGAAAACCCAAAGAAATATAATTGCTTCAAAATTATTTACTTTGAAAGTACCGATGTGTTAAATACTAGGGTAAAAATGTATTCAATCACTATAATTGGTTGAATCTGTTTCACTCACCGCAAAAACAATTGAACTTACTCTTTATAGAACGTACAACTACTCACATTACATTCCCCCAAAAATGAAATCCTCACATAAAATACTGCTTTTCAATCAAAAATGTTAATCCTTAGACAAAGATATAGCAAATATGCTCTAGAGCAGTGTTTCCCAACCTTTTTGTGTACGCGACCCCTTTGCAAATTGAAAAATTCCCTTAATAAAATTAGGACACTGATTTTAAAGACGATGAACTCTCAACCGAGAGGATCGATTTGAATGCGTTTTTATATACCCATTCAAAGCGGTTCTATTGCGTTGGTTCTTAGTTATTGTCATGGGTTGGGGATAGTTTCAATTTTTCATTGTTTTTCTGATTTTTTGTAAATTTGAAGGTATTCAGTATTACCTTCTGATTCAAATAACATGCTCAATGAGGTAATCAAAATTGTGAACTCTATAAAATGTACATCCTTGTAAGCTCGGCTGCTTAAAATAACTGCGAAGAAATGGGTCCGCTTCATCAAAATCTACTTAATTATACAGAGGTCAAGTAGCTATCGAAAGGAAAGGTACTGGAAAGATTTCCTGAACTGAAAGCTGAATTGCTAATGTTCTTACAATATGTTAAAGCAGTGGATTCGGACTATTTTTATGATCCCGTTTGACTCTAAAAACTAGCAACTCTCACTGATCTTTTTAACCATCTCAATATATTGAAAAAATCCTCCAAGAAAGAGAAGAAAACATTTTAACAGCTAAGAATAAAATGAGAGGATTCTCTGGAAAACTTTGTTTGTGGACAATGTCTTTGCAAAAATATATACTCGAAACTTTCCCTTGTGCTCAGAGGGTTTGTAGCTACAATGGTAAATTAGCTCTCACATTCTTTGCATGAGCTTGAACAATTTGCAAGTTATTTTCCAGACCTATACAGTTCTCAAGGTAAAAATGGACATACGAGTAGATGTGTAATAATTTTTTTCTTGGATATATCAGTACAATTGGCTGATCTGACCACGAGCATGAAAGAAAATCCTATAGATTTAGTTGTTGATGGCATGCTTAAAATGAAGTTACACTCGGAAAATATTGACGACTTTTGGACGAAAAGAATACAGGAGTATCCAGAGTTGGCAAGGGTGGCTTTAAAATTATAAGTTCCACTCGCCACTACCCATGCGAACTAACGTTTGCTTCAATGTTGAATTTTAGTTTTTCATTGAAGTATATGACCTAGAAGAATGATGACGTGGCTAGTCGGCCTATTCCATTAAAACCTTTTCAGATCTATTGTGGTTCTATGAATATATATTACATTCTCCAGCCCGACTCTTTTCAAGTAACTAATCAACCTCGAGACTGAATTTTGCATGTAATTTCATGACGGCGGCTTCTCATCGCCTAATACAAGAAACCGCACATTCGCCAGGTAGTCGCACTGGCATAGGATGTGCTCTGCAGTTTCCTCTTCTAGGTGACAGAATTTGCACATGGCTTCGTCTGTCAACCCCATTAGCTTTGCGTGTCTGATAAGCTCACAGTGCCCTGTTTACATATCTACTACGGCTTTGACAGTTTTCCTATCTTTGCTTATTAGGTCTGACGTAAAAGTTGGCAAGTGTCCTCTAATGAACTGTTTCGCCTCTCTGTCCTGGTGAGATTTCCCACCATTCTGGAGATTTCTGTGCCACCCACTTCCTTGTAGTCATATTTATTGAAGACTTTGCGACGCCGCAGAAGGGTTCCGGTCCAATGAATGGCATTGATGAGCCTTGTCTGGCCGTACGAGCCACGAACCGAACACTCCTAAGGCTTGGGAAAAACCACAAGTATCTTTCAAGCGGAAATTCACGCCTTAGGAAAGTGTGCCCAGTTCAATATTGATAAAATATGTAGAAGGCAAAGAATTATCATCATGTCAGATAGTCAAGCAGCCATTAAAGTTCTTGCGTGATCAGTTCTTAAATGGTATGGGAATGCCTAGGGAAACTTAATGAACTGGGCGAGAACAGCATTGTGACTCTACTGTGGATTCCAGGACACACTGGAATAGAAGGAAATGAAATAGCAGATGAACTAGCAAAGAGAGGGGCTGGAACAACCTTTTGGGGGCCGGAACCCTTTTACGGTATTAGCTCCAATGTATTATTGGAAGAAATAGACAAGGAGAATATTAGACCATTGGGAAGATCTAGTAGGGGTTAGATAATCAAAGATACTCCTGGGAGACTACACTATTACAGAGTAAAACTGCACTAAAAGTGTAAGCAGTCTGAATGGACACTGTCATCTTAAAAAGCTCAAAATAGCGAAGCAAGAAGAATGTAGATTCTGTGGAATGGAAGAAGAAACTTCCACCCACATAATTGCAGATTGCATAGCAATTGAGAATCCCATTTTTCTATTTGTCCTCGAACCACAAAGAAAGTGGTCCAAGGACAAACACAAAAATGGGTACAAAAGCCAACATAGACTACAGTGGAGGAGCACTACAAAGCAGGTGCACAGTAAGACCTTTATAGGTATTACATGTCTTAAACGGGCAGAAGAACTACTAAATATAAGTAGCAATCAGCTAATTACAGGTAAAAGACCACCTGCATAAAATGGAGCTGTATATCGGGGATATCACATTTTTTATTATTGTATCTTAAAAATAATATGTCGTTGGATAACTTATTCGGACGTAAGGAAATGTATTTTCTACAAGTCTCCACAGTATTGATAGAGAATCCTTCTTCCATAATTGTGAATTTTCGTGAAATGTCGGACTTGGTATCTTGTATCGAAACAAGCAAATCTGTCTTCCACTTCACTGATTTTCAAGTTCATCAATTCACAACAACGACAGGCACCAGACACCCCCATTATTAATGCAACCTAAAATATTTCAAAGTTTATTATCTACAATGTCTTAAAGGTTAAGAGATATTACGAAAAAATCTTGGCGCAACGCTGGTTAAGGCCTTTTGGATTTTGCATTTGCCGGTGTCCAGTACCTCTCGTTTGGCTGGGATACACCAGCTTTATTTGAATAAAGCACACTTTTTACTTTTTTTTACACAATTTATATTTGTTTATACTATCACAATGAAAGAAATTAAGAAATTAAACAATATTTGGGTTATTTACAAAAGCTTATTAAATACGTGTTATTCCGTCGGAATCTCAACTCTTTCTCCCTGTTATTAGGGATGGCAACGATATATCGATAGTTTGGAAATATCGATATGTCAGCCCAAATATATCGATATTTTACATCGATATTTTTCTGTGGCGATATATCGATATATCGATTAAACTTTCATATATCGTTTTCCAATATAATCGTCTGTCTTTAGTCAATAGTTGGTTGCCTACTTTCGAACGAACTGGTGCGGACTAGCGGAATGCAGACGTACCAAATATTTTGTCATGTCATTATCTTATCTATCAGTTCACCATAAAAAGAGACAATCAACAACCAATAACCAGTGATCTGATTTTGATTGGTCAAATCAGGTTAGTTGTTACTTTTTTCCGAAAAATGACGTGTGACGTGACAAATGACAGTCGGGATCGGGCGGGGGAGTACCCAAACTGAATAGAATAGTTGAATAATTTTTGTGATTTGTAGCAATGGTAGTAATAGAGTTTTATTCATATAAATATTTATCTGACATGATATTAGAACTTTCTGTTTTGTTTTTTTATTTTATGTTAAATTTTCTAATGTTTGTTTTCTTGTTTTATGTTGAATTTTCTAGTTTGTTTCCTTGTTTTATGTTGAAAATAAATAAAAATGACATTTTTTACACCTTAAAAACAGTTACTATACTATACAAGAATAATAATTATATAAAATATGCATAAACAACAAAAAATAATTAAAAACATCGATATTTTGCAATATCGATATTTTTGTTTCGATATATCGATACCTTGGTTGCGATATATCGATGTTTCGATATATCGTCATTTTTATTCGATATTGCCATCCCTACCTGTTATCGCCGACTCTCGTCTTTTTGGCGCCGTTGTCCGGTAGTCAAGCTTTTCGAAGGGGTCCTTAATTAAGGATTTATGACGGCGGTAGCGACATTTAAAGGTAACGAGGAGAATATTTGATATCGGCGCAAACAAATCTAGTTTAGTGAACCAACGCGGATTTTGATGAAATATTTTTTTTAAATCAATTCGAGGTCGCTGAACACGAAAATGAAAAAAGAAATCGGCGCTTTCTTACCAAAAACGAGTTATGAATTTTTGAAGATGAGGTTAGATCAGCACTGCACTGGTTTTATTGTCATATTATAACTGCTTTAAAATGATGCATTATAACTTGTACAAAATATTAAATACACTATTATTGCTTTTTAAGATATTCCTCTCACACACACATTTAAAAAACACTGATATTGATATTCATTTCTTGTAAATTCTTTTTTTAATTCCACAATTATTATATATTTTGACATTTTCATGTAACATGACTGACATATAAGTTTTGGTCTGATTCCTCTTAGTCGTACAACTTGTACCTAATAGCATATTCAGCCATTAGAGATATTTAGCCACTTGAATTACTTGCTGAATATTTTCGATTTCATGATCGTGACATAGAAGATATAAACAAGATGAACATCATGAACATATACCTATTTTTCCGATAGCTGGCGCTGCAACATTTTTTTTTCAAATTTTGAGAGATGATGATTTTAGAAAGATGGTTAGTTTTGAGATAAGTTTGGTTGATATTTATCATTTATTTGAAGGATAATGAACCATTCAATTTGATCATTGAGGATTTTTTTTCTCTGAATTGCACACATCAATTAATTCTTTAAAAAATTACCTCCTCAGTTGTTCGGCCTCTATAAACACTGCTGACAACGAAAATAGCTGCTGCAGGTGTAATTCCAAATCAAATTTTGAACATACTGCTAATAGTATAAGACTTTGGTTATCAGAAGCTGTTTCCCCTTTTTAGAAAATTTGAAAATTCTACTAATATCGCTTCCCGACCAAAAAACACAGATCAAAGTAAAATCCGGCGCGTCTTTTTCGCAGTATGTTGATGGCTGTTCATTCAATTTTTCCATAACTGATTTCAGTTAAACGAAAGTTGAGCCAAATACAGCGCCAGCAATCGGAAAAATAGGTGTATGTTCATGATGTTCATCTTGTTTATATCTTTTATGTCACAATCATGAAATCGAAAATATTCAGCAACTAATTCATGTGGCTAAATATCTAATGGCTGAATATGCTATTGGGTACAAGCTGTACGACTAAGAGGAAACAGACCAAAACTTATATGTCAGTCATGTTACATGAAAATGTCAAAATATATAATAATTGTGGAATTAAAAAAAGAATTTACAAGAAATGAATATCAATATCAGTGTTTTCTAAATGTGTGTGTGAGAGGAATATCTTAAAAAGCAATAATAGTGTATTTAACATTGTGTAGAAGTGAAAATGCATCATTTTAAAGCAGTTATAATATGACAATAAAACCAGTGCAGTGCTGATCTGAACTCATCTTCAAAAATTCATAACTCGTTTTTGGTAAGAGAGCGCCGATTTCTTTTTTCATTTTCTTGTTCAGCGACCTCGAATTAATTAAAAAAAAATATTTCATCAAAATCCGCGTTGGTTCACTAAACTAGACTTTTACCAGATATTACCTTAAGCATTATCAAAAATTCTTCCACTTGTGCTCTTTCCAACACCGCTGCTTTCTTTGCCTTGTACCCTTTTGACTCACTCTTCCGATAGGCAGTGAGCTCAATATATTTTCCAATATATATGTTTTTATGGACCTTTGTAACGGCCTTCAGCAGCATATTTCTTCTTTGAATTTAAGAAATACGATAGCAGAACTTCCTCATTTATTGTCATTATGTCCCAAATGTCAAATCACTTTTTGATGAAATCTGATTCTAAATGGCTGTGATTGTGGATGAAACGTTGTATTGCATTCGTGTTTTAGTTGCGTTTTATCCACTTAAGAAACTTTCTTGCGTGGATAAAACACTATCTAATACACTTATACAATAAATAACTATTATTGAGAAAAATCTACACTATAAGCAGAATAATAATTATTAGTTTCTTATCTTTTCTTCTGGAGCTCCATACGAGGAGCCGAGTGCAAAAAGTCGGTTTTTATAATGAACAAACCCAGTAGCATTTTTTGGAAAAAACTTCTCAACGACACTTAGTTCAAATGATACGGTCGTTTATTGCAGACAAGTGATTTCTTTTAATTGTGGTATATACTTTGATATAAGAAAAGCGGCATCGCATGTGACAATTCAATGTATTTTCCAGTTGAACTGCTTCTTCCGTTATGACATGTATAAGAAATCGGTCTTTCTTTTTCTTTACTTTGACCACCTACAGCTCAAGTGCAAATTAGTATCCAGCTGTTTATAACCGGAATTAATTCCACCAAAAGTTAATTCGTACCGAAAAGTTTATTTGTTGCACTAATATTTTGTAAAAATATCAAACGAAAGTAGCTTAGGGACACACCAGCGACAGCAACTGGAAGAAACTTTAGGTCGATCTTACTGGCTCTGAATGTTTCCTGATATGTCAAAAACGAAGATATATATTGATATGGAAAGTGAAATCATGCAACACATACACCAAACAAGGGTTATTTCAGTATAAAATCTAAATAAAATATAAATAAATCACCTGACAAATATTTACAACCCAAACTTTAAACAGGAATCTTTATAACTTTTCTCTAATTTATTGAAATCCTATCACATAGTTTCAGAATTTTCAAAAGCTTTGCAAAAGTTTCTTGGCTCATCATAAATCTAAAAAGAAAGAACCTGAAAATTAAAAATTATTAGTTAGGTTATAAAATCTGACACTGGTAAAAATAGAAGAAGTACACTTATGAACATATCTAACAAAATGTGAATCTAGATTTGTCAACTCGAACGGAAGAAAGGAGATGACAACTGAAATTAAAACAGATGTCAAATAATTTTAAAAAAAATTTTAACGAAAAGATAAAAACAATAATAAATTATTTGGAGACATTAAAAATAAACTTTCATATCAGAAAAAGATCAAATTATAAAACAATCAAGTCAAATAACAGAAATCAAAAATTATTAAATGAATTTGATTGGTCAGCAAATATAGAAAAACTTAAAAATATAGAGACATTTGGATTTTGAAAAGATAGAAAAATTTGATATTGGTTGCTATTGATTAGAAAACGGTTAGTTACGAAAAATATACAGAATTGAGAAGTATAAGCTTTTTCATGTTAAAAATTTATTTAAAATTAGACTACGTTGTGTTAAAAGTGAAACTAAAAGTGAATTTGTGTTTCTAACCTTTCCTTAACAAGTTCCTGTTAAAAACAGAGGTTAAATAATCTTAGATGTCGAAGAATAAAAATATATTATTCTACGCTTCACGACTAGTTTTGACAAATATTTTTCAAAAACAGTGACCGTTCAACGAAGAAGAAACAACTACTTCCCGGGCTACATGCCCCGACAGATATTGAATTACACTTCTAAGTCAAACGGGGTTGGTAAATCTACAAGATTTAAACCAACCATTCTGGTTTGCAACTAGAAGGGATAACACAACTTGTAGACCGGTTTCGGCGTATTGCGCCTCATCAGTACAAGGTATATGTTATCGTCCGAGAGTTAATCTCAGACTGAAATGTGACTATAATCGACAACGGTACATTAGGTTAGGTTAGGTTAGTTGTGAAGCGTAGAATAATATATTTTTATTCTTCGACATCTATTGTTAAAACGCTTTACTAAATACGACAATTTTACAGGAAACTGTATTAATTCACAGTTAAATAATCTCTTTAAATATAAAATTCCTTAAACAAACCATGAATGAAAATTCCAAGAGTAAACAAATCTTCCCAATCCGACCCCGAAGCCATATTGAAGCCACTTCTACGAGGGACTCCAAGGCCCAGAAAGGTCTAAAACATAGAAAATACAAGATAAAAAGGTATTTCATAAACTATAAGTTAAATCATTAAACTTACGTGCGTGTGATTAAATCCAGAACTTAATATTTATTCATCTTTGTTACGATTACAATATCGTCCAATTTGTATATAAAATCTGTTAAAAACAGATGTTCTATTTTGTCTTTGGTTATTAGTGTTACATGTTAAGAGAGTTGCATAATTTTCATATATTTATTAGATATAAGAATTTCATTTAGTGTGAACGTTGAGCGAAAGATCATTTAGATAAGTGTTTTGAATTGTTTCTTATGTATTTACTTATCAATTCTAAAATTAAATAATATTTCATAAATTTCTAATATAAAGAGTTTTCTTCCTATTAAGTAGGCAAAACTGCTTCACAGTTGGATAGTTCCTATTATTCAAGGGCAAGGACACAGGACCGGCCTGAGGATATATTAAATAATAAAATAAAAAAAGAAACTAAGTGAGCATTTTACCCATGAACCCAACCTGAGGTGAAGAGTCATCATAAAAGGTGAGTGATGTATGATATCACTAATATTTAAATTAAAATTCATATTAATTGGCGCCCAAATAAATATATTACAATAAATAAATTAAAACACATATTAACAATATAAATTAAAAATTGATATCAATATATATACAAATTTTCATAGTTAGAAAAGGTACTAGAGATAATGGACGCAAGAGCCAGAAGCCTATTCGAAGAGCATAAATCTCATCCGAATACAGAGCTGAGAGACCTGACGAGATATACAGCAGACACAAAAGACCCAGGAAATGAATAGAGGTCAACCCATAGGAAACAAACAACGACAAGACCCCATAAAAAAAAACACAATACCATGCATGCAGGTGCGTGTGAGCACCACAAGGTTGGCACCTATGTACTAGTTAGGCAAAAAATATCAATAAAAAAAATTCAAAAACCTCGGGTTGGACAAGTAAAAACATAGCAAAGAGGAACATGGAGCCGATTAAGAAAAGAGCGGGGATTCCATTGGGATCAGCTCTAAAGAAGGTACAGGACCACTCAAATAAAGGTTTGTTTTATCAAAGTACGTAAGACAAGTATTTAACTGTGTCAGCAAAAAGCACACAAACACCGGACGACGAAACGACAAATATGAGAAACAAGGGAACATAGCCACCGGAGCTAACCCTTAAAGGAAACACAGAAGGACATCTCTGACTGCCTTCATAGAACAAAGAAAGAAAGGGATAACGCGAACTCGAACTAGGACGTGAAGACCTGTTGGAGTGACAGAGGAGGGTGAAAATTTTCTGTTTCGCATCCACTCGTGAGCCAAGTTTGTGGATAGCGTTTTTTTAGGTATGCTTAAAAAACTGGAACTTTTGCATAAAGGTATATTAGGTTAGATGGACATAGAATCACATTTAGTATCTGTAGTTTGTGTTTGACAGGAGAGTTTCTGGACACTGTGTATAAAGCGGTCCAGTATGTTTTAAAATATGTTAGTAGAAGAAGCAGAAATAGTGTCAACATCGAGATTATTCCAATGTATTAGCCAGTAACTTCTGTCTTGATGTTTAATGTAGTCACGAAGTTTTCTTTTTAAAGTTTTAAATCTTGGTTGTCTTTGCTTAAAGAAAAAATCAAGAATAAGCTGCCAAACTTGAATGATAATATTGTAAATTATGTGATTGGATCTTCACGGTGACGTGTGAAGTTCTTAGGAAGTAAAGTTGGCCATAACAAGTTTCTCTATCTAAAACTAATTTTTGGTATACCCCCTGTATGTATTTTTCTAGGTTAACGGGTATAATGAATTGTCTACAATACAATATCGGCAATTGTAAATAGAAATGCATTTAAAACTAATCTAGTTTTCAAATAAAAATCGGGAAGAATTATTAAACGATTCTTCTCCGCATAATAGTCACGTTGCCTTCAGGAAATTATAGAAACTATCTCTTGTGGGTCGTTGGGTGTTTTTGTAAACAAAAATATAACAAAAGATATGGTAATTATCGTGAAAATACGATGGTAATCGCAACTGCTGAAGGCGGTATATTAATATATATTGACAGTATCGGAAATGTTTGAATTATGTTTTGTTCAATAAAATAACATAAATACTGGAAAACCACTGGTTTTAGCCTAGTACGTTTATGAACAAAAAGGCTAATAAATATATGAAGACAATTTGTTGTTGATCTATTATTAAGTTTAAGATTGTCTTGTGCATATTTTATAGTGTCTCACCGTTCTATAAATACTATGGAGGGTAGAAGGAAGGAGCACCATGGGTGACAAGTTGAAAAAGTGTCCACCTGTAAACAGCAAATTATAATTCGAAGATTCACCGAAATGGCGCTCGTGTAGCTAATGGAAATGATGTGAATTTAGGGTTATAAACCGAGTGAAGTGTGCTCGGTTGAAAAATTTAGTATTTTTCGTGACTTGTATAATTGAGAAATATACAGTATTTAAAATCTCAATTATTTACGTAGTATTTCCTTTTTTAATTTTGTATCTTACTCTAATAATTCATGGCGCTGTTTTTAAAATCTGTCCACTTGCTACTATGGCGCCACCTTAATTTGCTACCTTTCGATGGACACTTTTTAATACATTCAGATGGTGCTCCTTCCTTCTACCCTCCATAATAAATACAACATGAACGAGTAGACAGTTTCCTTGCTGTATAATGTCAAATACTGCATAAACTTCTTCTAGTAGAATTATTGTTCGGAACATGAAGACCAGATAAGGAGAACGAACTCATTCGGAAAATTGACAAACTCTGCCCTCAAAATCTTCCAAATAAGCATTTTATTTTTTCACCGCCGTGTCGCTAGTGGTTGTTAAATACGACTGTGGAATGCAGATGGAATGTTAACCTTACTTTTTGTTTGACAATAGATCATTGCAGAACACCTGATTTTGACAGGTTGGCCATATTGTTCTGGAGGACAACCGATCAGTTGGAGTTGAAGCTTGTGTGTTTTGACATGTGCTGGAAATCAGTTGGTTGTCAGACAGACTTTGTAGAACAATGTCAATGTAATATATATTTTATTTAAATAATAAAAACTTTACAAATAACACATGGCGCAGTCTGTAAACTATCTCTGAATTGAATTAAATAACAGAGGAAAATGTGATTCCAACGAAAGTCAAGGGCAACAGATTCAGGTGCAAATCCTTATTTGTAAATATAATAGCTACCTCTATTGCAATTGTTTTCCGTTTTCTTCTTTCAAATCTTGAAGCTTCAGAGTCATCTGGTTTCCCACTAGAGGTATAGCACATATTTTGGGTAGGAATCCAGTCAGGATGTATGTTTTCCTCTAGGCACTAGCTAACTTTCGATAAAATGTCGAGAACACACACGCCAAGTTTTAAGTTATGATTCACTGAGGGGGCCCCGTTTTAGAGCACTAATCCAAGAATCGCGCCGCTGCACCTCACTTCGTTAAAACAGTCGACACTTGAACAAAAGATAACTTATCTCTTGCTCCCCGCATTGCACACTTATAAACATTACAAAACGATGTCATTTTGGATCATTTTAAGAACTTATTACTAATTACATTCTGACTATCATCCGTTGTTTACCAGTAAACAATGAAAACATGTCATGGGTCCTCCAGAACAATATGGCCGACCTGTCAGTGACGTCTTTCTGGAATGGTCTACACTCTATAAAGTGAACATTCCATAGTAAATATTGAATCATAAAAACTAAAAAGATTAAAAATTGAAATATTTGTTGTTCGTGCGGCTAATTTAAAATTGAGTAGTGAGTTGAATTTAAGAGAACCAGGAATTTCTCAGACACCTACCTAGCCAAAGGTAATTTAAAATATTCAAAGATGAATAAAGTAGGAACGAGAATTTGTTATAATATGTTTAAAATTCATTACTTGTGAGGAGTCTAAAAAAAGCACAATTTCACGCAAAATATTCAACATTTGCTGGTCTACACAAGTAGAGATTTAAGAAAAGGTGATTAATGATTCAGAATAAACTGCAAATTAATAAAAAAAAACTGCTGATATGCTCTTTATGCAGAGAAATATTAATTCAATTGATATGCAGATAGCCAAAAAAAATGTCCATTTCTATGTTCTAACCTCACTTATCTCACACGTAAAAATTTAAAATTTAAAATTCTGGTTATACCACCATCTTCAGCATGACTGTCTTCAGAAAAATCAAAATCAGAGTCACCATCCTCACTAGAATCATCGATGATAAACTCATCTATTACTTGATCTAGTAGAGGTTCCGTTTCCATGTATTCCTTTTCAAATTTTTGTGCATGGTCACACCTTGATTTCCACATTCCCACTGAAAAATTCTTAAAGAATTCGTCGCAATAGCCAGCAACTTTGTTAATATTGAAACTTACGTTTTTTTCAGCAACTTAGTGTTTAATTGCTCTCAAGACTAATGATTTAATTCGGGGTGATATGGAGGCAATCGTAGAACATCAAACCCATGCGACATTATTAATTCATCGATACAATAACGTTTGTATTTGAGTTTATATGTTTGGATAATGTCGTGTAGCTTATTCCTTCATAAACTTTAATAGATTGGACACTTGTTCATGGCATTGACCGTAACTAAACTTATAACTAAACTATAAGCTAAAACCACACCTTCTATAAACTAACTACTGATAATAATTACCGTAAGTAAAAACTACTATAATACTACTACGCCACTGGAATTACTACGATATTAACCGTTTGCGGTCTAAACAGAGACTGGGGTCCTCCATTTCAGGTATTCTCGAGCGATCGAATGTTCTACCGCGCATCTCAGAAGTCCAAAGTCCAAGTGCCAACTTACACTGGGCGAGTAATACCTTATCCAATTGTGATTTTGGGAACCATGGTTTGCTTGGAATATCTGGTTGAATGCTTTTATAAAATAATCCTTGTTGAATTTTAATAATCTTCCTTCCAACTGCTTAAAACCTTAGATTTCGCCCACGCGAAATTAATTTGGTTGATTTGGTTGTTTTGTATATAAACAGTCAGATATAGCTTTTAAAATACCGTAGAGTGGGGGTACTTTGCCCGCAGAGGTAACTTTGCCCATTAACAAAGAAATTTGGCAACTTCTGGATTATTGCTAAGTTTTAAATATGATAGAGGGGAGAAAGTAGCTAATCGATTAGTAACGGTATCGTTGCGCTAGTTCTCGCCGACAGGCTGGTGGTTTTGGCGCGTAAAATATTTATGTAAGTAAACACGTGGTAAAATGCGTATTTAGAATACCTAACTTCTAAGGTATATCGGGTCGCTAGGATCAAATCAAGGGGTTTTAAAGCTTTTTGTTATCAAACTAGAAATTTTCTTAATGATATGCCAGATTGTCAGATTCTTTTAATAATTTGTGTGCAACACATTGAATAAAATGTGGCGAAATGAAATTTTTTTTCATAAATGGGGCAACTTTGCCGACAAAATTTTTAGCTTGTATTTGACTATAACTTTTGGTTTTAGATTCAAAAATGTGTAACATGTCTATCGACCTGTTTCGATTTTACAGAATCAATCCTTTTAATTAGCGCTCGTCGTCACTAGCCACATTCAATTATAGTTCTGTGATCCCAAACTCTTCTACCCTGACCGTAAGACAATTGACGTCTGCCAACGGACGCTTCCATTTTTTGCACAACGCCACGTGAAACACCCCTTTTTGTTATCGACCGCCTAAGAGGGCAGATCATCTTTCGCTATCTTTCATATCTTAAGTATCTATCTTAGGAATTTTGCTGTGGTAAGTTCAAAATCATAATTTATAATTAATAAGCTTCTTCTAAAGTACTGTCTGATATAATTTTCGTATGCATTCTTTATTTTTTACAGAGATAGACGAAATTAAATTCAACACGTGGTCATAAACTGTTCTTTTATACTAATATAGTAGTTTTTAACCAAATATTCTTTTATAATTCACTGTTTTACTTTTATACAAACATTTTCAAGCTTTTTCAGTTGCGAAATAACTCTTTTAATTATAAAATAACATTTTTTATAAATTACTGTTAACCTATAAAATATTCTTTCGTAACGCCAGTGCCGGTTCCATATATTTCCTAAGCACGATATTTTTTCATATAACTAAATAAATAACTGTTTGCTATGACTAGTTTCTTTCGGATCATTAGTATATTTTTTTATTTAGCCGATAATTGCTATTTTTACTGTTTTAACATGGAACATATAATGTTGGAAAGCTTTCAGTAAATTAAATAAATTTTTTGACTTTCAAATAACTGCCTTCCTTTTCTTTAACCTGAAAAGCTGACCAACATAATGTGCCATTACATTCAAGTTCCTACATATCCCTGATCCACTTGTACTTCTAGGTAAGCACAGCCCCTAGGCGAGAATATAAGCCGAGAATATAACCCTAGGCGAGAATATAACCCTAGGCTAGAATATAACGCCGAGGATATAAACCGAAGAATTTAACCGGAGAATATAACCCCAAGAATATAGCCAAGGATACAGCCCTAGCTCAAAATACCGTCCTAGAACAGAACTCATCAGTTCAGATCAAGACCTGACTTCTTCTTCAGGAAACAACTCCATATAAGCTAAGTACCTATAAAAGTACAAATTCCTGTTCATTTCCTGTGGCAGAATAAATTGTAAATTTGTTTTTAATTCTTTTTTTATTAGAAATCCTCAACTATAAAAGTTGAGGAAGATACCGCCCGGGGTCACTTTTCTTTATTAACTTAAATTTAAATTTTACAAGGCGTTTCTACCTTTTCCGCCTTAGTTTTCTTAGTATTTTTATCGTCAAAAAGGTAGTGGCGCCCTCAATTTTTACAACCCTTCTGTTGTCCCTGTGTGACATAAAGTTGGGGCCGAATCACCCTTGAGAGGAGTCTCTAGCCGGAGCCCTTCGAGCTGGTGCCCTGTGAGGTACAGGCATTCACAGTTACAAATTGGCGCCCAACTAAAAGCAACATTTACCGTTACAAATGGTCAGAAATTATAAGAGAAAACTAGGCTCTCGACGGTATAAAGATTATACCAAAGAAAACTTAGCATCTGCTGTGCGCGCCGTGCGAGATAGAGGTATATCATATGCAACATCTGCTGGCTTGTTCAATGTCCCAAAACGTACCGTATATAATAAAGTTAAGAACCTCCACCAAAAGCCTGTTGGAGCACCAACCGTGAGGCTTGGGAAGAAAGACAATTGGTAGATCTTCTAATAGCAAGTGCCGAGTATGGATTTCCCCTTACAATGTTTGACCCTAGAATTATTGTAAAAGAGTATTTGGATCGTTTGGGTAGGATAGTTAAAAGATTTCCCGACAATATGCCTGGAAAAGATTGGTGTTATGGGTATTTGAAAAGACATGAAGATCTTCTAACGCAAAGATCATGTCAAAATATAAAAGGAGTACGTGCTGAAACAACAGAAGAGTCAATAGAAGAATATTTTGATAGACTAGCCATAAGTGTTAAAAATGTGCCACCGCCAAATATTCTGAATTACGATGAAACCAATTTATGTGATGACCCGGGGAGAAAGAAATGCATTTTTAAACGAGGTACAAAATATCCCGATCGTATTTTGAATTCGACCAAATCTGCAGTTTCTATCATGTTTGGTGCTACAGCTGTAGGAGAACTTCTTTCGCCCTATGTAGTTTATAAGGCGGAACGACTTTATGATATATGGTGCCTAGGTGGACCCCCTGGAACTCGCTACAACAGAACGAAATCGGGCTCGTTTGACGGGCCAACGTTTATGGAGTGGTTTCAGACTATGGTATTGCCATGGGCTAAAAAATTACAAGGACCCAAAGTTATTATCGGAGACAACCTTTCGTCACACCTGAATATTGAAATACTGCGCTCCTGCCAGACTTTTAATATCCGTTTCGTGTTTTTGCCTCCAAACACAACACATCTTACACAGCCTCTCGACATGGGATTTTTCAGATCCTTAAAAGCAGCTTGGAGGGAAATAGTAACGACCTACAAAATACAGAACCCGAATGTATCAACGTTGAATAAAATCTATTTTCCAGGTTTGCTGGGTAAACTGATTAATAAGATGCATTCCAAAGGCAGAGGTATTATAGAAAATGCATTTAAAGCCTCAGGTATATAAATTTCAAGTAACAAAAAGAATGCCAAAAAACAAAACACAAGAATTGAGAGAAGCAGGACTGATTAATGAAGCTGTTTTAGACTTTCTAAAAGAAAAGAGGAGCCCTGAAATGAAACAAGCAAGGCAGAAAAAAAATGTTGTCTGTTCTTGCAGGGCAGTCTATTTCCTATTTGGATATGCTTCCAAGTGAATTGGACAAGCTTGAGAGTGGACCATCCAACGTAGTCCCTAATGTAGAGGCAACACCAGGAGGTATGGATATAGATGAAGCAGACGAAAACGGATTTGCAATAATTCGGTATGACAAAAATAAACTAAAAGTTGGAGACTTTGTAGTTGTGAAATTTAGTACTAAAAATAAATTCAAACATTCTATTGGTACGATTTTATCTCTTCGTGATATAAACTCCTATGAAGTAAAATATCTGAGAAAAAAAAGCGAAAATTTGTTTGTTTTCCCTAATATCGATGAAAGATAGCAATTACCTTCGAAGAGGATATCGAAACTATTCTCAAAGAACCAAAAATTGCCAGAGATATTTTTCGATTTAGTGAGGATTTAAGTGCCTTTAACTACCAAAGATTTGATTTCTTAAACGTTCCTAGATTTATTTTTAAGGTTTTGTTGACTTTCAGACGTCTATTTCCGCGTTTAGGCTGTTAATAGAAAAAAAATCTGATTTTTTATAACGTTTATAATATTTTTTTAGTTGTAGCTTTAGGTTTTTTGACTGATAATGTTATTTTAGTTTACCTGCCTAGTAGGTAATTGTTGAAAAAAATATCTGAATTTTTTATCTAGTTTTTCAAATAAAGAAAATGTAAAAAATATTATAATCATTAACTTTACTTACTTAATCACAGTTACCTGTAAATAATTGTCATATAAATAAAGCGTGATCTATAGACGTCAAAAAATAATAGTTCAATACTATTAAACGCTTTACAAAATTAGAAAAATTAATTTCCAAAGAGCAGACCGTCCACTAAGAAGCAACAACTACTTACAGGTAACTGTGATTAAGTAAATACCTACAAAAC
The DNA here is from genome assembly GCA_947563755.1 of Lochmaea crataegi. Classification (NCBI taxonomy): domain Eukaryota; kingdom Metazoa; phylum Arthropoda; class Insecta; order Coleoptera; family Chrysomelidae; genus Lochmaea; species Lochmaea crataegi. The sequence goes on from OX387435.1 coordinate 17,167,525, forward strand.
CGAGATGGTTTTTTGTCGATATAGAATTTTGGTTTGTGATTAGATGTAGAGATGTCGCCGATATCGCACTCTTAACATTTCCTTTACTAAGGCTAATGTATTGGTGTGGTATCAACGTAGTCTCTAGTCCAGGATTATGCTCTCAGAGCTTCTGGACGAATGGCATCTACCTTGTGCTGATGAGGCGCAAAAACTCCGAAACCGGTCCACAAGTGATGTTATTCCTTCTAATCGCAAACCAGAATGGTTGGTTCTATCTTAACAGATATACCAACCCCTTTTACTTTAGAAGTGTAATTCAATGTCTGTCGGGGCATATAGCCCGAGAAGTAGTTGTTGCTTCTTAGTGGACGGTCTGCTCTTTGGAAATTAATTTTTCTAATTTTGTAAAGCGTTTAATAGTATTGAACTATTATTTTTTGACGTCTATTAACTTTACTCATGTTTCATTTTTCTGACACCTAAAAAAACCGAATTGAACTGTAACTGTTTGTGGCAATATTTAAGTAGGCATAGTAACTCAGTATATAGGCATCTTTATAACGATTTTATACGTAATGGCAAATTAGCCCCACATATGGGGTAACTTTGCCCAATACAAAATAATAAAAAAAAACACTGTGGCTCAAAATATGTTATTTAATTATTGGGATATGCTCTCTGAAACATTTTTACAAGCCTAAAAATATATTATAAATTGCTAACCTTCGTTTCAAAAAAATTATACAGCAAAATATCCCAAAAGCGTTGCAAAGTAACCCCACTCTACGGTACCTAATCAATTGAAACAATGTCGAAGAAAGCACCAAATCAAAATTAAATGAACTCAAACACGATCAAAATAACTATTAAGAACCACGTGTTGTGCAAAGAATGCTTTTTTATCATCAGATTCATCAATGCGACTGTCACATGACGTCACGTGGACTTGCTCTATTGGCTGTTAATGTTCTGCCGTCAAATGTTTGGTATCTATCGATTACACGTGCCCTCCCAATTTGTCAAGAAGTTGGAATACATGGAGTTTGGTCTCCTTATATAGTATGCATGGTTCGGAGGAACACCAGTTTATACCCCCTGTTACGGTTACTGCATCCTACGGGGTGTTCCAAATTTCTGGTAAAAAGTATGTTCACATTTATGCTCCCGTATGTGTTCAAATTTAACTCTACATCAAAATACCAACAACAGTATTACTAGAAAATAATTCACCTACAATTCACAAAAAAAATCATCAATATAAAATGAGAAAATGTGACAAATTTTTAGTAGCAGGATTTTTTTGACGAATTTGTAGAAGGAAATAAAATAAAATGTAAAAAATACCAGAATTGTTTTTTTGGATTTTTATCACTGTGCTATGGTCGGAATTTTAGCTTGAAAGATGCAAAATATCTGATTAATTCGTTATTTAAATAAATTAAAGATGTCTTAATTGATCTTACCCAATTAACTTTATTCCATATTGAGACGTACCCAAAGTATTTGTTAACACTTGAACTGGCTGATGAAAACCGTTTCATAAATTCGAGTGAGGGAGTCTTAATGAAATGTGTCGTGATTTATTATGATTAATAAACTCTAATTCGCATTACAAAACGTTTTGATATTAATGTCTTGGAAAGGTAACGGTTACATTGAACTTTCCTTATTGGGATTTCATTCATTATCCACATACGGATTTAGGTAGAGATGATTAAATAATGAATTTCATTAATTATTATTACTTAATTATTATTGTGTCAAGTAATATTTATAAAACAGAAATCAACGTTGGATTTATTACTTAATGTTGTTGATTAAGTGGTTGCTGGATATGCTAGGTGCGGTATTAAATAAATTCAATTAAAACTTCACATTTACCGTAAAGTCTCATTTAAAATTCAACAAGGGTTGAAATATCATGGTTTTCTGTTATAATTGTGAACTAGACCCTCTGGTGATGGAGTAGGAAACTTAAATAGCTATTTATACAGGGTGTTTTCAAAGTAATCTGAAATATTATTGTGTGATAAGTTTTGGAGGAACGCGACTACTTCATGAAATCAACAAAAGATATGGGGGGAAGAACGAATGCCGACAGCGTGGACCAAAGCTATAATATTTCCTATATATAAGCAAGGAATTGAAAATGAATGCCGTAAGGAGTGTCAGACGAGGAAGGAGCACAATGGAGCAAATCTTTATGATACGAGAAATACAGGCAGAAAGTTATAAATTTGGAAAGCAGACGATGGTGCTATTCGTCGACTTCCAACAAGTATTTGATAAGGTAAAAAGAACCGAACTGTACAAAGCTCTGGAAGACCTAGGAATAAGTAGAAAACTGATCAGAATGATTCTATTAACGCTACAAAAAACTGAAAATCGAGTAAGTAAGAGTATGTCAGAGGAATTCATCGTAACTGAATGCATAAGACAAGGCGATCCACTATCATCCATTCTCTTTAGTTTGGTAATGGAAAAAGTAATTCGGGAAGCAGGTATAAATAGATCCGGACTTTTATATCATAAGAGACATCAATGTCTAGCATTTGCAGATGACATAGCAATATTAGCGAGAAATAAGACAAGTAGTAAGAAATATTAAAGAAAAAGCGGAAAAGGCCCCTATATCGATAAACTTAAAACTAAATACATGGAATAGACAGATCGAGACTTTATAAAAGGGAATTACCTAACAGTAGAAACAGCTGAAGGAAAGATATATAAATTTGAAGAAATAGAGAGATTCGAGTACCTTGGAACAATAATTACAAGAAAACCTGCGTTAAACGAATAACTGCTTACCATGTTCTGGAACGTTTATAATGAGAATGAGACAAATCGAAATTACCGTCCAAAATCTATGATCAAAAGAAATATCAGTGAACATTTACAACTCTCCCTGTATATTATTGAAATATGGGAGCAGATACTTTTTAATGGCCATTTGACATTCCCCATAGGGGTCTCCATACGAGGTAGGAATATGTACTGTTCCTCATGAGTCACCCTGTATAATCCTATTGAGTTTTCTTCCCGAAATTATCGATGATGAATGAATGAATTATACAATAATTTAATTTTACATTCAGCTCGTGATGAGGGTCATCTATTTTTGTTCTAGCTTTCTCATTTTCATTTGATTTTTCCCACATCTGATAGTGTTAAGTACTTCACTGTCCTTGTTATACTTTGTTTGTGTTTCATTTTTATGAAACTTTCTTCATCTTGTTTGAAAAAGGAGTAGAAATATAACTTAAAATTTAAACAATATGAGCACTGTTAATTTAAAAAAAAGATGAAGTCATGAGCTTCTATTAGATTTTTTGATAGTGTTGAAATTTTCAAAACAAACGGAATTATGTATTAAAATATTTATTATACACTATGTATAGGTAAATAAATCTGGCGGAGGAGGTTGAAGTTGTGAGATGGCCGATTCGTGGATATCACGAGTCAAAGTCACGCTGTCGACCCGACCTCCTTGCCCACCGCACGAAATGCTGCGCCATTGTCGCCGGGTCGTCTCTTGTATTGTTTCAAACGACGACTACGACAATATAACAAACAAAAAAAAGAAGAAAAATCCTCAACAGCATACATGCATTCATAAATTCGCTGAGTTTATGAGAAATTTACTAGAAATGTCAAATTTCTTTATTGACAGTGCGACTGAGTTATGCTCGTGGTTATTTTTTTTTCGGTAGCAGATTCATGCTGAGCCGTAGAAAGTTAACAAGAAGACTATGAATAATATGAATATTGAGATTCGCTCAATGTCAACAGGGTCAATATTTGTTTTTAAGTTAAGAAGCTACCGAACATGAGGTACGTGCCTCACACAATTCTCACAACTAGTTACAATACTTTCTAGAAAATTTCAAAACAGGACGTACGCATTTAACGTTTTTGATTGAAAAAACGTTTTGTACTTTTTTGGATTGACTCTCAGTAGCGGCGATAGGAATTCGAGGTTCCCCGCCTGCTTTTGACAGAATATTTATGAATATGGCAATAAAAGCTGGAAATTTCAGTCCGACATCATGCCTGGGATGGGTCCGTACATTTTTCTTAGAAATTAACAATATTTCGCTTTACTTTATCGCCTCTCTGCAAAATATAAATAATAAATCTTTATAAGACAACAATCACTTCTTAAGTCATACGCTGGTTCAGTATCCTCAAACCTCTTCATTCCTGTTCATACTCTTTTCTCCACAGTGTCCAACAACACATACACGTTCTTAATAAAATGTGTATGTGAAATGCTTGCCTTTTTACTAAATAATCCCTTGACCAATCCACTTTCGTTGACTCCTTTGACCTTGGATCAAACATCTTTCAATATCTAATACATCTCCAACTACATTTATTAATAATTATACTGCCAGCAAACCAATAGAGGAAGCATTCTATAAAATAATACAATTTTATTATAGGGGAGACTGGGGAGCGACCTGGTTTTCTGTCGTGTTTTAATAATCGCATAAAATTAATTAATTATTGGTTTTAATTTTTTAACACAATAGCAACATTATTTTAAAAATTGTTATTTAGGTACGCGAAAAATAATTGATTCGAGTACTACATGCAAGTAAAGGGAGGTTTGAGTCAAGCGTAGGGAGGTTTGAGACAAGACTAGTAACGATAAAGTCTCGAGTTAAAATCAAATTTATTGAAGACAGTTAACAATTGTTTAACCCTGCAATAATAATAATTAACAAAAAAATACACGTAGGTACTTGAAAAAATAAAAGAATACAGCAGTCATAAGAATATTTGCCAAAAAACCTAAAATAAATTTTCATATTTGGAAAAATCGACTGGAAGAAAAAGGGTCCTATGTATTCTTGCTATTTCTCCAGGAAAGGAGGGGTTTGGTAACATAACCAGACTGTCCCTAGGTGCACAACATTCATCGGTAACATCGGGAAAATAAATTTGTATTCCGGAGGCTTTAGTCTCATGCATAATAAGTCTTAATCGTTGCCATCAATATTTATGACCTTAGCAACGTAATGTCGGAAAGTCTTTTTGGTAGGAAATCGTACAAGAACATAGTCATCCTTACAAACTTCTTGATTCATAAAGCTTTCTGCAGCATTTTCTTTTTCAATCTGTTCCTCATCAGACCTCGAAAAATTGAAAGAATCGTTAGATTGTTCAGATTCCTCCATGACTAATTCAGTCTTATTTTGTTTAACGGGCACCTGTTTTTCATCTTCTATCAACAATTTTTTAAAATCTTTTCACCATTTCTTCCTTTTTTTTATTTTGCTCTCCCTTTTTCTTTGCTCTTTCCTCAAATTCTTTTTCTATTTGGTCTTTTTCGGGAGTGTCCGTTATAATCCGTGTTTTCCACATTTTCTTCCAGCTTTATTTTTACGTGGAAGAGCTTTCGGAAATTGCCTTATAGCTTCAGGGCTTACAAATACATTTGGATTATTTTGGGATGTACTAGGGACAACTGAAAGTAAATTTTTTGTAGCCTGTAAAGCTTCAGATGGATCTGGCCGATCTGTAATTTCCGAGCTGGTGAAATCAGTATCTGAAAATACAGCTGGATTGTATGGACAAATACCAGTATATGAAAATCCACCTATTATATTGGCCGGCGTAAAAGCGCGAACGTAAGCACTTCCCACTAGTTCAGGTATTTCTTTCAAGGATATCAGCTGTGCAGGATTGTTGACCATCCAGTTATCTGCCGCTTCATTATAAAACCTTTTAAAAGGCCCGAAAACATTGGTGTCCAAGGGCTGTGACTTATGGCTAGTATGAGGTGGAATGGTCAGTAGCATTACTCCATTTTCTCTACAAATGTTAAGCTCCTTTGGGGAAATATGGCTATCATGGTTGTATAGTATCAGCAGACACTTGTGATTCTCGTTGACTCTGGAATAGTTGATGAAGTGCTGTATATATTTTTCAAAATTCTCGTGGGTTATCCAGCCTGATGGATTAACTGCAGTATCGGCACCAATGGGAAGTCCTCTTGACTCTTGTCATATGATCCTGGATCCTAGCCCCCGGAAAAATTAAAAATGGGGGAATAGTGTTACTAGATGCACTTATAGTGCATGAAACTGTTACCAGTGATCCTCTTTTACACGATGTTGCCTTTCACACCTGCTTCTGCCCTTTCTTCGCAATTATTTTTTGCGGCTTATGTGCTGTTGTAGAGGAAGGGACCCAAATCTGAGACACTTTTTTTGTAAATTCGAAAAAAAAATCATCATTGAACAAATTTTTATTATTATTGTACAAAATCGCTTGCTTGGTGTATTAACAAAACATCGCAATAAAGAATCTACATTAAAATAGCTAGCTACTGAAGTTATTTAAGTTGAAGTTTGTTTTTATCAATTTTCCCATAAAATAATAGGTTGCCTAATTTGAGACACACTGATGTCCCAATTTGATGTCATAATTTGGGATACTACTCAAAAAAAACCTTTTCTTCGCAGAAAGAACATATAAAAATAGCATCTTTAATTTCCCCACAATCTTCATGGGCCCATCTGCCGCAGTGAACACATTTTGCCCATAGCTCGCCATGCTTGTCCTCGGAAAATCTCCCGGAGCCAAATAAACATTCAGCTTCAGTTCCTTCGGATTCGTCTGAGAAGAGGAATTAGCCAATATAATACTGCTGTCGCTTTCTGAGCTTGAACTAGAAGAAACCCGGCGTTTTTTCTCTTCTGCTCTAACCCCGAAGTGGAAGGTTGGTCCTGTTTTAAAACTGCTGATTTCTGTTTTCGTACAATTGCAGTAGACTTTTTACCAGTTTCTTTGATTGTTTTTCTTTTGGTTCTAACTCTTCACTGATGTTTCTTTTAGGTATATTTTTCCCTTTTATTTTTTCTAAACTATCTTGTAATTCATCTTTGTAAGGAGTTAAGGTAATTATTGATGCTTTCCCAGCCCTAACATTCACCTTAGTTTCTCTGGTTTTGTATTCAGGCAGAGGACAAATATCCGTGGGAGAAAAATATTCTCTCTGAGGCTTATTTGATGAGGATGGACTTGGTGTACGTTCATTTCTTTCCGGCGTTGGTAGAGTCATTGCTTCATTTTCTTTTTGGTTGCTCTGATGATCTTCCTGATGATTTGATGTTTCAGAGAGGTGTTCTTCTTGAAGGCCTGTTTTGTTTTCCATTACATTATGCACGCCAAAATCATGGTCTCTGAAGGTGTTTCTATTCGAAGGAACTAGTCCCGTTTTTCTAAAACCATTGCACGATGTTTCCATAGTGGCAGCTCTATTGTAGGCTTCGCCAAAAATACTAGCAATTGCGTATGGGGATACAGTACTTAAATAGTTCTCCCGAAGCCAATTTTATATCTCCTGGGCGTAATAGGTTTTTAACGGAGACATAAATGAAACATCTAAAGGCTGCATTTTATTGGTAGAATGTGGCGGAAGACAAATTATCGTCACATAATTTTGATTTGCCAAATCTATGAGAGCAATGTTTCTTGTGTGGGAGTAGTGTTCATCCAACACAAGTAGAACAGGGTCAGCAGCTGTGGGTTTCGCGAATTTGATAAAATGACTTAACCATCTTGTAAAAATATCTGATTGAACCCAACCAGAAATGTGACACTCAACTATGGCTCCAGTTGGAGCACCAAGCATTAGCTCGGCCTTCATATTTCTCCGTGGAAAAATGAATAATTGCGGTTCATAAACTCCTGCAGCATTCATACAGGTTATTACGGTGATTAGTTTACCTCTTTCTGCGGAGGTTAATGTGGAAATCTGTTGTTTTCCCTTCAATGATAAAACCTTACTACGCTTTTGTTGAACGATGGCAATGCCCGTTTCGTCGACATTGAATACCCTCTGGGAAGGATCTTGAAGCTTGGAATATTCTGGCTCATAGAGATCAAAAAACGCTCAAATCAGGCGCCTATCTCAAATTTGGGTCCCTTCCTCTAACTCATCTGCATTATATATGCAATCAGGTGTAATCTGTTCCCTTGTCATGATGATTCTAACAATATTATATTTTTTGGCGACTTTGCGGATTTTACTATTAGTACTACATATTTCCCGTACTGCAGTTTCCAAAATTTCAGGATCAGTAGGCAGTCGGCCTTTAGATTTCCACTTAAAAGACATCTGCAAAAAAATTATTATTGTAGATGCTGCAGTGAAGAAGAAGAGGCTAAAGATGTATCTACGTCAGCCTATATTTTTTCACTTGGAAAAGAGAGTTTTTCTGGAAACTGGAAACGAAGTACAGGTATTTTCAAACCATGATGGGAGGTTTGATCCGTGCCTCAAACCTCCCACATGAAATCTGTTCATCCCTCCCCTCGTACCAGCAGCCACAACAAAATTACGATTTTCAAGTTAAAACATAATCTAACAAATAATTTAATACTTGAAAGTATGTTAAAATATTATGTTATTCGTGTAATTCATTCATATATTTCCAAATATAATAATGCGAATAAAGAATCCTTATAAATTTTGTTGAAAAACTTACATTGTTTAGCCTCAAAAACAACTTTTCATTAAAACTTTCGTAAACGCCTTCGATTTGTTGTTAAACTTAGATAACGTGAAAGAAGCAATGAATAAGCATCCATTGAATGGAAAAGTATATTTATTTAGTCTCCCCAGTCTCCCCTACCGGGTGGCCCACAGCTTTATTTTTTTAACAGGCCACATCTCAAAACTGCTAAAGATAACTCGATGAAATTTGGTATGATGTGAGGAATCAATGTTTGGTGTGGGAGGTTTAATATCTGGAAAACTGCTCAAAATACATCTATGTTCTCATAATATGAAATATGTGGACATTTCATATATTTTTTTCATTCGAAAAAACACTTTTTCCTATTTTTTCGTCTATTTCTTTGGTAGATAATTCAACGAAACCATTGATTAACGATTGTATCAAGAGACCCTTCATTTAAAGTATTCCCAGATAATATTTTATTGTTAGATGCGAGTTCGTCAAAAAATGTTTTGATCACTCTTGTTGGCTGAATGTCCCACATGTCACAAGGTTTTTAATAAACAATGATAATAATATTATATAGGCGCCTCTTTTCTTTTCTTAATATCTATTTTTGATTTATATCCCTATTTTGAACAGCTCAGAATTTAATTGAGAAAGTCGATAAGTCGGAGGGGGAGCTGAAGCCCCCGCACGGTGGGCTCTACGGATCTCTTGTTTCGTTCGCGCATCTCCCAATCTCCACAATAAGTCGAATCTCAAGGGAAGTCATTTGTTTTAAGGCTTTTGTCTTCCTTTTTAGGAGCCTTCCACCTAGTGAAAGTTCTCCAGTCTATAGATCTTTTAGACCACTTCCAATCAGTAGACCGTATGTTTCGTCTGCTTCTTCTGAAATTGTTCTGTTTTTTTTGCGATCTGATGCTTCGTAGTTTGATAAAATGTGCGATACTGTAACGTTAATTTCGTTCACTTTACTTTCCTCCAGTTAATTAATAATAAATTATCGTATGGGCGGCGAATAGCCAGTCCTTTTTAATGCCCAACACCGAGAAATGTTTCGAGGCTGAATATATTTACTGTCGACAAGAGTCGAAATTAACGTTTTAATACGGGCCGAACGAGTTCCATCTGTGGTGAAAATAGCCACTGCTATTTGTTAGTCCCACTTCGACATCGTTCTTAACTCTTCTTCTATCAATTATTTTTTAAATGTGAACTGAGAATTCACTAATGAAATGTAATTTCAGTAACTTGATTAATAATTAACTTCCTTCAGTACCTTAATTGAAATAAATTTCAAGTAGGATTACCCGAGAACCGGTAAGACTACTCTCTGAATTTGTACTAGTTTGGTCTCAGAATCTACACCTGAGGTGCTCTCTAAACTGAATAGCCGTTGCAATACGGTCACGGTCTCGAAGACGCAGAGTTTACAGCTACGATTTCCGTTGTATAATCCTATTTTCACCAGGTGATTTTTAACTGGGGTGTGTTAAAAAGGTTGAGTTAGGTTATAAGGGCATGGGAGCAATAAATTGCGTATGTTCATTCGAAGGCCCAAGACCCATTGTGATACCCTGAATTAGCTCTGAACCAATACATCTCTCCTCATCGCTTCGAATTGAGATACTTTCAGTATCTTGCGAAACTCGTTATTTGGTCGATCCCTAAGTGTGCCACTTGATCATATGGAACCCCTCCCCAAAATTTCACAACCATTCGTGAGTCTTTATGACTTCTGCATGTTAAATCTTTCGGAGTATATTCCTGCTCATTTGCCAGTCTTCTTAACAGAGCCATCTGGAGTCAAACAGCCTGTTTGCTGCTCCAGCAGTTTGCCATTGAACTTACAAATATTCTCTACCTCTACCAATATCTTTACATGGAGCTGGAGCTCCTTTTGTTGTTAAGCTATTTACGGATAGACACAACGCCTAGAAAAGCGAGAAGGATGTCAGTCTGGGCTAGTGTTGTTTGCATATAGTTAGCTCCGTGATTTTCCAGAGGTGTAGTTACATTTAGTTTTATTTCTAATTAAATTTGAAAGTGCGTTGAAAAAGGGCTACTGGCCAATAAAGACATTGAAGGAACTTAACAAACGAAGTGCCACGATTGGCTGATAAGTGTTTTTTTACGTTGAGTATGAGATAAGACCTGTCTAAGTCTTAAGGACAAGAAGAAACAATTCTGGAGACAGCACTGTCTTAGTTTTTTTTTCGATTGGTGTCATTTTGTATCCTGTATTTTTTCTAGCCCCGAAGGAGCTAAAATGTTTCAAAGCATCCCACTATTTATATGAGAAATGGTTTTCCGTGAGATTGTTTTGAAATTCAGATATGCTACAGATGTTAACCTCTCGATAAAATAAAAGTTATCATTCTCGCCGTTTTCTATCTCTGAAGATACAGAGTGTTAAATATGAACTTTTGATATTGAATTCAAATTTATTTTAAATCTTGTAGAATAGCAATTGTTTTTTGTAATAATCAATATCCGATTGCATTTTTTTAAAAATCTGAATGTTACGAAAATGCTTTTTTTTGTGTATACAGTGATACATTGAATAATGTTTATTTTACTTTTATTTAAAATGCTTACAAAAGGCAGGTGAAATTTTGATACATTCTGAGTTTGACATTATAATAATTAATGTACCTATGTATGTATGTATGTATTGTTATGATATAAAAATGAATTAAAAGAAAAATGATATAAAATGTCAAATAATAAATAAAAAAATAAAAAGAAACAACAATGTAAATAATTATAATGTAATATAAATTGTAAAATTTATCATAGGAAAGTGTTCGTTTATCACTAACGCGAATAGAGTTAAAGTGACAGTGACAAGCGCGAAATAATAGAGGAGTTCATTCTAAGGTCAGTGTGACCAACAAAAAGTGGTTTTTATGACAAGAATGACAGTTAATGTCTACCATTCAAAACATAAGATTTTTGAAGGTTTTTTATCATCACGAACATCTATATTGCTTTATTAAAACAATGAATACACCCCCGAAGCGTAAATCCTAAAATTTAAAATGACGTTTTAGCTGAATTCTTAATGCATCGGTGGCCAGTAATTCTAGGAACTTTCGGCAAATCACCAATTCTCTTCTGTCATTATGTCACTAGTTATGTCAGATGTCAGTCGAAAAAGCAATCAGAAGAATAAAGTGATACAACTAACTAGAACTACTACAAAAGTATGGAAAATAAACATACACGATTAAACGAATATCAACAAAAACAAATAAAACTGACATCTGACATAACTAGTGACAAAAATGATAGAAATGAAATGGTGACTTGTCAAAAGTTCCTAGAATTATTGGACACCGATGCGTTGAGAATTCAGCTAAGATGTCATTTTAAATTTTAAGATTTACGCTTCGGGGGTGTATTCATTGTTTTAATGAAGCAATATAGATGTTCGTGATGATAAAAAACCTGCAAAAATATTATCTTTTGAATGGTAGACATTAACTGTCATTCTTGTCATAAAAACCACTTTTTGTTGGTCACACTTACCTTAAACTGAACTCCTCTATTGGATAATATTTAGTAAAAATTTAATATTAAAATTTAGTTCATTCATTAGTATATTGTTTAGAGTTAAATAAATATTTTTTTAAGACAATTTAAAATTAATAAGATTATTCATGAATGAATGGATATTTGCGGAAGCTTCCAAATTACAATTTGATAGTATTTGAATGTTAATATAAATAATAATAGTTGTTTCTTTTTAATATATGACAAACAATTAAACAAATATCTTTTGTTTAATAAATAAAATAAATTTAAATTTGTTTAAATAAAGTTTATCAAAATTCAACATAAATTCATTTGTCTATTTCTTTAATCTTCGAAAGAGCCGCCCCAAGAGATATAGATTTTAAAAATACTAATAATTATTGTGTATAATCAAGCAATAATTATAACAGTATGTATGTATATTGGGGTGACATTCACTGAGACCTAAAAGATCGATTGTGCCCCCTTAGTTCCCGAGGAAAATCTCAGATACTAGTAGCTACTTTAGTCCTATTTCCCGGAGGAATTTTAGGATATCTGCAGGCTTTAACTTAGGTAAATGTTAAGATCCCTGTAAAAAGTCTTAGTGCAGTTTTACTTTGACTTATGCATTCATTTGATCTCAACAGTCAGCCAGAAGAATCTTTGATTGTGTAAGTCCTACTAGATCTTTCCAATGGTCAGATCATCTCTTTTTTTCGGCTTTGCCTATTTCTTCCAATATTACATTGGGGCTGATACCGCAAAAGGGTTCAAAGGAGGGGAATGGAATTGTCTAATAAAGCATTTTTTGAGAATTTTTGTTGAAGATACTATTGAAAGTATTTTATTTAAGTTTGCTGCAGATAATTATATAAGTACCGTTTGAAGAACATTCAGTAATTTTACATCAATACATATTTATAAACAAACTAATGAGAGCGAATTGGAGTAGGTAATTTCGGTGTGCACGATAACTCGTCATCAGAAACACAAATAGTTCGAAAAAGTTATTTATTTGGAAGTAAATTTATCCTTTTATTTCAAAATTCTTTGTTCACGATATTTAAAGTTTGTCCAAAATCAGTTGTAGAAGCGAAAACACGTGTTTTCTTCACAATCGTCTTAAAAAAAGTTGCTTTTCTAGTTTTTTGTAACTCAAGTTACAACATTCTAATAGTGAATTGAATAGAAATTAATACGAATACAGTCTGTTAATGATATTTTTTCGATCCATTTATTCATTTTTATTAAACTAGTAACCAACAGCACAATTGGTAATAATTCTTCCTTTTCCCTGCTAATATCTAAAGGCTCGTTAAGTTAATACTCCACAACAAGTCTTGTCATGACAAAGTCGAGTCTGTTTTCTATCAAAGACATAATTGCACAGTTTACAACATTGAAATTAATTGCTTCAAGTGTATATTAACTTAATTTTTTCAAATACCGGAGCCCTGCAATTTAGACTTGTTTATTACTGCTGGAAAGTTATTTATTTTTATTAGATGCCTTTTGCATGTCAAGTGCTATTGACTTTATTCGCCTTGGTCGCATTCATTTTTAGAAGGTGGGTGGATTCTAAACACAAAAATTGAAGGGCAGCTATAATGCTCAACTAATGAGGTTAATTTGTTTCTACAGAACGCAAAAGTTAGTAGAATCAACGTTCCTACTGATAGAAGTATGTAAAAAGTAGTATAGTAAAGTAGTCTTTCTCCACCTGGAAAGGAGCTGACATATTAACTTATGAAAACAGAGAATTGGAAACACTTAGAACGATAGCTGGAATATGAACCAATATAATCAATATGATTTAATAAAATTTTGTGGAAGTACGCAGGAAAGAATAGAGTAAATATCATCCGGGAAACTAAATTTGGAGCGAACAATTATGAAATGGTTAGGCAATTTTGAATCAACGCTTAGCATCAAAGCCTGTATAAAAATTTCATGTTACTGACCAAAAAGATCTATTGTGCCCCTTCATCTACTCAGCTCCCGAGAGACTAGCAGTTCCTTTAATCCTATTCCTAGAAGGAATTTTAGGATATCCTCAGGCTTTAGTTTAGGAAAGCGCTTCTATCCAGTAGTATGCCAGATTTTGTGTATTGGGATTCTGTAGTATGTGAATGGAGGTTTGACTGATCCCAAAGAGAATGTCTACCAACCAAACCCACCTCAAACTCACCGTTACCCTCGTCTCGGAATCACTACCCTAGTACACTTCGAGACGGGCGGCAGTCCCACGCACACTCTCGGCTTACAATGTCGTCTTCTCCCTATCTATCACTTCTACCACTCATGCCATATCGAGTCCTTCTCTCCCCCCCCCCCTTTTTCGGGCCTAGATGGGAAATACATGTTCGGATGGATCCAGGACCCAAACAGTATTGGACTCATCCCCAAGGACATGCCTACCAACCAAACACACCTCAAACTCACCGTTACCCTCGCCTCGGAATCACTACCCTAGCATACTTCGAGACGGGCGGCGGCTCCTCACACACTCTCCGCTCACATCATCGCCTTCTCCCTAACTTTCACTCCTACCTCTCATGCCATATCGAGTCCTTCAAAAAATTTCATCCATGAGGTCGCGGTAAAATTCGAACTCGCGATCTCCTATTCACCAGACAGTCGCTTTAACCAACTGAGCACCTTTTCTCTCCCCCTAATCATGCTCTCCACTACGCCACTTACCTCCATCCATTCCTCCTCCCCCCTCACAATTATCTCCACCATGTTCTCCCAATACAGTTTCCTTTCCAACTTCTTCAGCACTTCCTCGTTCTTCCAGCATCTAAACACATTCCCCACATCATCCTCCACTTCACACCTGTCGCACACTCCAGTCTCTCTTTTCCCAATCTTGTGGAGGTACCCTACTCTCGACCGATGTCCAGTGAGCACCTGTGTTAAGAAGTAGTTCACCTTCCCGAATTTCCGGTTCATCCAATCTCTCCTACTCCCAATCACTCCTTTTATTGCGCCCTCATACTCCTCCCACCTTCTTTCCATTTCTTCCTCCATCCATTCATGTACTTCCTCTCTGGTCGCACCCCTCCAGCGTTTGTTATTGGCTCTATCTATCACGTCCAATGGTCCTTGCCAGCACCGCTGCTGCCAGTCCACCCACTGTCCTGTGCCTCTGCACTACCCTCAGTAGTATCCCTCTCTGCACCCGCAGGAGTAGCCTAGCCCTCGCATTCATCCCCGCGCTTTCACCCCACGTCTCCGCGTACTCTACTCTACCATCCTACCAATTACCCTCCTCTTCCACTCTCCCGGTCCTTTCACATTACACATCAATCTCCCCAGCCATGCTGCCCATACTTTCTCCTTCTCTTTCGCCTTCAACATGTGCGTTCTGAAGTATCATTGATTATACAACCACACCACTAGGTATTTCACAGACTCATTCATACTAATTCTCGTTCCCTTTACCATCACTCCCACTTCCCTCGTCTTGCTACGTCCCTTCACTAGCAACCCCACCGTCTTATCTTCTGCCACTTCCAGTCCGCACCGCTCTATCTTCTCCAAAATCTTCCTACACATCCTCTCCGTCTTTCTCTCTATCTCCGCCTCTCCCTTTGCCGTACTTACCAGACACACATCGTCCGAATACACCGTAATATCATATCCCTCTTCACATACTATCCCACAAACCTCATCAAACACACACTTCCAGAGCGTCGGTCCCAGAACCGAGCCTTGTGGCACTCCAGTATCCATCTCATACCTTCTACCTCTAGAGTCTACTATCACACGCCCCATCAGGCAGTCCTCTACCAGGTTAACCCACCCCTCCTACACTCCAAGCCTCATTAACGCGCTCAACACCGCCCGTTTGCTGACACTGTTGAACGCTTTCCCTACGTCGAAGAACACGAGTAGGGCCAGTCGTTGCCCTCCCTAGCCCTTTCCACCAAGTCCACCAAGTCCACCACCAGCGCCGAGATATATGATTTTCCCTTCGCAAACCCGTGCTGGTTTACCCCAAAATCCCAATTCCTACCAACATCCTCATCAATCCTATCCTTTATTATTCCCTCCATAAATTTACTTATACCACATAGCAGGCTGATGGGCCTGTAGTCCTACGCCCGCTTCCCCTCTCTACCCGCCTTCTTCACCAGTATCACCCTGGCCACCTTCCATCCTCCCGGGATCTCTTCCTCCCTCAGCACCCTGTTGAATAGTTCCCAGAAGCTCTCCCCATTGTCATCCAACAGCCTCTTCATCATATCACCTCTCAGGCCATCTATCCCTGGGGCTTTCCTTACCTTAATGTTTCTCCCCCCTTCTCTACTTCTCACTTCTCTACGGGCCTTATCCCCCTTAGGCAATATCCTGTTAGGACACCCGTAAAAACTCTCACCCTGACTTTTGCATTATTTTAAATTCCCAGAGAAATCTCTGATTATCTCAGCATTACTAGACCTTTCCAATGGTCCGATTTTTAAATTTTATGTTAAGAAAACTTCAAAAGGTAATGGTTAAAACTGCATTCTTTCAAGCATATACTCGTATCAACTCAAATTTGATCCTCTTGGAATCTTTTCATCAAAAACATATTCTGACTCAGCTTGATAGATAACTTGCTTGGTTCTTTCGAAAGCAGAGGGATCGAATTGCAAGCGTATGCAGACGACATTGTCGTCATGACAAGGAACAATTCAAAAAAGGTAGAATGTAACATCCTCCAAAAGACGTTGGACAATGACTACATCTGGTGCCAAAGAGAACTGGTGTTTGTTGATGTCAAAGGAAATTGGGGGATCCTTCAAATCTATTGGATATATGTGATGAATGTTGGACCGATGGATATGGAGCTATTGCTTTGTGGTCAAAAGATTCACCACGAACGGCCCAAACAAAGCTCTTTGGTATACAGAGGCGGATTTGTTCCGTACCTACCCTCTCCCTATATATTTCAGGAAAGAGGGACTGGATGAGCAATATAGAATTGCACAAAACACGCCTATACGGAGCGTAGCAGATTGCTGGTGGACATTGAAAGTCACAGTGTTCTGGGAATGTCTTCTGACATAATGCCTTCAACAACGACCTGCCTTATACCGTCCTAATTCCGAATAGAAATGACTGAATCCTCCGTGAGGTGGAAATACTAAGAGCAGGTAGCTGTTGGTACACAGATGTCTCGAAAACTCCCCCAGTTTCTGGTGCAGATGTATACGGTCGCAGAAATAGGTCAGAAATATCAACCTGCCTAGCATCCAATGCAACTGTATTTCAGGCGAAAACTTATGCCATTAATTTATGTGTGACTGGTTTAAAACTCTGTAATGTCGAAACTGGTGACAAACTGTTTCTCCTCAATAAAGTGTCTCTGATCTGGATCCCTGGCTATTCTGGAATGGGTGACAATGGAGAGGCAGACTCTCATATATAGTAAGACTTGGACTTTTGGAAGATCCGATGTGCCATCATGTGAAAAACTAAAATTGTGACTCCTCGGACAACTCTACGTCTGCTCTCATTTTATTTGTTGATTCTACCGACACAGAAGATATGGAAGATCCACAGCATGAAGTCCCGGAATATGAGATCCACGAAACTTTCTTAGAACAATATCATGTCGTTTGCAATGGATGAGTTTTAGAATTAATCGATGATAATCTCATTGAGATGTAGTTTCTAAAACCAGGCTATCCTAACCTATCGATGACCAAACAACCTTGATTTGGCCTCTGTGGAAAAATATTTCGTGTTCTATGCGCCAATTTTTATATCTTTACCTTTTACCTTTTACAGTACAGATGCGATGAACTGCAAGTCACTGTAGGGTATTTTAGGTAAGGATGTAAGTCGGTGTACAAAATTTTAGTTGCGGTCACCTCGTTCTTATTCTAGTAGTGACGCCGCTGTCACGTTACTTTAATTAAGCAAGCTCCCCTTTTAATTATTTGTATATTACGTTGACCCTACTTTAGAAACGATTCGAGGTGTGTAGGTAGAAACTAACTGAAATACCGAGTTTACAATACAACCTTAACGTTATCCACCCTGTTTTATGGTTGCTGTAATTGCAAATTTACATTTTATTACCCCAGAACATTAGTATACTGACTAAACCTTGCGAAAAATGAATATATAATAAATTTTCAAGACGAAGTATAATTGCTATATATTTCTATATTTTTAAAAGATTCAAGCCGCAACAGATGCACCAGCACTCAATAATTCAAACAGCTGCGCCGACTGGAATATATATATGTATAAAAAAATGAATCGAAGTGTGCGCGCGTTTTCGTTCTGGATAGTAAATAATTTGCAACGAAGTTATATCTTCTTTTTAAGAGGCAACGCTACAAGAAATACAAGATGTTGTTTTGTTTTGGAACAGAACAATAAACATGGCAATTGTATAAGGCCGGCAATATTTCCTTTTGCATCTTTTTTTTTAATCTACCTCGCGGTCTGTCTATAAAAATAATCCAGTTTGTGGGACATATCTGCACTTAATCTATTCAATTTTTTAATTTAACTCAACGTTAACTGAGCAGTTACTGAGGATGTATGAAAACATTGTCGTCGCATTAGGGAAAAAGTTGCTTTAATATATTTGAAAAATATACAAGGCTGACAATTACTAATTTCATAAATTATTTTAGGTTTTTTTTTAAATTTCATAGTACATGTTCTAGTTGGCTAATTTATTTTAGCGGTCTCTAACTTTTTTGTGTTTAAGTTCCACTTCGAAAGGTGGCAAAGCGGTTCAAAATAAAATTACAAATTAGAGAATGATAGGTCAGTGAGGGAATAATTGGATAGCGAGGGAATGCCAGTTAGAAAGGTAAATTTAAAGAATTTTCTTCCCAAATTATTTTCAACAAAATATCCAAAGCCCAGCTAAGCCTATTGATTTTGCCAACTTCTAAATAAACGAGGTGCCGTTCGAAGCATCCTTAAATTATGTTTCAATCCCAGTGTGAAACAACGGTAAAGGAATGGTAAGTTATTTAAGTACGAATTTGTGTCTAGCAGGCAGGTAATGAATAAAGGGAGGTAGCTGGAAAGTATTTCGAGGTTATCATATTTTGTCATGTCGGTTGTGGAGTAGAATATAGTTTTCGACCTCAAGAACCCTGTGCTAACTTGGGGGAAAGCCGAAAAACCTGGAAACTTTTTCAGTTTTTCGCTTATAACTTCCAAACCGTAAGTACGTTTCTAGCAGAATATAGTACAAAGTTGAGATACATTAAATTGCTTCCAAATTTCACGGATCAAAAGTATTTTTTAACCAAGATACAGTGCTTCAAATACATTCTCATGGGATAAACCTTATAATTAAACAGACTTATATGAATAACCCACAATAATGTTACTCCTTTTACTATCTCAAACTTTCTTTATTTCTACAACTTTAACTTTCACAATTCAATACATATAACGTCTCACTATCAGAACACAGAACTCAAATTTCTGCTACTTCAAAACTAACTAACTAATGTCAATTGTCCCGTTTTATATACTTTTCACCTGTTCCAGACAGTTCTCGACTTTTCGTTGACAGTTCTAGATGATCCTCAGTACAGGTCCCTGTTTTCTAGTTATTCGTCCCGAATAATCTGACTTCTGGGGTCTGGTTGAAGCCACCAGGGCCCGCAATAAGGGGCTAACCTCTCGACATGGATCACCTTGGCCTCACTCCTCGCTGAAAATTGGATGCGGTAGACTAGGTCGTTGATTTTCTTGAAAACGGTGTAGGTGCCTTCCCAGTTTCGTTGCAGTTTTTGGCACATACCTTTTCTGCGCTTGGCATTGAACAGCCATAGGGGGTCACCTCTCGAGAAACTTGGGTTTGTAGCATGCACGTCCGGTCTAGCCTTCGCCCTATCGTTTTAGAGCTTCAAACGATCACGAGCAAAATTGTGGACCCTTTCAAATGTTTCTTGCAAGCTTTCTATGTACATAGGAGGTGTACGTTCTTCGGTTTCTTCATAAGGAGGAAGTCTTCCGAAAAGTAGATCATGGAAAAGCTTCATTTCTCTGCCAGTCACTAGCTTAGATGGACTATAACCGGTTGATTCGTGTTCAGAACTTCTATAGGTATAAATAGAGGCATAAATAGAGGAACTAGAGTGTCCCAGTTTTTTTGGTTTTTAGAAACGAACATTGAAAGATATTGGCAAATAGTTCTATGATGCCTTTCTACCATTCCACCGTTCTGAGGGTGGAGAGGCGAAGTGCCTGTTTTCTTAATGTCTAATGTCTTCATCAACTCCCGCCATAATTCGGATTCAAAATTTCGTCCTTGATCAGAATACAATTCCAGAGAGACTCCGTGTCTCGTAATAACGTTGGTTACATAAGCATCTGCTACTGTCGTCGCTTCTTGATTAGGAAGAGGTGCTATTTCGGGCCATTTGGAAAAATAATCCACTGCAACCATCAAGTATTTGTTTCCTCTTTCTGTCAAAGGAAGTGGACCTAGAATATCAATTGCAAGTCTTTCAAAAGGCTCTCCGGAAAGATACTGTGCCATTTTTCTTCGGCTTTGTAACATGTCTATCGACCTGTTTCGATTTTACAGAATAAATCCTTTTAATTAGCGCTCGTCGTCACTAGCCACTTCCAATTATAGTTCTGTGATCCCAAATTCTTCAACCCTGACCATAAGACAATTGACGTCTGCCAACGGACGCTTCCATTTTTTCCAACGCCACGAGAAACACCCCTTTCCGTTATCAACTGCCTAATGGGAAAGACCATCTTTCGTTATCTTTCATATCTTTAAGTATCTTATAAATTTTGCTGTGGTAAGTTCAAAATCATAATTTATAATTAATAAGCTTCTTCTAAAGTACTGTCTGATATAATTTTCGTATCCATTCTTTATTTTTTTACAGAGATAGACGAAATTAAATTCAACACGTGGTCATAAACTGTTCTTTTATACTAATATGGTAGTTTTAAACAAAATATTCTTTTATAATTCACTGTTTTACTTTTATACAAACATTTTCAAGCTTTTTCAGTTGCGAAATAACTCTTTTAATTATAAAATAACATTTTTATAATCTGTTAACCTATAAAATATTCCTTCGCAACGCCAGTGCCGGTTTCATATATTTCCTAAGCACGATCTTTTTTCATATAATCAAATAAATAACTTTTTGCTATCATTAGTTTCTTTCGGATCATTAGTATATTTTTTTTATTTAGCCGATAATTGCTATTTTTACTGTTTTAACATGGAACATATAATGTTGGAAAGCTTTCAGTAAATTAAATCAATTTTTTTACTTTCAAATAACTGCCTTCTTTTTTTTAACCTGAAAAGCTGACCAACATAATGTGCCATTACATTCAAGTTCCTACAAATCCCTGATCCACCTGTACTTATAGGTAAGCACAGCCCCAAGAATATAACCCAAGGATATAACCCAAGGATATAACCCAAGGATATAACCCAAGGATATAACCCGAGGATATAACCTCAAGGATATGACCCAAGGATATAACCCTAGGATATAACCCAAGGATATAACCCCAAGACCTAGGATATGATATAAGCCCTAGCCAAGGATAGAACCCCAGGATACAGCCCTAGATCAAAATACCGCCCTAGACCAGGACACATCAGTTCAGATCAAGACCTGACTATCTTGCTCAGGAAACCACTTCATACAAGCTAAGTGCCTAACTATAAAAGTTCAAATTCCTCTGTTCATTTCCTGTTGCAGAATAAATTATAAATTTGTTTTTAATTCTTTTTTTTTTGTTTCATTATAAATCCTCAACTATAAAAGCTGAGGGAGATACCGCCCGGGGTAATTATAAGTCACTTTTATTATTAACTTTCATTTAAATTTTACAAGGCGTTTCTACCTTTTCCGCCTTAGTTTTTAGTACTTTTTATCGTCAAAAAGGTAGTGGCGCCCTCAATTTTTACAACCCTTCTGTTATCCTTGTGTGACATAAACTTGGGGTCGAATCACCCTTGAGAGGAGTCTCTAGCCGGAGCCCTTCGAGCTGGTGCCCTTTAAGATTACAGCCATTTACCGTTGTTTTGGGACCTTTTCTACTATTGCACAGATCACATTTCTTGCACCAATCTTCTACGTCCCTTCGACTGTTGACCCAATAATACCTTTCCCGAACTCGTGCCAGTGTTCTTTTAGTACCAAAATGTCTTCCCGAGTGGCTACTATGAAGCCCTTCTAACACACTTCTGATGTGTGATCTTGGCAGCACCAATTGGAGAACTATACGTACTCCATCGGGGCTTTCCCATCTTCGATACAATAGTCCATCATGAAGATACAGTGAATTCCACCGCTGTCACCAATGTTACTCCTTTCACTATCTCAAACTTTCTATATTTCTACAACTTTAACTTTCACAATTCAATACAAATAACGTCTCACTATCAGAACACAGAACTAAAATTTCTAATACCCCAAAACTATCTGAGTAATGTAAATTTTTTGCTTTTCAAACTTTTCACCTGTTCCAGACAGTTCTCGACTTTTCGATGACATTTCTAGACTTTTCGATTACAGATCTAGATGTTAGTCTTCTTATTTTTCTTCATGGATATCTACATATCCTCAGTACAGGTCCGACGTAACAATACTTTGTTTGGAACCAACATCTAAGTCAATTGTTTCATTCCAAAATAAGGACAGCAATAGTCGCAGCAGTCACAGCCTCCACCAACATCGTATGCTATAAATCAAACAAATTCGCAAACCAGGTTCTCTTTTGATGTTGATTGATTGATTAGTTCGGCTTCACCAGTCAGTGGATTCGAATACTCAGCCGTTTTTTGTGCTTTTGGTTATACCGTTTATGTGACTCAACAATCTTTTCACTAGGTCGTTCTTGGAGAAATCCTCCCTTGGACGCTTCAGTCCCAGGAGTCTATATTTCCAATGAGACAGTGATTTACATTCGAAGATAATGTGTGAGGCTATTTTCCCCTCTTCCATGTACAAGCAACAGATAGTCATCCCTATCTATGCATGTGCTTCAATAAGGTACAGTGACCGATGAGTAATCCCATCACTTTCCTCATCTGGTCCCAGCTGAGGTTTAATGTTTCATTACTCAGCGACACCGATAGTTTTTTGACCTGGAGTTTCCTGTGTTCCTGATTTGGCACGTGGCTCCACTACGTATGATGTTTTGTTTGAGCCCACAGAGATGTAGTACCTCGTGCTGCAATTTTTGATATACCAAGTGCTGGTTCAGGACCAGTGAATGCAGTTTCAGATATTTTGCTAGGCTGGATAGGCTAGGCCTATTGTGGTTTGCTAGTGTTTTAGAATAGCTTTTGAAGGCAGTCCCATACCAGTCTAGATTTGATCTGGGGGTATGCTCCATACCCCCTTTTGGTGCTCATTTGCAAACATGTGTCGAAAGCGTAGATTTCCGCCTTGAAAACGGATCAAAACTTTCCCAACGATGCGTGGACATCGTTGGCTCTAGTACCGTGGAATCTTTTAATGTTCGGTGTGGCGTTATTAACAACCGATTAATTGGACCCCATATCCTACACACATCGTCCGAATACACCGTAATATCATATCCCTCTTCACATACTATCCCACAAACCTCATCAAACACACACTTCCAGAGCGTCGGTCCCAGAACCGAGCCTTGTGGCACTCCAGTATCCATCTCATACCTTCTACCTCTAGAGTCTACTATCACACGTCCCATCAGGCAGTCCTCTACCAGGTTAACCCACCCCTCCTACACTCCAAGCCTCATTAACGCGCTCAACACCGCCCGTTTGCTGACACTGTTGAACGCTTTCCCTACGTCGAAGAACACGAGTAGGGCCAGTCGTTGCCTTCCCTAGCCCTTTCCACCAAGTCCACCACCAGCGCCGAGATATATGATTTTCCTTTCGCAAACCCGTGCTGGTTTACCCCAAAATCCCCATTCCTACCAACTTCCTCATCAATCCTATCCTTTATTATTCCCTCCATAAATTTACTCATACCACATAGCAGGCTGATGGGCCTGTAGTCCCACGCCCGCTTCCCCTCTCTACCCGCCTTCTTCATCAGTATCACCCTGGCCCCCTTCCATCCTTCCGGGATCTCTTCCTCCCTCAGCACCCTGTTGAATAGTTCCCAGAAGCTCTCCCCATTGTCATCCAACAGCCTCTTCATCATATCACCTCTCAGGCCATCTATCCCTGGGGCTTTCCTTACCTTAATGTTTCTCCCCCCTTCTCTACTTCTCACTTCTCTACGGGCCTTATCCCCCTCAGGCATTCCAAAATAAGGACAGCAATAGTCGCAGCAGTCACAGCCTCCACCAACATCGTATGATATAAATCAAACAAATTCGCAAACCAGGTTCTCTTTTGATGTTGATTGATTGATTAGTTCGGCTTCACCAGTCAGTGGATTCGAATACTCAGCCGTTTTTTGTGCTTTTGGTTATACCGTTTATGTGACTCAACAATCTTTTCAATAGGTCGTTCTTGGAGAAATCCTCCCTTGGACGCTTCAGTCCCAGGAGTCTATATTTCCAATGAGACAGTGATTTACATTCGAAGATAATGTGTGAGGCTATTTTCCCCTCTTCCATGTACAAGCAACAGATAGTTATCCCTATCTATGCATGTGCTTCAATAAGGTACAGTGACCGATGAGTAATCCCATCACTTTCCTCATCTGGCCCCAGCTGAGGTTTAATGTTTCATTAATCAGCGACACCGATAGTTTTTTGACCTGGAGTTTCCTGTGTTCCTGATTTGGAACGTGGCTCCACTACGTATGATGTTTTGTTTGAGCCCACAGAGATGTAGAACCTCGTGCTGCAATTTTTGATATACCAAGTGCTGGTTCAGGACCAGTGAATGCAGTTTCAGATATTTTGCTAGGCTGGATAGGCTAGGCATATTGTGGTTTGCTAGTGTTTTAGAATAGTTTTTGAAGGCAGCCCCATACCAGTCTAGATTTGATCTGGGGGTATGCTGCCTGACTATTTGAGAGTATAAGGATCTTTTGGCCGCCATACCCCCTTTTGGTGCTCATTTGCAAACATGTGTCGAAAGCGTAGACTTCCGCCTTGAAAACGGATGAAAACTTTCCCAACGATGCGTGATCATCGTTGGCTCTAGTACCGTGGAATCTTTTAATGTTCGATGTGGCGTTATTAACAACCGATTAATTGGACCCCATATCGTACCACTAACGTGGCGATTCTGCTAATACTGAGTAGGTTTTTAAATGACATCTTCCCGAATCATTGAATTAGCAGAGGAGGACATCGTAACTGGCCAGAGGCCTGATTTTAATCCAATCGATTACCATGTTTGGGGGTATTTTATTCAATTGAAGTAAACACTTCTTATATGGAGAATTAAGGACGCTTGTGACGAACTGAAAAATGACCAACTTATGATTAGAAGCACCATGAGAAGGTCAATTACAAATCTCACTTCAAGAGCACGGAAATATATTGAGCAAAATAGAGGCCATTTTTCCTAATTTTAATTTTTTTATGTAACGAAAGGAAGCAACGTTACGACTCTTTTTTACGCATACAGGGTGTTTGGAAGTTAGTAATTGATAATAATAATTTGTCAATGCGGACCTGTTCTCTCGTTTTTCAATTCGGTTGGGATCCAGAAATTGAAAGAATAAGAAATAGCTGATAATTTTATTATAATTAAAGCTGGGAAAATACCATTTGGGGAAGAAAATTTAATTATAAATTTTAAAATAAAGTTATTTAGAATAAACTCGTTGTGCCCTATCTTCCTTTACTAAATGCGCATTTACCAATGAATCACCTTGTGTAGTCAAAATAAACAAGAATGGAAAATGCATTTGTAATCAATTAATTGACATAGGAGCGTTTGATTTTCATTGAAAATAAACTACATATATATATATATATGTGATATTTTTTCTTTTTATACGCATTTGAATAATTGTACAATAATGAGCCTGATATGATTGACTATCTAGAAACATTAAAGTTGTATTTAATGAGATAAATCCCTCATAGTTGAAAGACATCCTGTAAACTCAATTGCAGCGCTTGCGACCTTGAATCCTTTAAAAACAAACGATAGTCTTTGGCCATTGTTGCTATTCAACTGTCACCAGCACGAACCGACGACAACGACAACAACAACGACGACGACGACTACGAAAAGGCGAGAGAACGCGAAACAAAATAAAGAAACTACAGAATCGATAGGATAAAAATACTATTTATTGCCTAGACTGCTTGCTCTTCTCGTGTGCCACACAATGAAATATCTTCTGTACATACAGACCAAGAAATCAGTGTTTATAAAGGATTATACGAACTAGTGTCTATGTACATAGTAGAATGAAAAGATGGATTTTATAATCAGTGATTTCTTAGAAAGATGAGGGGATAAATTGATAATTGTTTAATATTCATATATAATTGTATTTACCGGCTGAATTTGGGTTGTTTAATGGGAACATATTACCTACCAATTAGGGGTGGAAAACCATATTATATAAATATAGATTGGAAAGGCCAAATGGAATGAATTCATTATTTCGGTTACTGTACATATTTTAAAAAAATCCCAAAACACATCAAATAAGATAATAAATTGACAGGCTTCAACGTGAAAATGTAATACCTACCTTTAACCCCAATCGAGCGACAGAGTAGATTGAAAGGTCTCTTCTTTCCCTTCAAAGATGTTATCGTTTTCAAATTTATTGCTAAAATTAACACACAAAAAAATAAAATAATAATCTGATTTCCGAAATTCGCTACAACACACTGAAAATCTAATTTGTAATACGTGTTAAGTGTTGTATATAATAACATAGTTGGCGCCTGTCAACAATTATCAAATCTCAAAATTAACTGTCATGTCTAGTTAACTTAACCTCGAAGTTTCAGACCGCTTTGCTTAAAGCTGTACCTAACTGAATTTTTAAAATTAATGAGAATGGAATTAACCCGAGAAAATTTTCACGCAATAATTTTTTACAGTTTTCGAAGACAGTTTCTGTTTTTGGCAATGAAGCACCTAATCAGTGGACAATTTCTCGTTGAACGTGGACGGATTAATCTTAGCGGCGATCCAATAACAGGTCCACCAACAACACGGCAGTCACCCAGGCAAACGTCGATGCTGTACGTAAGCTGATCCATGTCACAAATCGTGAAATTGGATCATCATTGGGAATTTCAAAGACCATAATTCAAAAAAATGTACATGAATAATTATCTGTACAAAATTTAGTTTCTCGTTGGATACCGTATCTGTTGACGGAAGAACAGAAAGCAGTTAGAGTCAATTGGTGTCAAAAAACTCTAAACCTGTTTAACGCAGAAGAATCAAAAAATATATGCAGTATTGTCAGTGGTGATGAATCCTGGATTTACTTTTATGAACCCAAAAATAAACGTCAATCGGCTATTTCGGTGTTTCAAGACATTACATTTGTAAAAGAAAATTTGTGTTAAATCAAATTTTTATAATACATAATTTTTAAAAATTTTCTTTGTAGAATTTCCATCTGTTCTAGATGACTTTGCATGGTTCCTCCCCAACCTAGGATGGCATATTAGAGACGCGATTCCACAAGAGCATAGTTTAAGATGTTGTAAGTCTAGTATTGTTCTAATATATTTAAATTTGTATAATAAAAAATTTAACGTTTTATCTATACCATATAGGTGTGAGGTCCTGAGGTCCATCTTAAATGTAAGTCTATTAATTCTCCAAGATTTATTTCCGATTGTAAAGAAATATCAATAGATATACAGAGTGGAAAGTCTAACTGGTACAAATTATGTAACTTGATAAATAAAGGTTTATCGCAAAATTCCTGAAACACGTCAATTTTTATTTTCAATGGGACATATTACAAACAAATTTGTTTATCTTTTTAATTATCTGGGGGGCTGCAGACACCCCCAACTTTTTTTTTAAATGGAAGGGTAGGTTGATTAATTTTTTATTTGAAAGCTTTTTCAATTGCAAATACAATTCCATTTTTTTGTTACTTTTTATAAGCAATGTGTCGGAAAAAAATGAAATTAGGAAATATTTACTGAAATTACTTTAATGTATAGGTACATTTTTTCTTACATGATATGCCAAATAAAAAACCTGCTCGATAGTTCTTCGGTCAATTTGAACTGAAAAATGCACTATTTAACCGAGACGCATCGTATCGAAATTTTAATGATGATCGGATTTGGGGACAGAAGTCGAACACAGGCTGAAGTCGCTCGATTATTTAGTGAAGTTCATCCAGAACTACCTTCAATTAATTGAAGTACGATTAGCAAAATTGAAACTCGATATCGGGAATTGGGCCACGTAAGGGATGCTCCTCGACAAAAGCTTTTAAAAGTCGACGAATAAGCCCAGTTGAACATATTGTTGGAAGTTGAAGAAAATCCTGTTACTCCAGCTAGGCAAATAGCTCGCGTTCATGGTGTCAGTCACACAAGCGTTTTAAAAATTCTTAAAGAAGCCAAAAAGCACCCATATAAGATGCAAAACCTGCAGGAGCTTAACGAAGATGATCCTGATCGTAGACTCGAATTTTGCGAACGAATTATGGCTTCTATCGATGGTGGACAAATTGCTTTGGAATGGGTGCTGTTTTCTGATGAGGCTACGTTCACATTACATGGGCACGTCAATCGACAGAACTGCCGTTATTGGACTGACGAAAATTCCCGTTGGATGCGTGAATGCCATACCCAAAGGCCTCAAAAAACAAACGTCTGGGCTGGAATTATTGGGGATCGCATAGTAGGTCTTTTTTTTTCAATGAAAACGTAACCGCAGAAACATACCTTAAAATGCTCCAAGAAAAACTGATTCCTACTTTAATAAATTTATTCCTTAATAATTTGGATCCCAACTTATTTGACCAACGGATGTGGTTTCAACAAGATGGGGCACTACCACATTTTGCTCAAAATGTACGGACCTATCTTAACGAAGTGTTTTCAAATAGGTGGATTGGAAGAAGGGGCCCAATTGAGTGGCCAGCAAGATCACCCGATCTTACTCCATTAGTTTTTTTATGGGGATATCTAAAGAGCAAGGTTTATGCCACTAAACCTAACGACATCGCCGAGCTTCAACAAAGAATCAGGGACGAAATTAGGCAAGTAACGCCGGAAGTGTTACAAAATGTTCGGAATACTGTTTATAATCGGTTAGGGTATTGTCAGCGACAAGGTGGAGAGCACTTTGAACATTTATTGCATTAAAGTAATTTCAGTAAATATTTCCTTATTTCATTTTTTTTCCGGCACATTGCTTATAAAAGGTAACAAAAAAAAAGGAATTGTATTTGCAATTGAAAAAGCTTTCAAATAAAAAATTAATCAACCTACCCTTCCATTTAAAAAAAAAGTTGGGGGTGTCTGCAACCCCCCAGATAATTAATAAGATAAACAAATCTCTTTGTAATATGCCCCATTGAAAATAAAAATTGACGTGTTTCAGGAATTTTGCGATAAACCTTTGTTTATCAAGTTACAGAATTTGTTCCAGTTAGACTTTCCACTATGTATTATTGTCTGTGATAGAGATTTTATCGTAAAGTGGTAACTTATGTTTATAACTGGTGAACGGAACAATATAAGTTTTTTGTAGTTAACCGTGATTATTTTATGTTATATCAAATAATTTTTTTACATCAGTTTACTTTTTATTTATTAGGTTTTCCCACGTATTATCTCTATATATTACAGCAGTGTCATCTGCAAAACCGATTACCTTACCCGAAAATTTAAAAGAAAATCGGTCCGATTCTTTAAGAAAGTGGTTATTAGAACAACTGTCATTTGGGTGGTATATATGAAGGTCAGTGATTATTTCAGTCACTTTTAGATTTTTCAATTCTCTAAGGTCCAAATGGAGAAAAATTCAACAACTAGTTGTTAGTTTACCACAAACGAAGTGAATAATTTATCCACCAGATTTTATTGGTGGAATTTTGAAGTGGAAAAGTTATGAATCAGTGACAGTGATATAAAATGGCACTAGTTGAAATTTGTTACATATTTTTGAATTAATTACAGCCCAGGAAATAATTCAACGGTGAGATAATTAATATTATTACTGAATAAATAATCTTTATAAATACCTTACCTTTATATAGAAGACAAATAGCATCTAATAATAGAAGATTCTACTAACCCATTTCACATTAGTGACCAATAATTTAGAAATATTTATCACATTCCTAAAATATAAAATATTGGAGCTAGAGGTTTTTATACCTTTGACAGAACCTCATGTGGTACAGCTACTTTTATACAATTACATCTAAAGGTAAATTGAAGTTGAGACTTGTATATTTAGCAAAAAAATATTTTTAAAATTCAACTTTCAGGTTCTTGTCTAGATGATGTTAATAACAACCCGTGAATTGCCTATTTGAATCGAAAAGGTTTTTACAGCATCAATGTATTGAATATTTCAAATAAACAGCTTTTGTATTCACGTCATGCTGAATTAATTGATTCAGAATTTAATATAAATTTTCCGAATGGTGTAGGTATGTGATCCAAGAATGAAATTGTTAGCAGTAAATGCCAGATATCCAGGTTCTGTACATGATGCTGCAATATGGAATGCCTCCAATATAAATGTATATTTGAGGAGGTGTTTTGGACAAGGTGATCAGGAGTCATGGCTACTTGGAGATTCAGAAAATCCATTCTCACCCTGGCCCATGACACCTATCCAAGATGCCGAGGAAAATACTCTAAAATGGAGTATTTCATATTCAGCTGAGATTTCACATGAAAATGTTATTTGTATTATGCCATTAATCATAACATCTGTATAATGTATTGAAGTTTTCTCAACTTCTTTACTACAGGCAAACCACTTTTTTTTTAGAAATAGATCGAGATATGTTAACCACTGGCAGGCGCATCTGAAATATATTAATTAGGGACTGGATGAATGAAACTAGTACAATAATATTAAATATTACAAATTTTAATTAAAGCTTAAAAACACATCACAACTCATTCTTATTTATTTCAGGTCTATCTAATATCTAAATATCTAATCAAGAAAATGAAAAAATAAATAAAATAAAGTAAACAAAAATTATTTAAAACATAAGAAAATCACATTTATATGTATAAAATTAAAAAGGTATTTATACATAAATCAGTTTTATTCCTAATCTAATATCTAATATCTAATATCTAATATCTAATATCTAATAAAAAAAGTGAAAATATAAACAAACATTCTTTGAAACGTAACAAAATTAAATTACAATGATATAAGATAAGATAAGATAAATATGGGGCTTAAGTGCTTCCGAGAGCCTCTCCACTACGACCTTTGCAGATCTATTGTGTATGCCCTCCTGTTATTCTAGAGTTCCTTGTCTAAACCCGTCCTTATTACTAGTCGGATGGCGTACCTCAGGTCCTCCATATATTGGGAGGGTTGTGGTTTTTCCTCCCCTATCGTTGAAAACCTCAGCCTAGTCAGGCCTTCGCAGTAGCTCAGTATGTCTACTGGGGTTTCCTCATCTTCTTAGCAAAACCTACATATGGTTGTTTCTGCCAATCCGATGTTGTTCATGTGTTTGTTAAGTCTACAATGCCCTGTAAGGAGCCCAACCAGGATCCTGATTGTTTTCCTATTCTGACTCAGTAGATACTCCGTGAATTTTGGCGAGGGTTCCTTGATGAATTCTTTGGCCTGCCTCATTTTTGGCGCCTTGTTCCACCATTCTCGAGACTGATTTTTTATCCAAGTGCTGCTATTTGTTTTTTGCAGCACTTTCGCTATGCCACACACAATGTTATACTTACATTTTTATTTTTGATTAGTTTCTGCATGGAAACGAATGCTATCAGCCAGTGCATTTATGCTTCCTGCAAATATCCTAATGCTTTCGGAAAAACATTTTAATGAAGCACTCAATTCTCTGGAGCTTTCAGAGAATGCATTTGCAGACTGCAGTAAAATGTTGCTAGTTGAATTTTTTTCTTTTGGTCTTTTTTTTCTGGATATGGGTGTGGCTGTTGACATTTTATCATTTGAAACTGTAGGAACATCTTCCACTATAGTTTCTTCAGTCAGATCATTTCCAATAAAAAAATGAAATATGTAAGTAATATAAAAAGATTTGTGACCTTTTTGAAATCTCTCATTTAAAAAAAGCTTGAATATAAATACATAGTTACTTAACATAATTTCAATGATTCCTTCCAAACTAATTGCATTTTATAGCTTTAGCTCCAACTATAGTTATCTACACTGGACTACATTTAAACTACAAACATTACTTAGTATATCATCATTACCCAATACTTCTGAAGTACCAGGCTGATTCTCAATATGTTCAGGGTCCATCACATTTTCCTCAAATTCTTGAAACTCGTAGTTTGAATAGGTTTCATCAGCAACAGGGATTTAAATCAAATTAACTTCTTCTGGCAATTCATTTAAACCCAGCCTATTAGTGACATAAGTTTTTCTTCCATATCACTAAGCTGCTTTGGCTTGCCTCCTCCTCCAGTGTGTTGTAAATTCACAGTTATTTCTCTAGCTTTTTTTTTGTTTTGGATTTATATTCAATGAAGAATCTCCTCCATTCTTCTACTGTTTCGGAGGGCCCACTCATCGAATTAAGGCTTTTTGCTAGTTCATTCCATGCTGTATCTGCTTCAACAACATTCAAAGGATGTGTTCTTCCTGATAACAGCAGTTGCTTGTTATCCGCAATATACACCAACATACATTCCATTTGGTCTGAAGTGACTTTTGGACCTCGTGTAGTTTTGGGAGGCATACTAAAAGACAAAATAGGTAAATCAGTGATCTGTGTAATAAGCATTACAAGATATACGAACCTCGATACAAAATATAGTTGTGCCTCAACAAAAAATCTATAATTATTATTCTTATGATATTAAAATAATCTAGCATTCCAGCAAAATACCACAATATCTATATATGTATTAATTCCGGATGTCGTAAAATAGTTTTATAACAATCGTCACATTCCAAAAAAATGAGGTTAGGTTAACCGAAAAATAACAAACTATAATTAAAAGGAAGAATAGTTGCTAACTTGATTCCGGTACGGTACCTTGAGGAACTCCAACCGATATAACATTTTCCCTACTGAGTTCTCCATTTATCCCAACTAGTTGTTTTCGGTTAGTTAATGGGAGTCACCGTATCCCTGCATCATCTAGGACGTGTAATAGTTGTAAGTGATTCACAGTATCAAACGCCTTTGCTAAGTCTAGGAACAGTACCGCTGTTGGTTCATTTTTACCAATCGAGTTATAGATTGAGGAAACCAAGGTCTTAATTGCATCATTCGTTGATAACCCTTTCTGAAATCCAAATTGTTTCTCTGACAATAATTGATCTCTGTCTATGAAGTCTATAAGTCTTTTCTTTACAGCTTTTTCCATTATTTTTGCCAAAGTTGTAATTAGGGATATTGGTCTATAATTAGAAATACGATCTTTTTTATATATTGGTGTAACAACAGAGGTTTCAAATATGGAAGGACAAACCTCACTAGAAAAGATGAGATTTATAAGATTAGCAAAAGGACTGGTTAGCTCGCTCTGCAATTTTTTAAATAACTCGATTTTCAAGTAGAGAGAATATAAAAAAAATACTGAGTATACTGTACCAATAATACAAAACATGATATAATATACAAAATTAGAAAGCAAATTGCTGTTGCAATTAATTCAAGTGCTACAATTCAAGTCAGTAAAAGAATACGAAACAAAGTAATTGAATTTAAGCCAATTGACGTTAGCATTTCATATTTAAAACTTGAGAATAAGCAAGCAACTATAAGAAGGTATAATTAATACCTATGCCCCAACGGAAGAAGCAAAAGAAGAAGAGAAAATAAAGTTTTTTGTGAAGATAGGTGAAGCCTACGAAGACATCTCTAGAAATGACATTTTAATAATAATAGGAGACTTCATTGCCCAAGTAGGAAAAGAAGAAAATAACCGAGAAGTAGCTGGAAAAGAAACCATACACGAGAACACAAACGATAACGACAAAAGACTGGGTCATTTAGCTTGTAACAGGAGATCCTGTTCTCTGCTCAAAATAATTCGTTTTGCTTATATATTACCTATTATAGTACCTCTCGAGCCATCTAACGGCAATGCCTAG
Organism: Lochmaea crataegi; assembly: GCA_947563755.1. Taxonomy (NCBI): domain Eukaryota; kingdom Metazoa; phylum Arthropoda; class Insecta; order Coleoptera; family Chrysomelidae; genus Lochmaea; species Lochmaea crataegi. The sequence goes on from OX387435.1 coordinate 17,201,656, forward strand.
GAACGCATTTAACTACATTTAACTATAATGTCGACGCACGTTAGATTCCTTACTTATGTTCTCATATCTTTTCTGAGAGGGCACTGCTAAAGATTTAAAACATCCGAAAATTGTCAGAAATGATGTGCGCAGAAAGTTTGTTGGTAATTAGATACCATTTTGGAGACAAGGCTGACCGGCGTTCTCTTGATTGTCTAAAAAGAAAGACAATTATAATGTGAGTTGTGTCGAAGGAAATTCTAAGTAAGTCAATACCTTTCTATACATTACTAATGATTGTCGTGTATATATCTTTGAAATGTTTGTGGGATGACTCTGTCATTCTAAATTAATTACTTTCGCCGACAGCACTTGTTGCTTGTAGAAGCTTCTAAAAATTCCTGTCTCTTTTTAGATTGCAACAACTCTCCATTCTACCTTCTACATTCTACATTATCCATTCTACGTTCTCCATTCTAAGTTCTACGTTCTACATTTTACATTCTACAATCAACCCGATTCAACTAGCAACTTGATTTGAAAATCAATTCAGTTCGATTCTCTACTTCCGACACTACGTTATACTTGCTTTTACAAGTATGGATCATATTATGCTCAGTATTTTATTGACATAAAATTCGTTTCTCTTCTCCATTGGAGAATACGAAAACCATTGATAGATGCATAAGCCGATATATATTTCTAATATTTTATTAACCATACCATGGTAGAACCTTTAGCATTGAACTAATTTCCCTCGAAATCTTATTAATTTGTATACTTAATGTACGACGGCCAAGGGCCATATTTCTTTGATTCATCATATTTTTGTAGAACCTTTAGCATTGAACTAATTTCCCTAGGAAACTAATTAATTTGTATACTTAATGTACGACGGCCAAGGGCCATATATGTAAAATAGTAGGGACCAAAGTCGACTTTAAGTAGGATATTCTTCATTAGATTGTTAAGTTACTTTCCCGATTTTTATTTAATGATCATCTAAGTACCTATAAAAACCATATACTCTGTTTTTCGTCATTTGATCAGGGTAAATTATATTATTTAATTTTACAAATGACGTGGCGCTCAAACAATTTATATGCCAGACAAATTTTTATTATCTAAGTGTTATACAACATTTAGGCGAAAATTCACGACCCATTGTTTTACCTAGAGCTTAGTCGAAGGCATACCGTAAGTAACACTAGAATTATTATCTTTTTTATCGTTATAGCTACCTGGGTAGTTACAAGCTGCGGAGACAAATACATTCATAATCAGTACAAAATTTAAGAATAAAAAGGAGCACAAGAGAACGTGGTTATTTCCAGGAAAGAGAAACGGCAACCAAATCGATCATGTTTTAATATCAAAGAAATGGATGAAAATGGTTGAAGACACGAGGTCATACCGAGGAGCAAACGCGGATACAGACCACATTTTACTAATAGCGAAGCTGAATATAAAAATATCAAGATACAAACCTTACAAATACAACAAAAGAATGTGGAACTTAAAAAAACTTGGAAAGAGGAAGGTGAAAATAATAATGCTGAAACCTTAACAAACAAAATGAGAACTCATCATAAAAAAGAATCACACCATTAGCCACTCTAACAAACAAATGTTTTAGTTTAGGTGTTTTTCCTGGAGCCCTGAAGATTGGGATAATTAAACCATTGTATAAAGCTGGAGATAAAATGAGAACAGGTAATTATCGACCCATCACGTTAACATCTACTGTGAGTAAAATAATTGAAAAAATATTTAAAAATAGGCTAGTGAACTTTCTAAACAAACACCAAATAATATACAATAGTCAATTTGGCTTTAGAAAAGGCTACTTAAAAAACTGAAATGTTACGGTATTAGAGGAATAACCTACAATTTTATTAAGGACTACTTAATTAATAGAGTACAATTCGTGAACATTGCTGATGACACGGCAATGTTTTAAAGAGCAAGTACTTGGGATCAGTTAAAAGAGGATGCCTAAAAAGATTTTTAAACAATGGTAGACTGGTTTAGCTACAATAAACTTACCCTAAATGTTAAAAAAAAACAAATACATGCCTTTCACATCCTATGAAACAGGACTTCCAAACTTTGGACCTCTTTCTGTTGATAATACTTTAATACCAGAAACAGATAGAATCAAGTATTTAGGAATTGTTTTAGATCGACATCTTAAGTGGAAATTACACATTGATGCCTTAGTACAAAAACTAAGAGGATTTCTTGGCAGATTTAAATATCTGAGAGATTTGTTAGGTACCAGGCAACTAAAAATTATATACTTTTCACTAATACAGTCACAACTAAATTATGGAATTCTCGGATGGGGAGGGGAGAATAACAGCCACATACAAAACTTAAACATCATTCAAAAATGGCTATTAAGAATAATTTATAAAAAAATAGAATGTTCCCTAGTGGGGAGTTATTTAAATTAAGTGGGCTATTCGATGTAAGACAGATATTTTCAAATTATTAGTATATTTTAAAATAAATAAGAATTGTTTGACTCGATTAGATCATGAATATTTTACAAGAAATAGAGATAAAACCTATATGTTACCTAAAAGCGAAAAGTTAATCGGACAGCGGTCTTTCAATTACTTTCCATTACACATACAAAACATTAATAAAATATATTCATATAAATTAGAAATTAAAGCATGGATAAAATCAATTACTAAAGAACACATTAATAGCATTTTAAATATCACATAACAGCTATATTCATTACCCAGTGAAACTCTACGAACTTACTTGTGACTCTACTTAAATGATGATAACAACTTACCAAAGAAGACAGCTTACTCAATAAAGACAACTTACCCAATAATGACAAATTTACTCAATCATGACATATTACTCGATGCAGACAATTTACCAATCATGACAAATTATCCATATTCATTTATTATATATAGTTATTAGTTATACTTATATTAATTTTTATTGTAAATCACGTACAAGTTGTGTATAACTTTGTTATAGAACAGCTTCTGTGATTATAAATGTTTATTTATTGTTTATATTTATATTACTATTATTACATTATTTTTGTAAACAAATTTTTGAATAAACATTATTATTATTATTATTATTATTATTATTATTATTATTATTTCCAATTCAAGTGTACTCTTGCTCAGCTTTTGCTGGTAATGTTCACCTATCCCGAGCGTTTGTAAACGCAAATGGGATTAGGCACAGCAGTTACATATTTAGAAATTTACGGACAGTGTGACAAGTATTCAAAATTGCAGCCTTCTGCAGATCGATGTATGTGTTTTTGTGAAGACCTAGTTTGGTGAGGCTGTCTTGTAGAGTTTTGGGGATTAGTCCCGTAGATGAAACGATGACCGGCACCACCTCTACCCTCTCTGCATGCCACATCTGTCCTACCTCAATTGCAAGATCGGTGTATTTTGCAATTTTCTCGTTGTATTTGTCTAACATATTGTTGTTATTGGGTACAGCAACATCCACTAGAAGAACCGAGTTAGCTTTTTTATCCACAACTACAATATCAGGCCGGTTATTCGTCACCCGTCTATCGGTGATAATTGACCTATCGTAGTATAGTCTAAAATCAGCATTCTCTAGAACTGCATGAGGATGGTACTTGTAATAAGGCGTGTAGGTGTTAACTAATCCAAATTTGTTGGCCAACTTCTGATGAATGATGTTGCACAGTTGGTTGTGCCTGCGTAGGTAATCAATGTTAGCTATGGCTGAACATCCCGACGTAATGTGTTGTATCGTCTCTGTTGTTTGTTGACACCTTCTGCACTTGTCCGACACGATGTTTGGATCTCTTATAACAAATTTCTTGTAATTGTTGGTATTAATAACTTGGTCTTGGATCGCCATCATAAATCCTTCTGTTTCTGGAAACAATGTTCCATCAGAAAGCCACTTATTTGATGCTTCCTTGTCGATATATGGTTGATTGAGGTCGTGATGATGTCGACCATGAAGCGCTTTCTGGGCCCACTCCGCCTGTTTGTCAGAGTCTGTAACGATTTCAAGTTTTTTATCAGGGTTTACAAGATCTAAGGGGGAATAGTTTTTATCTGCTTTCGCGACCAGCTCATGCAATTTAGATGTTTGAGCCTTGCCAATGAAGAACTTTTGGAGTTTAGATATTTGATTATAATGTAAATTAACTATGTCCGTTAAAGCTCTCCCTCCCTCTTTTCTTGGTAATGTGGTCCTAATAACTGATGATGTCGGGTGGTGACATTTGTGTTTGGTCATCATGGTTCGCGTTGTTCTTTGAATATCTTCCAGTTCTGTTTTTGTCCACTTCAGAATTCCAAATGAGTATGTCAGGATCGGTATGGCGTAGGTGTTAATTGCTTTGGCGAGATTTCCTGCGTTCAACTGGGATTTCAATAAAGCAGTTATCCTTTGAGTGAACTGTCCTCGAATTTTGGATTTTGCTTGCTTCTGGTCTAGTAGCTTAGCTTGCTGAAATCCTAGATATTTGTAGGTTTCACCATTTTGCATGGCATTTATAATGTTCCCATTAGGTAGTAATACATCTCCGTTAACGATTTTACCCTTCTCGATATTTAAGGTTTTGCACTTGTCTAATCCAAATCCCATTTGTATATCACTGGAAAATTTTTCAGTAATATTAAGTAAATGTTGAATTTGACGCTGGTTTGATGCGTATATTTTGATGTCATCCATGTATAAGAGGTGGGAAACAGTGCAGCTAGTGTTTCTGTTGGCCTTGATTTTAAAGCCGTAATCCGTATCGTTAAGTAGATTGGAGAGTGGATTCATTGCCAAACAAAACCAAAGTGGACTCAGGGAGTCGCCTTGGAAGATCCCCCTACGGATAGAAATTTCATCAGTTTCGAGGTATTGACCATTTATTTGTAAATGAAGGTTCGTTCGCCAGTGCTTCATCGATGATTCAAGAAAAGTAACAAGAGTCGGGTGTACTTTGTAAATTTGCAACACTTTAACAAGCCAGGAATGTGGAACGCTATCAAATGCTTTCCTATAATCTACGAAAGCCGTGTAGATGTTGCGCTGTTCCTTCTGCGCCTGTTTTAGTATTACCGAATCGATGATGAGTTGCTCTTTGCAGCCTTGGTGATCTCGTCTGCACCCTTTTTGTTCTTCCGACAAGATGTTGTTTTGATCGGCATGTCTGTAAATACGGTTAGTAATGCAAGACGTTAATATTTTATATATATATTTATATATTATTATTATTATTATTATTATTATTATTTCCAAACTCAAGTGTACTCTTGCTCAGCTCTTGCTGGTAATGTTCACCTATCCCGAGCGTATGTAAACGCAAATGGGATTAGGCACAGCAGTTACATATTTAGAAATTTACGGACAGTGTGACAAGTATTCAAAATTGCAGCCTTCTGCAGATCGATGTATGTGTTTTTGTGAAGACCTAGTTTGGTGAGGCTGTCTTGTAGAGTTTTGGGGATTAGTCCCGTAGATGAAACGATGACTGGCACCACCTCTACTTTCTCTGCCTGCCACATCTGTCCCACCTCAATTGCAAGATCGGTGTATTTTGCAATTTTCTCGTTGTATTTGTCTAACATATTGTTGTTATTGGGTACAGCAACATCCACTAGAAGAACCGAGTTAGCTTTTTTATCCACAACTACAATATCAGGCCGGTTATTCGTCACCCGTCTATCGGTGATAATTGACCTATCGTAGTATAGTCTAAAATCAGCATTCTCTAGAACTGCATGTGGATGGTACTTGTAATAAGGCGTGTAGGTGTTAACTAATCCAAATTTGTTGGCCAACTTCTGATGAATTATGTTGCACAGTTGGTTGTGCCTGCGTAGGTAATCAATGTTAGCTATGGCTGAACATCCCGACGTAATGTGTTGTATCGTCTCTGTTGTTTGTTGACACCTTCTGCACTTGTCCGACACGATGTTTGGATCTCTTATAACAAATTTCTTGTAATTATTGGTATTAATTACTTGGTCTTGGATCGCCATCATAAATCCTTCTGTTTCTGGAAACAATGTTCCATCAGAGAGCCACTTATTTGATGCTTCCTTGTCGATATATGGTTGATTGAGGTCGTGATGATGTCGACCATGGAGCGCTTTCTGGGCCCACTCTGCCTGTTTGTCAGAGTCTGTAACGATTTCAAGTTTATTATCAGGGCTTACAAGATCTAAGGGGGAATAGTTTTTATCTGCTTTCGCGACCAACTCATGCAATTTAGATGTTTGAGCCTTGCCAATGAAGAATTTTTGGAGTTGGGATATTTGCTTGTAATGTAAATTTACTATGTCCGTTAGAGCTCTCCCTCCCTCTTTTCTTGGTAGTGTGGTCCTAATAACTGATGATGTCGGGTGGTGACATTTGTGTTTGGTCATCATGGTTCGCGTTGTTCTTTGAATATCTTCCAGTTCTGTTTTTGTCCACTTCAGAATTCCAAATGAGTATGTCAGGATCGGTATGGCGTGGGTGTTAATTGCTTTGGCAAGATTTCCTGCGTTCAACTGGGATTTCAATAAAGCAGATATCCTTTGAGTGAACTGTCCTCGAATTTTGGTTTTTGCTTGCTTCTGGTCAAGTAGCTTAGCTTGCTGGAATCCTAGATATTTGTAGGTTTCACCATTTTGCATGGCATTTATAATGTTCCCATTAGGTAGTAATACATCTCCGTTAACGATTTTACCCTTCTCGATATTTAAGGTTTTGCACTTGTCTAATCCAAATCCCATTTGTATATCGCTGGAAAATTTTTCAGTAATATTAAGTAAATGTTGAATTTGACGCTGGTTTGATGCGTATATTTTGATGTCATCCATGTATAAGAGGTGGGAAACAGTGCAGCTAGTGTTTCTGTTGGCCTTGATTCTAAAGCCGTAATCCGTATCGTTAAGTAGATTGGAGAGTGGATTCATTGCCAAACAAAACCAAAGTGGACTCAGGGAGTCGCCTTGGAAGATCCCCCTACGGATAAAAATTTCACCAGTTTCGAGGTATTGACCATTTATTTGTAAATGAAGGTTCGTTCGTTATTATTATTATTATTATTATTATTATTATTATTATTATTATTATTATTATTATTATTATTATTATTATTATTATTATTATTATTATTATAAGGAATAGATAGCGAATGGAAGAGTAGCATTATAGACTCTGCAGAAAAAGAAATTGGATTACAACAAATCAAAACATCCAAAGAATTGTTCGTCGAAGAATGTAAACTGGCAAGCGTAGGGAAAAAACAAGCACGAACTAAATGGTTGGAAACAGGGAAAGATGAAGACCTGGACGAATACAGAAAGATGAAGCAAAAAGCAGGAAAACTTTACAGAAGAAAAAAATCAAGTTGGGTTGTAGAACAAATGGAAAAAATAGAGAAGAACAATAAGGATAATAGAAAACTCTTCGATTATGTGAGAAATCAACACAGAGGTAAAAGCGCAAATGCAACAGTAAAGATAACAAAAAAAGAATGGGAAATATACTTTTAAAATCTGTACCAAAACAATCGTATTATGGATGCAAATTATAAGGATGTAACAACTGAAGAAGAAATCGGCGAACAGCAGTACAGATCCTCTTTTGAAGAATTTATAGATGCTGTGAAATAACTCAAATCAAACAAGGCTGCAAGACCAGATGATATAAATAACGAACTAATCCAACATGGAGGATATCGGTCGTATGAATTACGAAAAACCTATGGTTCTTGAAACGCAAGGTCGGTCTATGCGACGCAATGTATATCACTTGCCTGACTGTGGAACCGCCTTAATGATAAGTTTTATGCAAATTAATTTCACTTAAATAATGTTTAGGGGAAAATGAATGTCACTTATAAATCAATCAATGTAGCTATACCGATTTTATTTCATTTCCTCTATATAAAATCAAATACTTTTCTTTTCCATAAATATGCGTGAAATAAAAAGTTTTTCAACTATTCAATATCGAATTGAATGAAACTGCGTATATAAAATAACTTCATTAAAATACTGTCCGAACGTTCATTTATCTTCATTACGTATAAACAACTATTGATTTTGTGATAACTTATTTACTTTCAGCTAAATTAATTCAGCGATACTCCCATCTAATTCGTCTTTTTCATATACAAAACATAGACAGTGGACAGGTGGAGATAATTAAAGCAAGAACAACAACTAAGTAGGCTCTTTTTGTTGTTCGAGAGAGAACATTCCTGATTTTATTTTCTTTATCGGACAAGGCATATAGTAGCTGAAAGCCTACAGCCGTTTATGCCAATTAATTTTATGGAGATTATATATGCTCATGGCGAATTTATCCTAGTACGGCATCCATAGCAAAAGCATTATCATACACTAAACATATATTATGCCTTTCAATGGTAGAAAATAATTCTCGGCAATGCAAATCGGTTGGGAAATATTTGAATGTACAGAGTAAACAAAAAATTTATTTATATTTTGTAATTATTACTTATAAGAAGTAATAACCTTCCCACCACTCTGCGAACAAAGTACGTACTAAAAGACTAGGCACATAATTTACCTGAAGCCAACATAAAAATCCAGAACCATGCTGGCATAATATATCGTATTACCTACTTAAAAAAAGTAGTTATCCAATTACTCTTTAATATAGAGTGGAGAAGCCAAATTGAATAAATTCATGATTTTGGTTACTGTATAGTTGGGGAAATAGGGCTAGTCCTTTTATTTGATCATACTGTGAAAGTAGGTAATTACAAAAAGTATTCAGTTGTCTTAAACTGTCAGTGGTTGTCAATTTTATGACTTACTTTGGAGGATCAAATGCTGGAGACTACACTTGATAAACAACAGCCATTGGGCGAGTTTACCATTTGGTTCACCAATGCTCAGTGGCTGGATGTGGGCCAAAGCGATAGTTCGATAATCTCTAGCCTAGTCAAGGATAGTTTCCCAGCTGCTAAGTAATGGTGCACATAGAAAACATAGAAACATTGTAATTCAAGGTTTAAAATATTTCAGAGACACAAGGATGAATCAAGATTAAATTTCTATTAGATCAACGTAAATGATTATATTTTCAGTGTAGAATAAAGCAAAGCACAGTACTATATTATGAATTGCCTTTTTAATGAAAATTATTTCAAACTAAAGGTTGTTGAATGTACAAAATCTGTCACAAATAATTACATATATAAAAAAACAAAGTTGATTTCAGTTGTCTTCATCATCTAAGAAATCTACTTCTCATCAATCGGTTATTATGATTATGAGAGGGTCGATATCGGAAGCTTCTACAAAATTTTCAATTTCCCAGACTTTCAAAATTGGTTTGTTCTGTATCTGTAGAGTGGGGAGGGTGAGTTTAGGCCCACAGCACATGTGACCCATTGTACATCCTCCCGAGGAGCTGTCCTCCTAGGTCATCGTCCGTACTGTCCTTTCCAGGAAGGTGGACTGGTCACTAGGAGACATCTCCTTTATATCGTCAGGTGTAGGCCAAGACTCACCAAACACACACTCTCTTATTAACTATAAGTCCAGGCACTCGCATAAGACATGCCTGACAGTTTCATCTTCTTGTTCACACATTCTGCATAGAGGTGTGTCCACTAGCCTCATAGTATGGAGGTGTTTCCTTAGTTGACAGTGGCCAGTCCGAAATCCTACTGTTAAGCGTAGGTTTTTCCAGGTCATCGCCAAATATTTCTTCGGCGCCAGCTTCCCAGGGTCGCCCAGGGTGTCACTGGGTCCTAAAATTTTTAGTCCAGCCGCTTCCCTGGCTAAAGAATCGGCAATGCGAATACCTTTACTCCTGTCGTGCCCTTTAACCAAACTCAGGATAATATTGTTATCTACCGAGGCTTTAGCTAAATCTTGGTGGCACTCTAATACTAGCCCTGATGTAACACGTTGTCTGTTCAAGGCTAATAGGGCTTGTCTGCTATTATGTTTTTGCCAGAAATTCTTTTTCTGGTTAGTTCTCTTGTGGCAATTGAGATACCAGCCAGTTCTGTTTGAACCACGCTCTATCGCACAGTGTGTTCACAAATTTTCCGGTCTGCAAGATAACTATGTCATCTGCGTATGGATTGTGTAGAGTCCATTATTGTTGAGGTGATTAATCAGGGTATCCGGGACTATGTTCCAAAGAAGGGGTGATAAGGCCCCTGCCTGCGGACATCCCCTCATTACCAGTCCTCTCACTATGATGTCTTCTACATTGATACTTATTGCTCTACTAGAGAGCATTTTGAGTATCCATTCTCCAACTACCAGGGGTACATTCCTGGAGTTAAGTTGCTGGGTAATTGTTGGAAAGGTTGTTTTATCAAACCCTCCCTCAATATCCATGAATATACCCATGGTGGATTCTTTATTGTCCAATGATCTTTCGATTCTGCCAACCACTTGGTGAAGGGCCGAATCAGTGGACCTTCCCGGAGTGTATGCAATGCATGCTGATTTGGATGAAGTGGGTTGTGAACTAGCACTTCATCTCTTATATACTTCTCACATAGCCTCTCCATTGTGTTTAAAATGACTAAAATTAAAGCAAAACTCAGCTACCCCTAACTGAATTTTAAAATTAGATTGAAATCAGGTCGGAATGCTTTTGGTAAAGTGTAATCCATCCTTCCTGGTTTGGGTATAAATACCACTCGTACTTCTCTCCACTGTCTAAGAATATACCTCAGAGCTAAAGAAGCTCTGAATATTCCAACCAGGTACGGCATAAGGATATCCATTTCCCACTGAAGTAGTCTTAGAAGTCTTATACCGTTAGGTCCTGGTGACTTGAAAGCCCGAAATGGCCCACCTTATCTTGTCCTCATCAATAACTGCACTAGCAAATTGCCAGTCGTATTGTGAGGGTGTTGTTGGTACTTCCGCCCAGTTCGTCGTTCCAGGAAAGTCAGAACCTGGGAAGTGAGTTTCCATAAGAATCTCAGCGCTCTCTTGGAGGTTGGCGGCTTTGTCGCCAATTTCCCTCGTCGGGATGCCGTTACTCTTATGGTGGTCGTTTGCGAGTGCCTTCTGTAGCATAGAAACTTGTGGAAAGTCTTCGACTGCGTGACAGTAGGCTCTCCAGGCATCTCTTTGTTTTTGTCTGCAGACTTTTTTGAACACTTTGAGGTTGGCTTGGTATACTCCCCAGTCCTCTTTGAGTTTTGTTCCTTTTGTCTTGTTAAAGGTCGTTCTCGCTGTCTTTTTGAGGTTCAGGGCACCACCAAGTATTGGTTTTGCCATCTGCCTGGACATAATTCCTTATAGGCAATGTCTATTTTGTTTTGGATAGATACTGGTTTGTTGCAATGTTCCATGTAATGTTGCCAATTGGTTTTGATAATTTCTTAAAGTGTTTCATTCCAAGTTCGAATTACATCATTTGGAGATCTATTAGTTTCAATAATTTCTTTTACTTTCTGAACAAATCATCTCAATGCCGCTGTACTGGCACATAAAACTTTGTGACCCACTAATTCTGTATAACAGTCCATATAATTCTATCTTTTTGGCAACTTTATTTCTATAGTCTCCCTTATTTGGTACATCATAAGCCTCCCTTGAATATTGATATTATTAAGTTCGGCCCAATTTTTGTTTTAGACCAATTAGAACATAGATTGGTTCCACCAATCGTAAATGGTAACTGGCGTTATCCTTTATAATTAAACTGGGTTCCCTAGGTTGGGCATACATTTGATCCTGAACCATTTTTCAACAAAACCGTCCTCTCCTCCTGCTTGCACGATTATGTATCTAGAGTCACACTGATTTAATTCAGTATTATCTTGCCATATTTTCCTCATCTCACCTTTGCTAAAAATCCACGTCTTGTCCAAAACCTTTGGTTTATATAAGCTGGTACCTTTTTCTTCTGAATATATTCTAAGAAACGGTAACTTCCTGGATCGTACCGCAGGAAGCTCCATAAAACCAATTCTATGTATCAGTTGCAGTTAATAATGGTTCTTTTACTACATTGTACACCAGGCATTTCTTCTCGGAACTGCTCACGAATTTTTTCTACCGGTACATGTTTTCTTGTCACCTATAAAGTGTCACCTATAAAGGTCTTACTGTGTATCTGCTTTGGAGTGTTCTTCCACTGTAGACTATGTTGGCTTTGTGCCTATTTTTGTATTTGTCCTCGTACCACTTTCTTTGTGGTCCCAAGAACTGGTTCTGGTCCAACATATCAACATATGTCGTTGCTGAACCTCTTCTTGCGAGTTCATCAGCTTGTTCATTTCCAGAAATATCGTTATGTTCCAGCACCCACACTAATCTTACTTTAATGTGGTCTGCCAGTTTATTTAGTTCTTTCTGGCATTCCTTAACCAGTGTGGATGTTAGGTTTGGTTATGTTTGTGGTGAGTGGGTCTATAAGGCCCTCCACTGCGACTTGCAAGAGTCTATTGTGGCTCATACCTATTCAGCTTTCACCAAACATATTCAGCTTCTTAACAAAGCGTATTAGTTTATTTGGTGAATGATATTTCAGGCCCGAGGGCGAGAGAGAGACCCTGCCAAACATCAGATACCTGATTCGAGCCGCGGCGGGGCAGGCACAAATTATATGCTTCGCTGTATCATCATCTTCCAGACAGAGACGACAAGTCGGATCTTCCGATATTCCAAATCTTAGCATATGATGATTCAGATGCCAGTGGCTTGTTGAGAGGCCTGTTAGACAATGACTTTCAGTCTCCACAAGCATTCTGCTTTGCTCTGTATAAGCCTGTTTTGTGCATTTAGAAATATGCGCAATTCTATATGTGGTCTATCTAGCCTCCATTTCCAGAATTATATGGAGAGGAGGTAGATCCAGAAGGATTTCCATGGCTTCTGAGGGTGTAGTACTGATGGCACCAGTAATTGCCAGACAAGCCTGTCTCTGTCAGAGTGCTTTGCTTGGGCCGTTCGCTGTAAAGCTTTTGACCACCATATGTGGTCATTGATTTAACAATCATCACATATATCCAATAGATTTCTTTGGGTCCCAAGCCCCAAGATTTTCTACAGATCTTTCGTCATAGCCACAAGGATAGTCTGGCCTTATGGATAACTTTTAGAAGTGAGCGTTTTATGTAAGTTTTGTATCTAGGATAATCAAAAATATTTTACTTTCGCTGCAAATGGAATAACCTCACCTTTGTAGGAAAGAGGTGAAAGATCCTTCAATCTTCTTTTCCATCAAGAGTGATCACAGTAGGAGAGATAGTACTCCGCCTTGTGGACAGTCCCTGGAAACCTTGAAGCTAATGGCCTCATCCTGAATAGAAGTAGTGGCTGTTCTATTAGTGAGCATGGTATATATCCAGCCGGTAATGGTGGGTTTAATGCCCTTTTCAGCCAAAGCTGAACCAATGGAGGTCGTGGTCATGGTAGTGCATTGTCAAATGCTCCTTCGATGTCAAGAAATATGGCCACCGCAATCTCCTTGTTGTTAAAGGATTGTATAATTTTCTCAACAAGGTTGTGTAAAGCTAAATCTGTTGATTTGCCTGTTTGATAAGCGTATTGGTGGGTGCCAAGGGGAAGTTATATAAAGCTACCCGCCCGATGTAGCAGTCCAGGACTCTTTCAAGTCCTTTAATCAGGAAATATTTTAGGCCAATTGGTCTAACCAATTAAGGGTGTGGGTCTGTGCGGCCCACTTTCGATATGTATACCACCCTAGCCGCCAACCAACTGGGTGGTATGTAATTCCACGCCAGACTAGCTCTATACTGTTTAATGAGGATGGGTAAAATTAACTCCAGTCCGTTTTGCAGGAGAGCTGGAGAAATGCCATCCTCACCGGGATATTTGAAGGGTTGAAATGATTTGATTGCCCATTCAATTGCCGATGCTGTGATAACTTCCTTGGCGACCTCCCATTCGTTCTTTTTGGGCGCCTTGCGCCCTCAAAGTGGGGTGCATAGTTATCCAGAGTTAAACTTCCAGGAAAGTGATTTTTTGCCATTTCTCTACCTCATATTTAGGGCCGGGGAGAAGTTTGACAGGGAATGACATACCGTTCAGTTGTCATTTTCACCGATAGCCAAGCTGCACTGAAGGCACTTGATTCCATAGAGGTCAGTTCTAAGCTAGTATGGGATTGCATAGGTGCCTTAAACGCACTTGGAGACCATTGCAAGGTTATGGTGGCCTGAGTACCTGGGCACTAAGGTCATAAGGGCAACGAATTAATGGCGGATGAAACGGCCAGACAAGGTTCATCATTGCCATTTATTGGATCTGAGCCCTTCTGCGGTTCGGCCAAGTCGAAAATAAATATGGCCACAAGGAAGTGGGTGACAGAGCAATCTCTAGAATAGTAGATAATCTCACCAGGACAGAGACAGGCGAAACAGTTCATTAGAGGACATTCGCCAACTTTTACGGCAGACCTAATGAGCAAAGATAGGAAAGCGGTCAAAGCCTTAGTAGGTACGTTAACAGGGCAGTGTAAGCTTAACAGGCACGCAAAGCTAATGGAGCTGAAAGCTATGTGTAGATGCTATCACCTATGCCAGATTTCACCAACCAGTTCCTAAAGTTAGGCTAATTGGTCTAACCAATTAAGGGCGTGGGTCTGTGCGGCGCACTTTCGGTATGTATAACTGTAGCCGCCAACTAACTAGATGGTATGTAATTCCATGCCAGACTAGCTCTACACAGTTTAATGAGGTTGGGTGACAGTAATTCCAGTCCGCTTTTCAGAAGAGCTGGAAAAATGCCATCCTCACCGGGATATTTGAAGGGTTGGAACGGTTCAATTGACGATGCTGTGATAACTTCCTTGGCGTTCTTCCCGTTCGTTCTTTTTGGGGCATTTAGCGCCCTCAAAATGGGGAGGTCGATAGTTATCCAGAGTTAAACTTTCAGGAAAGTGACTTTTTTCCAGTCCTCTACCTCATATTTAGGGCCGGAGAGAAGTTTGGTGGCCATGTAGTTTGCTTTCATATCTAAAATAGCTTCACTCACGATGTCCTTAATGGATATGTGCCCTGAACTAACTGTTTTGTTGCTCAGGCTACTTTTCAGTCTAAATAACCCCATCCTTGATTCTCCCATTATCACGAGGTGTAATGGAAGAAGGCACCCTGCAATACTGAGACAAGCAAGACTTTGCACCTAGCCTAGTCTCATAATTGCAATCTTTTGTGTCGTCTTTGTCCACTATTGCCTTAGCCTTTTTGGTATTTGATGAAGTTAAATTATCCACCACTCTTCTAATTAAATCTCTAGTTTCCTTCCAAGATCGCGACATTTCTTTTCAAAGTAAAAAACCCACACAGTGTTAATGACTGTTCACATAACGAAAAACGTCAAAACTCGTGTTACACACGGACGACGTCTGAATAGATATTTTCCTGTTTTCCTTTTAAATAATTCTGGTATAAAATTTTCTTACCGAATCCCCCACGAGCTTGAATTAATTGGGGGAAATTTGTCTCGTACATGAATTTTTAAAGAAAATTCAAGGTTTAATGTAAGTTAATATTGATTTATAGTGTGCCCCAGTCTAGCAACTTTTTGTTTCATACAATTCAATTCAAATAATAGGGAAAGAATATCCGACTATGGAAGTTCCCGAAAATCCCTTTCAAAAATGGGGGTTCTGACGATCTTAACCACCTACGAGAAGCGAGTAAATGGGATTAAAGGCTCATTTATGACCAGCGTGACTGAGTAAGAGTTTAAGCTAAATATGACCAGCTGTATTATAATTTGTTGTCCACTAACCTCGTATTTCGTCAAGAATATAAGAGAAAAATGGTGCGCAAATGAAATAGAACTAGCAGCGAAATTTTTTTTTATTCACAGATCTGGTTTCACTGGATGAAAATCTAAACAAATAATTTCTCTTTCAATATAAAAGTAATATTCCGTATCAAATGCGTTTTCTTAAATCCAAATAATTTATTTCTTTGTGTTCTTGAGAGAATCCGGAGCTGAGAGGCAATCGATCAGCTTGAAGGATTTTATAGATTTAAATTCACTTTCTGTTGTAAATCAAGTTCAGATAAAGGCACAGTATGTAGTAAGTGGCAGCTTTTATAAAGAAAATGAGAATTAGAATGTTAATGACTCGGAGAACGGAAGTTGAGAATAAGACATTTACGTGATATAATTATTAGGGTAAGAGTTCAAAGTCAGGTGCGCATGCATACCGTGAGCTGGTAAAGAATTTAAAAAAATTACTCTAGAAAAAGTATTTCATTAGGAAGCATACAACATGCCAGAATTTTATAAATTTTATTTCAAAACATTGATTTATTTCATGTGTCACACGGTAGAGTTTAGCTATTCAATCGGACAACTAGCGATACACATTGGATCATAGGTTTTTCCATACCTTCCATGCACCAATAGTTCTAGTGATTCCGTTTGCAAAAGAAACAACGTACCTAGGAGTACATTTTGATCAAAGGCTATCATGGAACACTCACCTTCAGAAGACCACACAGAAAGCTACCATTGCCTTCGGCAGATACATAAGAATATGTGGAGAAAACTGGGGACTTACCCCAAAAATGACCCAATGGTTGTTAGACCAATGATAGCCTATGGATCTGTGAGGATATTGAGTAGCATACAAAGGCTTGCTTGCCTGTGTATTACTGGAGCCATGAAAACCACTCCCACAAGTGCGATGGAAATCTTGCTGAATTCCACTCTACATTTTTATATAAAGCGAAGCCAGATCTGTAACGCACAGATTAATGCAAAGCCAAACGCACAGTGGTGACTATCGAAAGCTTACCGAGGGGCCAAAAGCAGATGGCAACCCATTGAAGCAACGGCCACGAGATATAGCTTCAATATCTAGTTCCAAATATCTTTATTCGGTAGGGAAGACTGGAAGAAAGGTGTACCCATACAGGGTGAGACAACCTGGTATACGGACGTCTCCAAGGTAGAAGTAGGTGTAGGAGCCGGAATTGTGGGGCTAAAACGAAGGATAGCTATTCCAATAGGCCTATCTAAGGACGTCACAACTTTCCAAGCGAAAGTGACGGCCATGCTGCACTGAAGGCATTCATTGACTCCATAGAGCTAGTATGGAATTGCATAAATGCCTTAATCGCACTTGGAGACCATTGCAAGGTTACTGGGTACTGGACAGTAGGGTCATAATGGAACGGCCAGATAAGGCTCATCATTGCCTTTCATTGGACCGAAGCCCTTCTGCGGTTTGGCCAAGTCGAAAATAAATATGGCCACAAGGAAGTGGGTGACAGAGCAGTCTCTAGAATAGTGGATAATCTCACCAGGACAAACAGGAGAAACAGTTCAATAGAGGACATTCGCCAACTATTACGGTAGGCCTAATAAGCAAAGATAGGAAAACTGTCAAAGCCTTAGTAGGTACGTTAGCAGGCACGCAAAGCTAATAGAGTTGAAAGCCATGTGCAGATTCCATCACCTATGCCTGATTTCACCAACCAGTTCCTAAAGTTAGGTAATACCTAAATCAGATTCAGGAATTTCTAAATGCAATTTACGTTTCACCACGCGCTAAGAAATACCTAAGAGTGAAAGGAAATACCTAATATAACTCTTAGGAGTTGGTTAGTGAAATCGGGCACTAGAGGAGGAAACTGCAGAGCACATCCTATGACAGTACGACTGCCTAGTAAATGTGCGGTTTCTTGTACCAGGCGATGAGAAGTCACCGGCAAGAAATTACATGAAAGATTCAGTCTCGAGGCTGATTTGTTATCTAATAAGAGTCGGGTTGGAGAATGTAATCTATATTCAGATGACCACAATAGATCTGAAAAGGTCGCAGTGGAATAGTCCGATTAGCCACCTCATCAAATCTAAACAATCTAACCTTCCATTCACGGGTTAAGGTAAGCACCCACTGATTCGTGCCAAGCAAACCGCAAGCGCTGCAAGAAATGCAAAAAAAATCTCTTGCATTGGTTTAAATGACAGTACCTACACCTACTCTCTCGAAATGCATAATTCGCACTACCAGTAAGCGAAGCGCATCCAAGGAAAAAGAATTTCTCTTTCTCCTTCTTCTTCTCTTGTTCCATCTTCTTTTTCTTCATCTTCCTGAGTCGACGTGAATTGTTGTAACAGCCATACATCAGTTTTATCGTCGTTGATGTAAGGATCTTTTTCTGTTGGAGATTCAATATTTGATCACGAATGGGCATGACAACTGGTGCATGCTGGCGAACGAAATAAGCTTACAAAAAATACTATTAAGGAGCTTTTCTGGTGAGTTATAGTGTGGATTGATTCCAATACATCATTATTCAGCTTCCAATCCATTCTTTTTGGTGCAGTTGGTTACGAATCGACACTTGAGCCTGGAAATAAAAAATGTTGGTGAGCAAAAACCAAGATTGGGCATCTGCATCAATAGTACTCTTCTGAGTGCACATGAATTGTTATTGATTTTTGGTATTTTAAGTAATCAGTGAATTCGTCACCTCTTTCAACACTTGTCAATCAACAATTTCAACAGCATCAATTTCACCAGGAGGCAAAGATTTATTAGAAATGAAGCAAAATTGCGACATTGTGAAGAATATTAGCAATAAACACTACGAGGGGTCGTTCAAGACTAACGGTATTTCGTTGGGACCTCAGAAAAAGAGCAAGTAGCCGGGCACTACCACATAGATATTTGAACAGCGGACAGATGTAGCTGAAGGCCACATGGTCACACAAAATTGGGGACTAGGCTTCTTTTGAATTAATATTCTCATTCAATATTGAAGTATTAGTCACTCAGACTAATAGTCTTGCTTACATTATGTACATAGGCAGCGTAGTCCTGCATATTATAGATATTACAGTAAATTTTAGAATCGTTTTTTCTCAGAAATAATAAATCCTAGATAAGAAAGTGTTAGCACAATTTTTGTAGATAATTACCTACATGATTTACAATTATTACTACTTTTATAAATCTAACCGCTTCGCTAAAAAATACAAAAAAACCAATTTTTGCGAACTTGTTTCACCATTTTATTATAATGGTAACCCTAACTTTCATGCAAATTTTCAGCTTCTTGGGAATTTACGCAAGAGTTCCCTTATTTTTCGGGCTAACTGCCGTTCGTATTTTCCCACCCGGTAGAATAAACTAAAAGGATAAAATAATTTTAGGATTTGATCCCAACAGCTTCAAATGAAGAATTGTAAACTAAAATGTTCAATCATAGAATATTTTTTAATGTTTGAAGGCGATATTTATTATCCGAAAACTTGAAAACAACAAATCTCACGGCCAATTCGATCGAGCTATATATAGCAGCGATGCTCATTTAAGGATGTATTTTTTTTTCGAAAAATCCCTAGCTCATAATCGTCCTCCCATTGTGCTTCGCTGTTCGCTTCTACGTTCTATTAACGTAAAAATAATGAAATATTGTGAAGGTAGATGTTTTATTCCAACAGAGCTGCAGGCTCTTCACTAATAACATCACTTATCGTGAAGTTGTAGTTATTTAACATTAATATTGTGCAAGATTATAAAAAGCGAGCCGTGGCCTTGACTATGCCTGCATGGACGGGGTCAAGAATGCTGTGAAGGAATAGTCGTTCGAATAATAATAATATTACTCTATCTCTCATTTTTTATTATTATTATTCATTGGTTACGGTTTTACTATTTCCATCATCATTTCTTTTCAATATGTACAACAAATTTATTTTATGCTAATTAAAATACATACTGCTGTTTAATTAAATTGCCTGATTTGGAGAAACGGATACAATTATATACAGGGGTCTCAGGGGTTCGTACCAAAAATTTGGGAGAAATAATTAATTGAAAATTGTTTTTTATTCATAAGTATGAAATGATTGATTGGAAATCAATTAAAATTTAATTTGCGCATCAATTTTTCGTTTCTCACCTTCATAAGTGTACAGCCGCATACTTAGAATAATCCATTTTTTAATGAAAATAGCACACAAAAATTTAATAGAATAAATCGAGCTTTGGAACAGTAAAAAGCTGTTTCATTGTTTTATTATGGATTATTAATCATGTTCTGTCACTATACATATTGAGAGACAAAAACTGTCAAGCCTCTTCAACGTGCAGCTGTGTCTAAGCCAGGAGGTCAAGTATCTGGGAATAATTCTGGATGCAAAACTAACCTGGAATTCATACCTTCAATAATGGGAAAATTGTTCTAATAGGTGCCAAACGGGCGATAGGATAGAATCCACGGATCGTACA
The DNA here is from genome assembly GCA_947563755.1 of Lochmaea crataegi. Classification (NCBI taxonomy): domain Eukaryota; kingdom Metazoa; phylum Arthropoda; class Insecta; order Coleoptera; family Chrysomelidae; genus Lochmaea; species Lochmaea crataegi. The sequence goes on from OX387435.1 coordinate 17,221,837, forward strand.
CTGGCTGAACACAACTGTGGTGAGACCCATGGTCACCTATGGAGCCTTAGTTTGGTGGCCAGAAACTGATCAAAGGAAAGCCGAACTGGAGCTATGAAAACTTCAGAGGTTTGCCTGTCTGTGCATAATGGATGCGACTCGACTGCGGCAATGGAAGCCATTCTAAATCTTCCACCTCTTGTTCTACATGTTAAGGCGGAAGCGAGAATGGTTGCATAGAGGCTGGAATGCAATGGAAATTGGCACAAAGGAACCAACACCCATAGTCATTCCAGAATCACAGGTGTCATCACAAACTCGCTTCTTGAAATGAGAAGTGATAACATTTTACACAATTAACGACAACCAACCATACCATATTCAGCTAAACTGGGATGGGCTGGAAGCATGCAGTCAGGAAGGAACGTTGGTGTGGTACAAAGGCGGATCTAAAACTGACATAGGAACAGGAGCTGGAGTCCACGGTGCAATGTCCACGCATCGTTGGGAAAACTAGCATCCGTATTCCAGGCGGAAATCTATGCTATCGACACGTGTTTGCAAATGAACAACCGAAGGGGGTATAGAGGCCAAAACATCCTTATACTCTCAGATAGTGGTGCCGAACCAATCAGTCAATCAATCACTACACATATTTTAACTACTTGGAGAAAATAGCATAACACATATAACAAAAGTCATGCAGCACATAAAATACTAAAATGGTCAAACAAAGAAAGAGAAAAAAAGGAAGGGAAGAAAGAGAAGACTGCTGAATATGAAGATTATCTGGTAAAATAACATTTTTCCTAAATCAACAATAATTCTATTCACCTATTTGCTTTAACACCACAAATGTCTCCAAGTGAAAAATGTTCACTATTCTTCATAAAATTTGCTCCCATAAACAACAACAAAAGGTAGATTGTCGGATTATCACCTATTCAGTCATAGTAAGAATATTATGATTACGAACAAAATTTCCCAAGGTCTAATTAATCACAATTAACTAGGATATCAACAGCCTTGGGAAACAATATTCCAAGCGGAACTATTAGCAATAGATTTTTGTATTCAAGAGTGCGTCAAAACTGTCTCTTATAGCCAGGATATTTCAATTACTCTGAAATCTACAAATTATGTTTCTTAATAGTCTGGAACTGCAAATAAACCCTTAAGCAGCTGGAAAGATCCAACAAAGTAACTTTGTAATGGGTGCCAAGACATAAAGGAATTGTCGGAAATAAGATTGATGATGGTCTCGGACCCGACCCATTTTGTGGTATCACAAAAATATGCATCATGGAAGAAGTCCGAAAATGGGAGAAGGAATTTAGTGCAGCCTATTGGAAAAATACTTCAGCCCAAAAACAGGGAAGAATGAAAATACGACCTCCTGCTCACAACTCTAAATTGCTCTTGGAGCTCCAAAACTCTGATCTCGGAGTATTTACAAGAATTCTCACTGGACACTCAGATAGCTACTATCTCTGTAAGATAGGCAAAGTCACAATTAACCACCAATTCAAAGAAACATATGGCTATTTTGAAGGGAAACCTTTCTTGTCGCATGTGCGCTGTACTGTTTGACTTCACAAGCAATAGCAGCGGGCTTAGAGCCGCTCAAAATAATTTGTATTTTTCCGCATTTTTCATTTCTTTCAGTGGCTGCTTATGTTTTTTTGACGACAGGCGTTTTCATGCAATGTTTACGTATGGTTTATAGCACATTAATTGGAAATATTGATGACAGATAATTCTAGTTTTTGGCTGTTATTCAGCTTTTTATTTGTGATTTAATCAATACTTTGTTCTTAACTACATGAATTCTTATTGCGTCTATTTCTTTAAAAATCTTTCTGATAACAATCTTGACTTAACAACACCCTAGTTTGCAACGTTAGCATTACAAAACTCATATCCACTTAAAATTTATTACCTACGACAACTTTTTTTTCAAGTTACAATCGTTTTAACATGTCATGCAATACACGTAGACCTTCATAGGTTATCCGGCCACTGTTGTAAGTAAGTTGCGTCACGAATTTGACGTTCCATATTTTAACACGAGATCAAAGGTCCCAATTAGGACATATTTGCTCCACAAGGGGTAATTATTTGGAAAATATGGAAATCGATTGTTGTTGATAAGCATCTGGTATGTAACAGAGGTATTGTCTTTTCAATAGCTAAAAAAAATGTTGGAGTTGTACTGCTGTGATCATGACGTGTACTTTATATGTAGGTATACGTGGGGAAGGATAAAACTTTTTGAAATATACGAAAATTATTTTAAAATGTAGAAATTCTATACAATATAAATATTCGTTGCTACAGCTGATAATACGGTCACAAATGAAGGTGTTTTCTTCCAAAATAGAGCAATGAAGGATATATCACCCTTTAAATGTGTAGTATAGTTTTTTTGATATAAATTTTAAGGTCTTTTGATTGAAAAGTTTGTAGTTTGAAAATAATTATAAGGCATTGGAATAATTGACTTTATACATATACACCAACCACGGTTCCTATGAATATGAGTTAGTTTTGGATATATGTAGAGGTTATAAAGTCACAGACGTTGGGAAACTTAAAGGTTATCAAATTATTATTTATAATAATAATTTTCGAATTGGTGAAAGAGTATTTTACTATTTGGTAAATTTCATTTTTTCTGATATACCTCGTATACGATACATGGAAAGTTCAAAAAATAAATTTTTTCGTAATATTATTAACTCGAGTAGACATAATGTCTTATAATATTTTCGTATGAATTATTGTGTTCTTTCAAAAAAAAATGGGCTGAACCAGAGAATGTTCATGAGCTGGTGAACTGGATAAAAACGTTTTCTCATCCCTTAACAAAATAACAAATATTTGGTCTAACTTTTTAGCATTGGGTCATTTTCCTATTCTTATCTTAGAAACAAGGTATGGTGAGAGCAATAGATATAGTGATACAAACGGTGCCGATAAAAATTTCCGTCTGTCATTATAAGTATGTATGTATGTATAATGGGGTGACATTCACTGAGACCTAAAAGATCTATTGTGCACCCTTTCTTCTTAGTTCCTGAGGAAAGTCTCATATCCTAGTAGTTTCTTTAGACCTATTTCCTGAAGATTTCTTTACAATATTCTCAAGTTTCAGTTTAAGTAAGTGTCACTACATTATATTCCAATGTACTCTGGAACCCATAGTCTAGCCTAGTTTATTAAGTTACCTAGGAATTCCCATAATGGCTGCTTGACTATCCGAATGATGATAATCCTTTGCCTTCAATATATTTGATCAATATTGAAGTGGGCACACTATCCTGAGGCGTAAATTTCCGCTTGAAAGATACTTGGGGCTTTTCCCAAGCTTTTAGAGTGTTTGGTTCCTGGCCAGTCTTTTTGATTGCTTTAGAGTCATCTGTTTACCATTGAATGGTATTATTTCCAAGTATGGTGATTGTGTTGAGATCACACTCCTTGTTCCTGAATACCTTATCCAATTTCTTAAAAAAGTTATACTCATCATATCATCATGTGGCATGTCCCAGGATTCCTGATATTTACAAAGCAAGTAGGTTCTTTTTGTAACTCCCTCTCTACTTAGTCTGTATCTAATTCTTTCTGCAACACTTTCCTCCACCATGTGTAGTGGCGTGAAGTTGAGACCTCAACCATGGATACATGATGATTGGTTTCACTATGACTGGGTACATCCAGCTCGGTATCCTTGGCTTACAACCACAATTTTTCTGTCTTTTATCAAAGCGTGCCGTAAAGCGAGAAGGGTCCACTCTGAAAAAGAGCCGCAGTGTCTATTATACCGCTAACTGTAATGTTCGCTCGTTAACTTTTTCACCCACACGTACAATAGTTATACATTATGTTCATTGTTCGGAGATATATACTTACTTATTTCACTGCCTCCCATTTCGTTCGATTTGAAACTAAACTGAACACTAGAACACTAAACTGAATTCGCCCTTGGGCGATATAAGACTCCTGTTCGTTAAATTTGTTCTCGCTTTACAGCACGTTAGTAATAACAGACGGAAGAACTTGTTGGCACCCTTTGCTTCACTATATCAGTTGGTAGCACTGTAACAAAGTGTGTTCAGTTTATACTAATTTTTCATCGTTAAGTTGAATTATAAACCTTTATTTACAGTTTATAATATACTTAACATCATTTTATTCGATAACTAAGTCAATGGATTTGAAGTTGTACAACTTTCAACTTTTTCCAAAAATGACCTTCAAACACAAGACAACTTTAAACTATGTGAAAATTTTGGCTCTTCCTTTTTTGTCTGTTAATACAAGATAATGAAATTCCTTTCAACATGAGACTGCTTGGAAAAAACCATGAGAAAACTTTTGTTATGTGCCCCGTAAGAATTGCAGGTACGATTTTTTTCAAAAATAAAAATTCAAGTACTGCTTTAATCATGATGTGTCTCTTACGTTGTAGCAACAGAACAAGTCTTGTTGGATACCTTTCAGACATTAGATATTTATCTTGGATTTTTGAAAAAAATTGCTACAGGTAACGGCGCACTAGTCTGCTTATCAGATCTTATTGATAAAAATGTGTTTAAATTGTATTTAATACATTCTCGATTGTGTACAATCAATATTTGCGTAATGCGTCCGAGAATATCAAAATTTGGAAGACAGAACAAGATGGGTGTCGCATATGATAAGTTCTGGGGTGTTGTAGAAAAAAAAATTGTATGCAACTCATGCATAAAGTGTTTTTTCTTAAAGAATTGCTGTTATTTTTTCCATTCAAGAAAAAAGTACCAGGAAATGCATATCCTCCAAAATATTATGTTTCATTACGAACCCAAAACTTAGTGTATGGATATTTTTTAAGAAATAGTAGGATTATTGAAATATATATCTTCCCTTCCCCTTCGTGAAAAATATCTTATAATTTACTCATACATTTTTTATTGTCGAAATAAAATGCAAAATTTTAATTCGTACTGACGTTAGTGATCCATAATAATGATATCTATACATAAAAATAGTTAAGATAACGGAACTAAAAATATGTTCACTAGTTCATTATCTTTCTGACATTTCTCATTTGAATATACAAATTTATAACCTTATTAATATGTACTGTACAGATATGAAATAAATATTTGTATGCAATTGATGTATTAGATAAGACAGATGAAGTTTTTTGTAAATTATTTAAAAAAGAAGATAAAGTCAAATCCAAATGTTAACACTTCAAATTTAGGATAACCAATTAAATATTTAAATTTGAAAAGAAGGGTTATCTAAAAAAAAATTAATGGCGTTGCGAGATAAATAAGTTTGTTGATCTTTGAAATATTTTGGGAGAACTGAGAAAATTTTTCTAACAATAATATAAGTGAAATAAATCAAAATTATAAATAGAAATATGGAATTAGCAATATGGAAGATATAAAATGGTAGTAACCCAATTCAATTTTTCAATATATTCATCAGAATAAAAAAAGACCAATTGATAAGGAGCTTCATGGTATGGAGAGTTAAAATTGTGGAGAGAGGAAGAAGAACGAAGGAAGTAAATTTTAATAAATTTAAATTTAAATTATTATTAAATCATTTGATTCCGGAACAAATTCACATAAATTGATAGTATTTTGGAAATTTTTATGAAAATTAAAATAATAACTATTGTGGGGGAATATAAAATAATAATAATAAAAATAATTGAACAATAATAATTCTTCATATCAAAATTGAAGTATATATTATGTATAAAAATATAAAGGACCATGTAATGTAATAAATTTATTATATCAATATAATTTCATTAAAAAAATCTTTCTGGATAATTTTATTAAAAAAATAAGGAAACACTTTTGAACTTTTGAACCACAACCTGAGAGGTGTTAGTAGCTAGAGCACATGAAATACTAAAACTAATAAAATATTGACTAAATTAAAATCAATATAGTACTTACAAATAATTGAATTGTTTGTTATAATTAAAGAGAAAATATTTTGTTGAATAGTTTCCCGTACAGTGCAACAAATTTAAACTGTGTTTTGTATAAAATTTCTTTGATGTTTCTCTAGAACTTCTGAATTTTTTGTAAAATCTGTCAAAAGCTTGTGGTTACGAATAGTTCACCGGACCCAATATATATTTATTTCTCAACGTGTCTGCGTCTGGGTTGTTCCATGCCGAAAAGACACTAGCGTTTGGTCTTCCTGAAATGTTCTTTCTTAAGTTTGAAATTATTCCCTCTCAATTGAGTTAAGCATTCAACTGGAACATATTACTCAGAGATGCAGGTATCCGTATATTTAGATTCAAATCTCCACGATTTCTTCGGTTGTCAAAAGTAATCAGGCTTAGCTGGTTCAAACGATCTCAGTACAATGGTCTTCTGAGACCAAACGACATTCGGGAATGTTACGATCTCTAACCAATTCTGGGCTGCAGACTTGTCCTCCATATTCAAGAATTGATCTAACATATACTTTGTAGAGGCTAGTAATCGTTTCAGGTAACGTTCTCGTAAGATTTCCTTTAAGATGTACAATTTTTTATTTGCTCGTTTGCGTACATTGGAAATATGGCATGACGCTGAAACTAGCAAATGGATGCAATCGTCGTTACTCGTTACCTTTTGAATAGGGAAACTGCAAGAAGCTATTATTTTAGGTAAAAAATGTTTTTTATACGCATCATAGGAATTTGATATACATTTTTCTAACTACTCTAATAATCAAAACAAACTTTTAGTATTAACGGTTGCTAAAGCATCCGCCATGTACACTGTTAAAAAAATAATATTAAATTTAACTAAAAATTATGTATATTCTATACGCATCATAGGAATTTGATAAAACTTAATTTGAGTACTCTAATAACCGAAATAAACTTCCAGTATTATCGACTGCTAATGCCGCCGCAATGTTAAACTGTTAAACACTGTTAAAAAGAATAAAGAAATAATAAATATCACAAAAAATGTTGTAGATTCTATATGCATTATAAAAATTTGATAAAACTTGATTTGAGTACTCTAACACCTTGAATAAACTTTCAGTATTATCGACTGCTGAAGCAGCCACAATCTACACTGTTAAAAAAAATTAAATATCTGTTAATAAAAATAAGGAAATATTAAATATCACATGAAATGTTGTAGATTCTATACGCATTGCAACATGCCTACCTTCTTACACGTGGCTCCTGCCACAAGAACACGTCACTATGGACACCCTTGATGCAAAATTCGGGTTTTAAATCTCGGGCGCCAGATTATTAACGTGGTTTGCTCCACGGCCCCTTGACCCTTAGCGTCAAGAGTTCCAGATAGCCTCAGATGGAGGTTACGGAAAATTCCAGGGGTCTTGTTGAACTAACTTTATTTACCTAATTACAATCAAATATGGATCCTCCAATTTATAAATTACGGGTTAATGAAGGAAACAGGAGGTTCAGCAGAGTTGTATACTACCTACGGTTTAGTGTATACCTACGATCACACAATAGGTCGGTATATAACAAAATAATCAAAAAGAAACTTTTAGTCTATTAATACTCTGTGGTCTATTTTACGAATAATTCTTTAGTGACAAGCAAATTAACAGGGAAAAGAAAATAAGCTATCTTTACCATATACTTGGTACTTTGACGGACATAACGGTCAGGTTATCCAATACGGTTCAAATCTACCGGGTTTAACGGGGTCCCTAATGCACGATTTAGATCTGCCGGGTAATCAGACAAATTGTGGCTAAGCCTCTTCCAAGTCTGATTAACCCTTGAATCCAAATGAAACCGGCAACTATTATTCCGACAATAAGGAAAAAAAATATAAATAATGATTCTACGAAACGGGAAAAGAACGATTTAGATCTGCCGGGAAATCAAACAAATTGTGGCTAAGCCTCTTCCAAGTCTGATTAACCCTTGAATCTAAAGAAAACCGGTAACTATTATTCCGAAAAAAAAATAAAATTCAAGAACGAATTAGATCTGCCGGGAAATCAAACAAATTGTGGATAAGCCTCTTCCAAGTCTGATTAACCCTTGAATCTAAATAAGGCCGGTAACTATTATTCCGAGCAAAAAAAAATTTAAGAACGAATTAGATCTGCCGGGAAATCAAACAAATTGTGGCTAAGCCTCTTCCAAGTCTGATTAACCCTTGAATCTAAATAAAGCCGGTAACTATTATTCAAAAAAAAATTTCCCACGAGTTAAACGGTACCCAGCTATCGACACACAGAGTAAAAATATTTGTACTAGCATAAAATTAAAATATTATAATCCACTTGGATATTAATTTAATATAAAACTACTTAGAACCAAAAGCATAAAATAATTCGAGAATCCACTAATAATTTATATCAGCTAATAATATATAATAAACGCTGTAAATAAAATTCGTAATCAAATTACAGTTCACAAATCTTTATTTCCATATAAAAGAAACGAATAAAAAAAACCAATTTCAATTCAACAACAAAAGAAAAAAATAGCCGGTCGGAAAATTTTCCAAAGAATACAACAAATAATTCAACAATTTAATATTAAGCGGCGGTACGGAAAGTTTCGAATACACAGTTTATTTGTAAAAATGATTTACCTTATAAAATACAGCTTCCACACACAATCTTAATGCACTAAATTTTCACAATACGGTTTATCGGTTTTCGGTTATCGGAAGAAAGTTGAGCGAAGAATCACGAAATAATAATTGAGACTGAATAATCGAGAGTGAATAATTGAGAGCCTCTTCTATCAATTGTTCACTAATTTATACCCAAAATCCTACCTAAACTTTTTGGCCTTTTTCGTGGTAAGGGAATTAAACGTGAAATTTATCTACTTACAACAAAAAGTTGTACCTATACTGAACGGCTTCGGTTTTAATTAAAATGGTTTATATACCGGGCGTCCCTTCAGTTAAAAATTTAAATATCGGAAATGAATAAACTGTGTATGGTAGAATTTGGATTTGCGTAACTCGGACTTATACTAAAATATATAATGGTAATAACGAAAAAAAAATCAATGCGGTAGTAGAAAGAGTTGTAAAGTAACGAGTTATATACAACCTAGTGGTAAAATAAAATATGTTACGGGAAAAAATAAAAATCAAACTTGCAAAAAAAATAACTCGTTACAGCATTATAAAAATTTGATAAAACTTCATTTGAGTACTCTAATAACCTAAATAAATTTTCGATATTGCCCACTGCTAAATCCACCGCCATCTACACTATTAAAAAAAAAAAGAAATATTAAATATCACAAAAAATGTTGTAGATTCTATACGCATCATAAAAATTTGATAAAACTTCATTTGAGTACTCTAATAACCTGAATAAATCTCGTTATTATCGACTGCTAAATCCACCGCCATCTACACTATTAAAAAAAATTAAGAAATATTTAATATCACAAAAAATGTTGTAAATTCTATACGGATCATAGAAATTTGATAAAACTTGATTTGAATTCTCTAGTAACCTGAAGAAACTTTCAGTATTATCGACTGCTGAAGCAGCGACAATCTACGCTGTTGAAAAAAAATAAATAAATATTAAATATCTGTTAATAAAAATAAGGAAATATTAAATATCACAAAAAATGTTGTAGATTCTATACACATTATAAAAATTTGATAAAACTTCATTTGAGTACTCTAATAACCTAAATAAATTTTCAGTATTATCGACTGCTGAAGCAGCCACAATCTACACAGTTAAAAAAAATATTAAATATCTGTTAATAAAAAAAAAGGAAATATTAAATATCACAAAAAATGTTGTAGATTCTATACGCATTATAAAAATTTGATAAAACTTCATTTGAGTACTCTAATAACCTAAATAAATTTTCGATATTGTCGACTTCTAAATCCACCGCCATCTACACTATTAAAAAAAATTAAGAAATATTAAATATCACAAAAAATGTTGTAGATTTTATACGGATCATAGAAATTTGATAAAACTTGATTTGAGTACTCTAATAGCCTGAATAAACTTCCAGTATTATCGACTGCTAAAGCCGCCGCACTGTTAAACTGTTAAACACTGTTAAAAAAAATAAAGAAATAATAAATATCACAAAAAATGTTGTAGATTCAATACGCATTATAAAAATTTGATAAAACTTCATTTGAGTACTCTAATAACCTAAATAAATCTCGTTTTTATCGACTGCTAAATCCACCGCCATCTACACTATTAAAAAAAATAAAGAAATATTAAATTTCACAAAAAATGTTGTAGATTCTATACGCATTATAAAAATTTTAGAAAACTTTATTTGAGTACTCTAATAACCCAAATAAACTTTCAGTATTATCGACTGCTGAAGCAGCCGCAATCTACACTGTTAAAAAAATAAAGAAATTTTATATATATTTCAAAAAATGTTATAGATAATACGCATCATAAAAATTTGATAAAACTCTTTCGGACTACTCTAATAATACAAAAAAACTGGTCTACCCAGTCTAATTAATGATTTCGGGTGTATTATGCGTACTCTTTCTTTCACGTCTGTGTTGGATTAAAATTTTGTGTTCTTATGTTATTTTTTAACAGTCTATATGACAGGGCCTTCAGCAGCCAATAATACTAAGAGTTTGTTTTGATTATTAGAGTGCCTACTCAGGCAAAGTTTTATCGAATTTTCATGATGCGTATAAAATCTACAAATTTTTTTCTATTTTTAATATTTGTTTTCAACAGTGTAGATGGCGGCGGATTAAGCAGTGGGTAATAATAAAAGTTTATTTCGGTTATTAGAGTACTCAAATGGAGTTTTATCAAATGTCTATTATGCGTATAGGATCTACAACATTTTTTGTGAAATTAAGTTTCTTATTTTTCTAACAGTGTACATGGCGGCGGATTCAGCAGCCATATACACTGAATGTTTGTTTTGGTTATTAAAGTACTCAGAAAAAGTTTTATAAATTTTCATGGTGCGTATGGAAAATAGAAAAAAATTTGTGGAAAATAATTGCGGTTCCCTAATTCAAGAGGTAACGACGACCATCGCAGCCGGCTATTTTCGGCTGCCAGTTTCAGCATCATAAGTATGGTGTGACTATGTTAAATCATTTGTTATGGTATCTTAGATCATTGGGATATTCAATTTTAACTAACCTTTACCGGAAAAAAATAAAAATGACCTTTGACTTTGACAGCATATGAACTCAACTGATTTGACGTTAGTTTATTATCAATAATTCGATTTGTTTCACATAATTTAGTAGTTGTTCCTATTATTATTATGGATGGTGAAGATTCCGAGTTTGAAATACAGAATATATAGTTGTTAATTTTCCTTAATATGTGTATGTGTACATTTTCCAATTCAGTGAGTTTAATTAAATTATTTCAAATTACCAATTTGATTTTATCATTTGTATAGGGATGTAGAATGAATATTGTTTGCAACATATGCATAAAGTGCCTTTTTTCACTAATATAATTACAACTTTATGATTCGTGAAAAAAAGTACAACTGTATGCACTTGTTGCATAAATTACTATTATTTCTTTTAAATTATAAATCAACCAATAAATATTTCATTTTCCACAAATTTTCACAGTGACCTTTGTAGTAATGTCTCCGATGTACCTACCTAAATGTTTTATTCATAAGAAAAAAAAACAGACGTGTCTGCAAAGGCACCGCATCACTTGTCACGCGTATTCGATACTAGAAAATGCGAATGAGTCTAATAGGACACTTTTGAATCAACGTATAATTCCTTATTAGCAAAACACCTGTATACTAGCTGTTTCGAACCGACTTATAAAAAAAACCTGACGTACACACTTTTGGATCCGTTTTCAAGTGCACGGCCAATTATTCTATGACTATATACAGACTCGACGTTGTATAATGTTTTATTTATGTAAAACCGATGTTTTCAATGGGACGAACTTTCTGCTTTTTATTAGCTGCTTTTCAGCGCAACTGCATATTTATTTAACTTCGTAAATAGACACTTTGCTTAACTAATGTGTTATATAGTTCGTTACGACTGTTTTTTTCATCTTGCTTATTTTATTCTAATTTTATAGTTCTTTGTACTTGTATGTGCGGAAAATTTTGGTGAGGTTACTAGAAACATCTCCAAAGATTCCTACTTTTGCAAGGCTTAGAAATATCAATTCCTATGAATATTTTCACATTTTTTTAACAACCCTCGTATATTGTGGAAAACTTTAATTGAATTTATTCATTTGTTCTAATAATAATTAGCCTTATTCATAGTCACAGCGTTAGTAGCTATTAAATACTCTACTAACAAGTAGCCACTAACGATATATTCATAGTCCATACTTTAGTAGCTACTAGTTAATATTATGTTAGCAGAAAAATATGCATGGCAACAGAGCAAATTTTAATTTTGACGTGTTGTGACTTTTTATTCTCATAACCTAGCAAATGTCATGGTTTTTGTGTATTTTGTGCAGTTTGTTAATTGGTAAAATGGTAGATCCAAACCAGATAAACGTTAACGAAGAATTATTAGAGGTGCAAGCAGCTGAAATGGTGAAATATCGGAATGCAAGGGTCCGGTAAGGTTCGCGACCCTCGGAATTTTGCAACGATTTTTTTTAATAGAAAGCCCTATTGCTATAGAACATTTTGAAAGAAAAATATTCTTGGGTCATGAACTTTTGAAAGAGAAAATTGCAATTAAAAGTACTAAAAATCCGCCAAATTTTTATTTTTGACAATTTAATTCATGTATAAAAAATCCCATAAGCCGCGTGATTTTGTCATTATGACAGCGAAAAAAGTTTGCCCCAACTTTTCCAGCGACAATAACGGAACCTAACTTTTGAAAGCATGACAACCAGCATTGTAAACAAATTTTTGATGACGTTATGTCAATTTTTCTCAAATTGCGTTGTCAGAAAAGTTTTCATTTGTGGAAATGTCGCGATTTACATATTCATTAAATTGTCTTACCGAATTACACTCTAGCTTTTTTTTTTGAGTCGAAGTAAACTTGACATTTATAATTCGAATTTTGTTTGCCATTAGGTAAATCAACTCAAAAAACTGCCAGAAAAAATTACTCGTCCTACGGACTCGTAATTTTTTCAGAGGCAGTTTTTTTTCGTTAAATTGCCAGGCAACAAAATTCTTATTGATACATGTCAAGTTTACTTCGACAAAAAAAAAGCTCTCGTGTAATTATAAGTGACAATTTTTGACAATTATATCTACCAGCAAATGTTGTAGGGTGTTCCACTTCGGTAAAAGTCTAGTTTAGTGAACCAACGCGGATTTTAATGAAATATTTTTTTTTAATTAATTCGAGGTCGCTGAACACGAAAATTAAAAAAGAAATCGGCGCTCTCTTACCAAAAACGAGTTATGAATTTTTGAAGATGAGGTCAGATCAGCACTGCACTGGTTTTAATGTCATATTATAACTGTTTTAAAATGATACATTATAACTTGTGCACAATATTAAATACACTATAATTACTTTTTAAGATATTCCTCTCACACACACATTTAAAAAACACTGATATTGATATTCATTTCTTGTAAATTCTTTTTTTAATTCCACAATTATTATATATTTTGACATTTGCATGTAACATGAATGACATATAAGTTTTGGTCTGTTTCTTCTTAGTCGTACAACTTGTACCTCAAAGCCTATTCAGCCATTAGATATTTAGCCACTTGAATTAGTTGTTGAATATTTTCGATTTCATGATTGTGACATAAAAGATATAAACAAGATGAACATCATGAACATACACCTATTTTTCCGATAGCTGGCGCTGCATTTGGCTCAACTTTCGTTTAACTGAAATCAGTTATGGAAAAATTGAATGAACAGCCATCAACATACTGTGAAAAAGGCGCGCCGGATCGACGTTTCGCAATTCGCGCGCGCGAATTGCGATCCGGCGCGCTCGCTTCGCTCGCGATAATCAATCTACCTCATTATTTCAAACGGAAATCCAATCTAATGAATGTATCAAGCTGATAGGAAGCGATTGCGATTGCGATTGTGATTTCACTTTGATCTGTGTTAGTTGGTCGGGAAGCGATATTAGTAGAATTTTCAAATTTTCTAAAAAGGGAAAACAGCTTCTGATAACCAAAGTCTTATAATATTAGCAGTATGTTCAAAATTTGATTTGGAATTACACCTGCAGCAACTATTTTCGTTGTCAGCAGTATTTATAGAGGCCGAACAACTGAGGAGGTAATTTTTTTAAAGAATTAATTGATGAGTGCAATTCAGAGAAAAAAAATTGTTCAGCATCCTCAATGATCAAATTGAATGGTTCATTATCCTTCAAATAAATGATAAATATCAACCAAACTTATCTCAAAACTAACCATCTTTCTAAAATCAACATCTCTCAAAATTTGAAAAAAAAATGTTTCAGCTGTAATACGGCGCTAGTTATCGGAAAAATAGGTGTATGTTCATGATGTTCATCTTGTTTATATCTTCTATGTCACGATATGGTCACGATCATGAAATCGAAAATATTCAGCAACTAATTCAAGTGGCTAAATATCTCTAATGGCTGAATATGCTATTAGTACAAGTTGTACGACTAAGAAGAAACAGACCAAAACTTATATGTCAGTCATGTTACATGAAAATGTCAAAATATATAATAATTGTGGAATTAAAAAAAGAATTTACAAGAAATTAATATCAATATCAGTGTTTTTTAAATGTGTGGGTGAGAGGAATATCGTAAAAAGTAATTATAGTGTATTTAACATTGTGTAGAAGTTATAATGCATCATTTTAAAGCAGTTATAATATGACATTAAAACCAGTGCAGTGCTGATCTGACCTCATCTTCAAAAATTCATAACTCGTTTTTGGTAAGAGAGCGCCGATTTCTTTATTCATTTTCGTGTTCAGCGACCTCGAATTAATAAAAAAAAAATATTTCATCAAAATCCGCGTTGGTTCACTAAACTAGATTTTTTCCTCAACTTCAAATTTTGACCCCATATTTTCTTAGGTAATATGAATAAGTGGTGAATAGGTTGTTCAAAATTTTCTATGCTGATTAACAGAATAAAAGGGAAACGAAAATTTACTGAAACTATGCAACTTATAATGCAGATACGTTACTCTTAATTGCGTATAGAAACAAAAATACACTATTAAATTTGATTCAATATGGAGCCATATAATTTGTTCCTTTAGAATCAACTATCTGTTATGATATGGATAAAAAAAAACTATTTTTATTTGAACACCCTCCACCTTTCTGTATCTGCTGCCACGCTGCAACGTAATAAAAGTTTTATTATAAAATAAAAATATTTTAAAATTTGACAATGCCAGTGCCTGTTGGATAGGTTATTTCAACTAGTACAGTCTTTGGAGGGGTGCGGCCAGAGAGGAAGTACAGGAATGGATGGAGGAGTAAATGGAGAGAAGGTGGGAGGAGTATGAGAGCGCGCTAAAAGGAGCGATTGGGAATAGGAGACATTGAATGGACCAGTTGTTTACTGGACATGGGTCGAGAGTAGGGTACCTCCACAAGATTGGAAAAAGAGAGACTGGAGTGTGCGAGAGGTGTGAAGTGGAGGATGATGTGGGGCATGTGTTTAGATGCTGCAGGAACGAGGAAGTGCTGAAGAAGCTGGAGAGGAAACAAGGGGAGGCGTTGTATTGGGAAAACATGGTGGAGATAATGTTGAGAGGGGAGGAGGAATGGATGGAGGTAAGTGGCGTAGTAGAGAGCATGGTTAGGGGGGGAGAGGGACTCGATATGGCATGAGAGGTAGGAGTGAAAGTTAGGGAGAAGGCGACGGTGTGAGCGGAGAGTGTGCGAGGGACGGCCGCCCGTCTCGAAGTATGCTAGGGTAGTGATTCCGAAGCGAGGGTAAAGTGACGTATTCATTATTAGCTATATAAACAGTAACAGAGACTGCCA
Source organism: Lochmaea crataegi (assembly GCA_947563755.1). NCBI lineage: Eukaryota > Metazoa > Arthropoda > Insecta > Coleoptera > Chrysomelidae > Lochmaea > Lochmaea crataegi. Next base: position 17,237,755 of record OX387435.1, read on the forward strand.
AGTCTCTTCAACGTGTAGCTGTATCTAAGCCAGGAGGTCAAGTATCTGATTATGCATACAGAACTAACCTGCAATATAGACCAGTTGTATAAAATAACTAAAGGGAAATTAGGCCTGATGGCTGCCTAATGGGCGATAGGAAACACATGTGAACTAAATCCACGGATCGTACACTGGCTGCACACTAATATAGTGAGACCCATGGTTACCTATGGTCTGGTGGCCAAAAACAGATCAAAGGAAAGCTGAACTGGAGCTACCAAAACTTCAGAGGGTTGCTGTCTGTGCATAACGGGTGCGATGAGTAGCAGCCCGACCGCCGTTATGGAAGTCATGCTCAATCTTCCGCCCCTTGCTCTGCACGTTAAGGCGGAAGCAAGACTAGCTGCATAGGTTGGAATGCAATGGGAACTGGCACGAATATACCAATACCCACATTATTCCAGAAAAGCTCAAACTCGCTTCTTGAAATGAGACACAATTACATGTTGGCCGTAATTAATGTCAGCGAATCATACAATATATAGCTGAACAGGAGCGAGCTGGAATCATGCGGTCAGGAAGGAACGCTGGTATGATACACTCACGGATCTAAAACTGATAAACTAACAGGAGCTGTGTTTTCACAATGCTAAGCACAGGTGCAATGTTTACGCATCTTTGGGGGAGTTAGCATCCGAATTCCAGGTGGAAATAAACGCTATCGGTACGTGCTTGTCAGGCTGTACTGAGGTCGACACTTAAGTGGGTCTTGGGACACAAGGGTATTGTAGGTAATGAAACTGCAGATTCCCTAGCAAAGCAAATTGCATTCACAGATCCTGAACTAGCATTTGGGATATCAAAAATTGTAGCACGCTGACTAACGATATATTAAACCTCAGCCAGGGTCAAATAAGAAAAGTGACGGGGCTACTCACCAATCATTGTACCTTATGACTAAAAATTGAAAACAAATCCTTTATTTATGAAGTAAGCGCATTTTCTTGTATTGCATTGTTTACAGCTACATTTTTTAAAGTATTGACCTCTGAATTGTGACTGATATGTAATACAAGGGCAACCCAGGAGGTAAATGTTTATCTTCACGTGCACGGGTACTTGTGAATGCAAGTAGAATTTTTCCTTCCTTTTCTCGAAAAATTCCACATAATGTTTTTCAGTAAGGGAAACGAAGCAAGCGATCAAATATCTTCAGTTCTGCTTGTATTCACAAGAGTATTGGAAAGTAAAATCTCGCTCCCTACCGTCCCATACGTACCCGAGACCGTGAGGATTGACAGTTGCTGCATAAGGGCTAGAGAGCCTATATTATAAAACTCTCTGCATATACCTACTGAAGCTTTTCTTCGAAAATTATTTCTGTATATTTGATGCTGCTTTTTGTTTGAAAGTTTGTCTAAGTTTATTAATTAGTGTGCACATATATGTGTGTGTTTGTCACAAGAAAATCCCAATAATCCCTTTATCTGAGTTGACCACATCTAATACAGTCTGTGAGACTATTTGCATTAACATGTCTTGACACGGGTTGAGGGATTAGCGCATCGAAGGAGATCTTCATATCTTGACTAATTAAAATAATTAATCTCCACGTAATGTTATAAAACGCGTGGCAAGTACCTGTATTCTGTTTTAATTGACTTCCAACGATACAGAATTTTCCTTATCACATATTTTGCAATAAAAAATGAAATTTTAATTGATATTCATAAGAAACAAATTATTTTTATAAGCTACACCTGTGCGTGGGTATGTATGTAACATAATTTTCATTAATTTCTAAGCGTTTGTTTAAATGGAAACGTCGCACACTTATCAAAGAACCGATGAAAATTCAATAATACAGGGTGTCCAGAAACTATCCAACCACACGTAAACTACAGATTAGATTAGATTTGATGAGGTGGCTAATCGGCCTATCGTCGCCTCAAAGTCAAAACCTCGTATCTCAAATTTTGCTCGTTTTGTGTTACGGGTATTTTAGGTTATAGGATGTCATACCGCATAAGTGGCAAATACTTGTATCTCTATATTTAGCCTTCAGTATGACAATACCCTGTATCAAAATTATTATAACAGAAAATTATATTGCGTTTTTGTGTTTCCTGTTTCCTGAAAAGCTGCGAATTTTGAGATACGAGGCGACTTTGACTTTGACTTCGAGGCGACGCTATTCCTCTGCGACCTTCTCAGATTTATTGTGGTCCTCTGAATCTAGATTACATTCTTCAGCCCGACTCTTTTTAAGTAGCCAATCAACCTCGAGACTGAATATTTCATGTAATTTCTTGCAGGTGGCTTCTCATCGCCTAATATAAGAAACCACACATTCGCCAGGCAGTCGCACTGGCATAGGATGTCCTCTTCTAGGTGACAGAATCTGCATATGGCTTCGTCCTTCAACCCCATAAGCTTTGCGTTCCAGTTAAGCTTACAGTGCCCAGTTAACATACCTACTACGGCTTTGACAGTTTCCCTATCTTTGCTTATTAGGTCTACTGTAAAAGTTGGCGAATGTCCTCTAATGAACGATTTCGCCTGTATCTGTCCTGGTGAGATTTGCCACCATTCTAGAGATTTCTGTGCCACCCACTTCCTTGTGGTCATATTTATTGTCAACTTTGCGACGCCGTAGAAGGGTTCAGGTCCAATTAATGGCATTGATGAGGCTTGTCTGGCCATTTCATCCGCCAGTATGCCGGCTTATGACCCTCGTGCCCTGGTACCCAGGCTACCATGACCTTGCAAGGGTCTCCAAGTGCGTTTAAGGCACCTATGCAATCCCATACTAGCTTAGATTGACCTCTATGGAATCAAAGGCCTTCAGTGCAGCTCGGATGTCGGTGAAGATGGCAAGTGATCGATAGGTCCGTTCCTGCCTTTTAATTTCTTCAACGCAGTGGGGAATCGCCGTCACTTCCGCTTGGATAGTTGTGATGTCCTTAGATAGGCTTATTGGAATAGCTATCCTTTGTTTTAGCCCTTTAATTCCGGCTCCTTGTCTTACTTCTGTCTTGGAGCCGTCCATATACCAGGTTGCCTCAGCCTGTAGTTATTGGTGGTGTAGTTTTTTGGAAGGTGTAGTTATTTGGAACTTATTATTTAAGCTATATCTAGTGGCCGGTGCGTCAATGAGCTGCTCTGTTAAGACATCCGCTTATAGCTCCCCGATAAGCTTTCGATAGTCAGCACCGTGCGTTTGGCTTATGTGTTGTAAACTACAGATACTAGATGTGATTGAATCTCCATCTAACCTAATTTACCTTTATCCAAAAGTTCTTCCTTATGAAGATAGCGCCCTTTGAAGTTGACGCTGTTAAGTCAGTTTTTTAGCATATCTCAAAAAACCGCTACCTACAAACTTCAAACTGGGTACATTATATAGCTCTGCGGTAATAAATTGTTTACTACAAACCCGTGTTTTTTATTACCATCACAAGTGTTCAACGTGGAAGGGGCAACAGGTAAATTTGGTAAAAATGTTTTGCGTATTTGACTAATTTTACATCAAATTCAATTATGTATTATAAGGCTATTTCCAAAAAACTGCTCCTGTCTGAATTCGCTATTATGCACCGTTTTCAAGAAAAAATTCACTTTTTTGACCAGCTTTGTTTTATTTCCTGAGAAAATTAAAATTAAGAACAACAAGAATATTATTCAATTTTATACCATTAATAAATAATGAGTGGGGTGAAAGGAGAGTGAACTAAATTATAATAACAATACATTTTTGTTTCATCATCATCATCATCATGGCTGTTCAATCCCGAGGGATTATGGCTAGCACAATAGAGCTGTGTTTAATCCTATAGACGAGGTGGATTGCTCCTCTTTTATCAGTGCGACTATAATCGTTTATCTGCCCTGGCCTCATTTGCTATAGTTCTCCATTTCCTTCTGTCTCTGCATTTTGTTTTCCAGTCTCTGATTTCCAATGCTTTTATATCTTCCTCTACTTGATCCCACCATCTGCCTCGTGGTCTTCCTCTTGTTCTCATCTTCAATGGAACCCATGTTGTTATTCTTTTTAATATTTCTGTTGTTGCTCTTCTCATAATGTGTCCCATCCATTCCAGTCTCCTTGCTTTTATATATCGGACTATATTTTCTCCACCTGCTTCCTTTTCTAATTCCATGTTTCTTTTTAATCTTCTTTCTCCATCTCTTGTTATGTCTGGTCCAAGTATTGTTCTCAATATTTTCCTTTCTATTATTTTTAGATCTTCTTCTTCTTTTTTTTGTTTATAGTTGTTGTTCCGAGTGCGTAAGTAATTACTGGTCTGATCAAAGTCTTATAGATTTGTATTTTTGTTTTTATGCTGATCGATATAGATTTTAATAATTTCTTATTTATGCCAAGCATTTGGTTTCCTTTCATTATTCTCTCTTTTATCTTGTCTTTACAAGTTTGTCCTATAGATGTTCCTAAATAATTATTGAAGCTTGATACACTTCCAAACTTGTAATTTTTGATTCTTAAGTGAGTATCATTGTTCTGTTTTCCTTTCCCTATGCGAGGGCATATATTTTGTTTTATCTTCATTTATTCGTAGCCCGAATCTTTGTGCCTCTGCGTCTAGCTTCTCTACTGCTTTTATTAGACGTTTCTTAGTTCTAGCCACATTTTTGTTTAATTTATTTTTAGTTATGTATTGCTCCTTTTTGTAATTTGCTTTAACTTATAATTTTATTTTTCATTAACTAAAAGTGAGTGTTAATGTTAATTTTTATTTTGAGCAAAAGTAGAAGAAAAGTCTGCGAAATCGATAAAATGACAATACAAAATGACCAAGGGCCGTATGCACCGTTTATAATACTAAACCCGTTTAATTAAACTGGTTTAAATAGTTAAACGCCCTTAATGTTGCCTTGGTATGCACCGAACGAAGTTAGTTAAACCTGAAAGAAGTTTAACAACTTCCAAAAAAATTTAGGGACTTTTTTGTAATTCGAATTACATGTATTTCATTGATAAAACGAGCAACAGTTTAAATAATTAGAATCAACAACTTTTTTCTCCGATTGACAGCAAATATTAATATCAATCAGCAAAGTATTACTTTTCCCTTCTAGGCAGCAAAATGAAACAAATTTAACTCAATATTTTTTGCCACCTCCCTTATTTCTGGAGGAGTGAGTACTTCTAAGTCGCTATCACTGTCCATAATATAAATATGCCGATATTCTTCCATAAAAATGTCAGAAATTTCATAAGTTGTCAAACTATCATTATTGTGGACATACACATTTCCATAGCAACCAACCATTCTAACAATTGCGATTTCTATCAAATTTTGTTTTAATTTATCACTACAGGAAAAATAAAAAGATTGTGGGAATAGTAATAATACAATATACATATATTATTATGAACAATCGGAGAAAAAATTATATGTTCGACTCGGCAGCAAAATAGATTGACTGCCTTAGCTGAATAACTATCAGCCGCGAGAGTCAATCTTTGCTGCCTAGTAAAACAAATAACTATTTCCAGACAGTCATCTAACCAACCTTTCATGAAACATTGACATAAGTTACCCAAGTGTCATAAAGAACAGTTTAAAGTTAAATCTCCAATATTGGGCGTTTAAGTTTAAACTGGCTTAACTTCCACGGAATCGATGTTGCATACCAACTCAAAATTATAAACTGGTTTAATGCTTAAAGGAGTTTAAGTGTAAGCGGTGCATACGGCCATAAGTAATATTTATTAACAATTAAATTATTGACAAAAACATTTGTGCAAAAAACAAGGTGCCTTACATCGTATTTACACTGCCATAGTGAGACCAATAATTACTAATGGAGCCATTGCGTGGAGTAGTAAAAGACATGGAAGTGATTCCTCAACCCCACACCACTGCATATGGTGGTGGAAAGTGTTGCATAAAAAACTAGATACAGATTAAGTAGAGTGGGAATCATTGAGAAAAATGGAAATCAGAAAATCTGGGACATGCCACAAGATGGTATGATGAAAAAGTATAACTTTATGAAGAATTACGTTACAAGAAAGAATGGGATCCCAACACCAGACTTGGAAAGAATACCATTCAGTGGTACACAGACGGCTCAAAAGCTATAGAATAGACTGGGATAAGAGTGTACGGTCCAGTAATCAAACACTCCGAAAGCTGGGAAAAAACCCCAAGTATATTTCAAGCGGAAATTCAAGCCATAGGAAAGTGTGACCAGTTCGATTTTGATAAAATATATCATGTTAGATAGTCAAGCAGTCATTAAGGCACTGGGTTCTTGCGTAATCAGTTCTAAAATGGTATGGGAATGTCCAGGGAAACTCAATGAACTAGGCGAGATCAACATTGTCACCTTACTGTGGACTCCAGGACACACTTGAATGAAATGATATAGCGAATTAATCAGCAAAGAGAGGAGCTGAAGCACTCTTTTGGGGGCCGGAACCCTTTTGCGGCATCAGCTCCAATGTAATATTTGAAGAAGTAGGCAACGCCTGAAAGAGGAGAAGATTCGACTATTGGACAATCAAAGATACTCCTGAGAGACTACAAAAAGGTGAGAACAAATGAACGTCTAAGCCAGAGTAAAATAGCACTAAGAGTTTTAACAGGTGTCATGATGGGACACTGTCGCCTGAATAGGCTCCTTAAAAAGCTCAAAATAGTGGAACAAGAAGAATGTAGATTCGGCTCAACTTTCGTTTAGCTGAAATCAGTTAAGGAAAAACTGTTGTCATGGCAACGATTGTTGTGATAAGTAGTAAACAAAAACCTGAATCATATGGTGAGGAAATGCGCGGTTGCCGAGTTGACCACTTTCGTTTAGCTGAAACCAGTTGTGGAAAAACTGTTGTCTTGGCAACGATTGTCATAATAACGAGAGAACAAAAACACAAATAATATGCCGAGGAAATGCGTGGCTGCCAAATCAACAACCTCAGCATGGCTGAAACTAATTTCACGAAAAATAAGTTGTCATGGCAACCGTTTTGATGGCGAAGAGAGAGTAAAAGCCATAATTTTACAATGCTGATGCGCGCGGTTGCAAAATTGACCACTTTCGCTCATCTGAAAGAAGTTATGGAAAACTGTTGTAGTGGTAACCATTGGAATGGTGGAGAGCAACGGAAAATTCAGACACCTTGGCGAGGAAACGCAAAGGTACAGTATCATCAAGAAAATTTTCATTGCGCTAAGTTAATTCTACTTGAACTATGGGTTGCACGTCAATGATTATTGATTTTGTATCACTCTGATTTAAAAATGTCAGAGAACTGTCAGTTCAATAATGTCTTCGTTTAGTGAACTCTCTTTTCCGAGAACTCGAACGGAAGCATTTGAATTTGCTCGCAGTTATGGTTTAGTGCCAGCAAGACCATACTGTAAAACGAAATTCAAGGGCCATAAAGATCGGCCTGAACTCTTCTCCCATTATTACTATGGAGAAACTGATTTGGGAATTTACGGATGTCCCAAATCAAAAAAATGTAGACCGGATATATCGGTAGCAAAAAACACTTGGTTTGAAAATAGTAATTTGTCTCCAGAGAAAAAATTTGGGTGAGTTTTTTTGTATCACTTTGCATCATTCTCATTTCAAAAAGTACATATTACAGGGAATTGTTCGGTTATGCACATAATGAGAGTTATGAAATTATTTCATTGGGAGTTGGGGAAAACTTGTCCAGTGCTACCCTTGCAGCGAGAATGCGTTACTGCAGAGAAATGGTGACAAGTGCATTTACACAAATGTAACTTTCTTTGCCAAAAATTGAAGGGCCTGGAATTATAGTACAGGTAAAAAAAATAATTCACATGATTATCCACATTATTCTGAAAGACGGACTCAAGTAGGTATAATATCAGGAATACATACACAATTTGCAAATGGAAAAATTTGATGAACAGCTATAAACAGACTGTCGAAAATGCGCGCCGGGTCGACGTTTCGCAATTCGCTCGCGATATCAATCTGCTTTAGTATTTCAAACGGAAATCCAATCTTATCTAGATCTCTGAATTAGAAAATTTATTCATAAACTTACTGACTTTTCAGATTGACGAATCCAAATTTGGACAAAGAAAATATAATCCAGGACGGATCGTAGAAGGACACTGGGTTTTGGGTTTGGTTGCTCAAGATTCAAACGATTTGAGATTGATTGGTTATCCTGACAATAAGAGGAATGCACACAATCTAATACCCCTTATTAAGCAGCATGTTCAGCGAGATCCAATTATCCACACGGACATGTGGAAGGGCTACTCTAAACTGTGTGTGGATATCATCATAAGACTGTCAACCATAGTGTTGAGTTTGCACACTCAAAGAATAGAGTCCGAATGGAGTGCTGCCAAGAAGTTTCTGAGGGGTCAGCATATTCCGGTAAACGAGTTTCCAGACAAGCTTTGCGAATATTTGTGGAGAAGACACTGTATAAAAAACAAACTCGATCCAATGATGGATCTCCTAAATTCAATAAGAATAGAGTACTTATAGAGATTTTAAATCAGATTAATTTTGTTTGTTTTATTGTTGATATTAAAGAGTTATTTACATTGAAGTTCGTTGAAACATTTTGAATCATATAACACAAACAATTTACAAAGAATCTTTCAAACATAGAATTAGCATTTCATTATTTTAAGTAAACAACTTGACAACCACGCACTTCCCCACTATACGATTTGGATTTTTCTTCACTCGTTACCTCAACAATGGTTACCATGACAACAGTTTTTCCACAACTGGTTTCAGTTTCAATTTTTTTTATTACTGTCAGTAGCTGTTATGATATATTTACTTAGCATCCAAATAGTACGTAGTATTGGTCATTTATGTTTTCTGTCCGAAAACAAAAAGAATTTCAATCTTAGTAAATATTTATTTGCACCGAGTCTAGCGGGCAAATCGGTGAGTCCTTCCGGTATCTCTTTGACGATGTTCACCGAGTTGAAACAAAACTTAATTAAGCATCTTGTATTAAAATTCTAAGCGTGGGCGCCTTGACAGCGATCATCTTTTGTTAAAGGGAAAAAATGAACGCCCGCAGTAACGTGGTTATTCTGAAGCTGACATCGTCGTGGGATAGGCGAAGATTCGAAAAAAAAAATGTACATAGAAAATTACTAATGCTGTGATAGAAGAATCAGTAATAATTGTTGGTGAAATAAAATTATTACTGAGTTGACTGGAGGTCCGAGAATTCATTCTTGTGACATTTGCGCCTCTAGCTGTTCCCATTTCAATGCAGTCACGAAAATACAAATGACTTTCTACAGTATAAACAGCAAATATGAAAAGTTTACATTTTTGATCGAGAAAAAAGAACCAAAATTTTAAATCCCATATTTGACCAAATAAAACAGCTTCACAAGAACATCATATATGTATCAGAAGTTTTGGCGCAAAATTTTTCAATTGATTGATTTTGTTTTGTTTGGTTTCCGTGGGTGGTTTTTCAGAACCGTGCACTGCGACAATATTGTTGATAATCTGTGAAGGGGTAAGCCTATCTACATCCTCAGAAATTATAAAAACAATGTGGCCAAAAAGAGAGTATTGTTTGGACTGTTAAATTTTAAAGCCCTTCTACCACTTAGTGGTGTAGGGCGTGTTGCAGTTACTCTTCCTCCACTAATTTTTTCCAATTCTTTCCTATTTTCAGCTAAGTCCTTTGCTTCTTTCCAGCTTCTTCCTCTTTTATCCAGTAATCCAGCTATTACCTTATCCCAAGTTTTTCTTGGTCTGCCCCTTTTTTATTTTTTCCAATGTTTGTGTTCCGTTTTCGTCTATTATTGTTCCAAGGTACTGGAAATGTTTAGCTTGCTCCATTCTGTCTGTATCTATTCTTACATTTATTTCATCTTTGTCGTCTCCAATAACCACAACTTTTGTTTATTTTCATTCCCTTGTCTACAATTACTGCATTCAACACATTTATGTTTTCTTGTAGCTCTTTTTCATTTTTTGCTATAACATCGTCTGCAAATGCTCCTTCACTTATGTTCACCCTGCACAATAGACATGATGACAGTCACTAAGAGTAACTGAAATAATGATATGAAATAATTACAAAGATTCTAAAGAAATCACTTATTTTTACATCACAATTGTGATTATATTTATTTTAGTAAAAATATAAATACAAAAGTAGAACGTGTCGCGGGACACACGGTAAGAACTTTAGTTACTTTTAATGTTGTATGATCTTTTTAATGTCTTTATATATATTTTTTTAATTGACTGATTTATACAATAAATAAATACACACATATTAATATAAGAATTTATTTTACTCTGAATGAAACTTCATTTAACAAAAAAATGTGTGAGCCGTCATGGGACGCCTGGCAGATGTGAAACATCGAAATTGTTTTGTATAAGTTATATGCATAAAAGAACAGATTAAAAAGTGAGATATGGAAGAGAGAGGGAAATGGGAGAGAGAGAAAGAAAGTGTATTGCGTGTGATAACAATCATTATTTTAAATTGTCAGAATCTAAGACGGATTCGGTAAGGTTCGCGACCCTCGGAATATTGACTTTTTCTTATTAGACCATTTTTGACAATTTTTTAAAAATTTTGACCATTTTCCAAAAATTTTGACAATTTTCAACAATTATTGACCATTTTTGACAGTTTTTTATAATTATTCACCATTTTTTTAAATATTTAACAATTTTTGACCATTTTTGACAGTTTTTGACAATTATTGACCGTCTTTGACAATTATTGACCGTCTTTGACAATTATTGACCATTTTTAACCATTTTTCAAAATTTTTACAATTATTGACCATTTTTTCAAAATTTTGACAATTTTTGACAATTAATGACCATTTTTTCAAAATTTTTGACCATTTTTTCAAATTTTAACAATTATTGACCATTTTTGACAGTTTCGACAATTATTGATCATTTTTGACAGTTTTCCAAAACTTTTGACCATTTTTCCAAATTTAATCAAATAATTGACCATTTTTGACAATTTTTTAAAAATTTTGACCATTTTCCAAAAATTTTGACAATTTTCAACAATTATTGACCATTTTTGACAGTTTTTTATAATTATTCACCATTTTTTTAAATATTTAACAATTTTTGACCATTTTTGACAGGTTCTGACAATTATTGACCATTTTTAACCATTTTTCAAAATTTTTACAATTATTGACCATTTTTTCAAAATTTTGACAATTTTTGACAATTAATGACCATTTTTTCAAAATTTTTGACCATTTTTTCAAATTTTAACAATTATTGACCATTTTTGACAGTTTTGACAATTATTGATCATTTTTGACAGTTTTCCAAAACTTTTGACCATTTTTCCAAATTTTATCAATTATTGACCATTTTTGACAGGTTTTGACAATTATTGACCATTTTTCAAAAATTTTGGCAATTTTTAACAATTATTGACCATTTTTGACAGTTTTTTATAATTATTGACCATTTTTTTAAAATTTTGACAGTTTTCGACCATTTCTCAAAATTTTAACAATTATTGACCATTTTTGACAATTTTTCAAAATTTTGACCATTTTTCAAAAAATTTGACAATTTCCAACAATTATTTACTATTTTTGACAGTTTTTTATTATAGCTGACCATTTTTTCAAAATTTTGACAATTTTTGACCATTTTTCAAAATTTTAACAATTATTGACCATTTTTGACAGTTTCTGACAATTATTGACCATTTTTGACAATTTTTCAAAAATTTTGACAATTATTATTATTGTTACGCGAGCTACTGCATTAATACGCTCACTTAGTGCCCCCAGTGAAATCCCCGTACGTGACGACTATGGCTCCTCCGCCCAATTTTCGAGAAACATCCAGAATAACCACCGCATCCAGTGCATCCGCCAGAACGTCGAGCGAATTCTAGAAATACGACGCGCGAGTATAAATAGGCCACGAGCATCGCTGCAGGCAATTAGTCAATCAGTCAGTGTTGATACCGAAGGAAAGTAATCGCGCCTCGAAAAAGTGTTTATTAAGTGACTCTCATATAAATTATAATTAGTGTGTTTAGTGTATTACATAAATTAATAAATAAGGACTGAATTACATGTAAATCTGTAAATATAAATTAATTGTAAATATAAATTAGAATAAACGTTACATTATTTATTATTTTCAAAATATTTAACAATTTTTGACCATTTTTCAAAATATTCAACAATTTTTGACCATTTTTCAAAATTTCAACTTTTTTTGACCATTTTTTGAAATATTTAACAATTTTTGAGCATTTTTGACAGGTTCTGAAAATTATTGACCATTTTGGACACTTTTTAACAATTATTGACCATTTTTGACAGGTTTTTATAATTATTGACCATTTTTTCAAAATCTTAACAATTTTTCAAAATTGTAACAATTATTGACCATTTTTGACAATCATTCACCATTTTTCAAACATTTTGACAATTTTTAACAATTATTGACAGTTTTTTATAATTATTGCCAATTTTTTAAAAATTTTGACAATTTTTGACCATTTTTCAAAATTTTAACATTTATTGACCATTTTTGACAATTTTTCAAAAATTTTGACAATCATTGATCATTTTTTAAAAATATTTAACAATTTATGACCATTTTTCAAAATTTAAACAATTTTTGACAGGTTTTGATTCGTTTTGACAATTATTGACCATTTTTGACAATTTTTCAAAAATTTTAACCATTTTTCGAAATTTTTGACAATAATTATTGACCATTTTTCGAAATTTTTGACAATAATTATTGACCATTTTTTCAAAATGTTTACAAATATTGATCATTTTTGAAAATTATTGACCATTGGAACCAGAGAATATGGGCGCGTTTAGCCACGCTAGCGGTAGGCAAGCGCTGAGTAAGCGGAGGGCGAATTTTACCGCTAAGTGACAGCGCTAGCTCTAGCGGTCGCCATTTTTTCTAGCGAATTTATTTTTCGCTAAGTTGATCAGCGGTTCGTTATGTCAACAACAACAAACAACAATTCTAACCTCTGAGTTAAAATTTCTGTGTTATTTAATTTATTAGTGAATTACTTCCTTGAAATAATTAAAATTTCTTACAGGATTTTCTGCTTCTCCTAATGTTAATATTTCTAAATATTCTTCTTGTCTTTCAATTACAGGTGGAATCAATTCCACAATATTATTTTCATACGCAAGTTCTTCCAAGATTAAGTAATTTATAAGGTTTTCCATTGAAGGCGCTTTAAATTTGGAAAATAAATGTAAGGTTATGTGATGTGTTTATCTGTTCGTCACAGAGCATCAAAGCATAGACGTTCGGCCACCTTCAAGCGTTTTCACAAAGCGCCACTTCTAGCGCTAACTTTGCGCTAGCGTGGCTGAACGCGCCCCATGTACTTCTGGATGCATTGACATTTAGTCGTCTGTCAATTTATATTTCAAAAGTTTTTCTGTATTCAAAATGTTTGTGTTGAAAGCTCCCTAGTACGAATGCAAGAATTGTTATAACGAGACGCCAAGACCCGTGAAATAAAGCGTTAATCGGTCATAGTTGTTGTTTGTATTACAAATAATACTCTATTCAAAATGAAACTTACTCTAAGACTCTCGAATCAATAAATCTTGACGCATGAAGAACAGCAATGAAAAAGAATATGATCAGTATAATAACTAGCAATATATCTGGCCATTCTGCTTCTGAAGACATCGCATAATACATCACAATTCCAATTTCCACTCGACATCATTTGCTGTTTTATCTAAAGCGTCCATTGCAGAAGCTTCTAAGGTAAACCAAAAATCAACTACAATAACTTCTACAATAACAGCCGATATAAACATCTGTAAAATAATTTTGGAATGATTAACAGAATATTTAAATATGTTTGTAACAATTCGTTGCCTCAATAATAATTTGTGGTATCGTGCCTAGCTTCCTCAACGATGCTGGATAAACTTCGAGTTCACAGAGGAGCAAAAATAAGGCCAACAAAAACAAATACGTAGATATCAATGGACCAGGAGATCGGGAAGAATATTCGAATATTTCATCGATTAATATTATTGAAATAAAAGCTATTAGTATACCAATTATACCAATTTTTGTTACCATGATTTTTAAAAACCTCAAATCACTACAAAAAATCTGTGTTTTTAAATTGAACGGAATATGTTGTTGTTAATTTTGAATAAAATGATATTTGACGTACTAAATGTTGTCGTTTTAATAGAAGAAATCAGACACGAGGAGACTAAAGAATTATTATATTTGATAGAAAAATGTATAACAGATCAAACACGTGTACATCATAAGTAACGCTCTCATAAAACCAATGAAGTTAATCCTGTCATTGTACACAATGGTACTAAAACAAATAATATATATATCTTAAGCTACGTTCACATGTAGAATTGTTCCTACAAGACACCCCCACAATTCCGCAATCATAATAAAATCATATTACATATTATTGCAGATAATTACACAATACAAACTAAATCTAAAAAATGATATCTTACTGTTTAACACACATCTACATTTAGTAATTTTCCAAATTTAACAAATTTATTTTCTGCCAGGGCTTTTGTTATTGTATCAGCTATTTGCTCATCGGTTTAATTTCAATCTTTTTGTCACACAAAGTGATGTTTGACCATTTTTCAAAATTTCAACAATTATTGACCACTTTTTCAAATTTTAATAATTATTGTCCATTTTTGACAATTATTGACCAATTTTGACAGTTTCGACAATTATTGATCATTTTTGACAATTTTTCAAAATTTTTGACCATTTTAGACCATTTTTCCAAATTTTAACAATTATTGACCATTTTTGACAATTTTTAACAATTATTGACCATTTTTGACAGTTTTTTATAATTATTGACCATTTTTTCAAAATTTTGACAATTTTTGAGCATTTCTCAAAATTTTAAAAATTATTGACCATTTTTGACAGTTTTTCAAAAATTTTGACCATTTTTCAAAAATTTTGACAATTTTCAACAATTATTGACCATTTTTGACAGTTTTTTCAAAATTTTGACAAATTTTGGCCATTTTTCAAAATTTTAACAATTATTGACCATTTCTGACAGTTTCTGACAATTATTGACTATTTTTGACAATTTTTCAAAAATTTTGACAATTATTGTACATTTTTCATAATATTCAACCACTTTCGACCATTTTTCAAAATTTTAAAAATTATTGACTATTTTTGACCATTTTTGAGCATTTTTGACAGGTTTTAACAATTATAGACCATTTTTCAAAAAATTGAACAATTTTTAACAATTATTGATCATTTTTCAAAAAATTGAACAATTTTTAACAATTATTGACCATTTTTTTTAAATTTTGAAAATTACTGACTATTTTTGACCATTTTTTAATATATTTAACAATTTTTGAGCATTTTTCACAGTTTCTGACAATTATTGACCATTTTTCAAAAATTTTAACAATTTTTCACAATTATTCACCATTTTTGACAGTTTTTTTATAATTATCGACCATTTTTTCAAAATTTTGACAATTATCGACCATTTCTCGAAAATTTAACAATTATTAACCATTTTTTACAGTTTATGACAATTATTGACCATTTTTGACAGATTTTCAAAAATTTTGTCCATTTTTCAAAAAATTTGACGATTTTCAACAATTAATGACCATTTTTGACAGTTTTTTCATAATTATTGACCATTTTTTCAAAATTTTGACAATTTTTCCAAATTTTATCAATTATTGACAATTTTTGACCGTTTCTGACAATTATTGACCATTTTTGACAATTTTTCAAAAATTCTGACAATGATTGTACATTTTTTAAAATATTTAACAATTTTTTACTATTTTTGACCTTTTTTTAAAATATTTTACAATTTTTGAGCATTTTTGACAGGTTCTGACAATTAATGACCATTTTTCAAAAATTTTAACAATTATTCACCATTTTTGACAGTTTTTCATAATTATTGACCATTTTTTCAGAATTTTGAAAATTCTTTACCATTTTTCAAAATTTTAACAGATTTTGACAATTTTTGAGCTTTTTTGAGCATTTTTGAAAGGTTCTGACAATTATTGACCATTTTTGACAATTTTTCAAAAATTTTGACCATTTTTAACAATTATTGACCATTTTTGACAGTTTTTTTATAATTCTTGACCATTTTTTCAAAATTTTCACAAATATTGACCATTTTTGACAATTATTGACCATTGAAACCAGAGAATATGGGCGCGTTCAGCCACGCTAGCGGAAGGCAAGCGCTGAGTAAGCGGAGGGTGAATTTTACTGCTAAATGACAGCGCTAGCTCTAGCGGACGCCATTTTTTCCAGCGAATTCATTTTGCGCGATGTGTTTATCTGTTCGTCACAGAGCAGCAAAGCGTAGACGTTCAGCCACCTTCAAGCGTTTTCACAGAGCGCCGCTGCTAGCGCTAACTTTGCGCTAGTGTGGCTGAACGCGCCCCATGTACTTCTGGATGCATTGACATTTAGTCGTCTGTCAATTTATATTTCAAAAGTTTATCTGTATTCAAAATGTTTGTGTTGAAAACTCACTAGTACGAATGCAAGAATTGTTATAACGAGACGCCAAGACCCATGAAATAAAGTGTTAATCGGTCATAGTTTTTGTTTGTATTACAAATAATACTCTATCCAAATTGAAACTTACTCTAAGGCTCTCAAATCAATAAATCTTGACGCATGAAGAACAGTAATGAAAAAGAATATGATCAGTATAATAACTAGCAATATATCTGGCCATTCTGCTTCTGAAGACATCGCATAATACATCACAATTCCAATTTCCACTCGAAACTAATTATTCGACATCATTTGCTGTTTTATCTAAAGCGTCCATTGCAGTAGCTTCTAAGGTAAACCAAAAATCAACTACAATAACTTCTACAATAACAGCCGATATAAACATCTGTAAAATAATTTTGGAATGATTAACAGAATATTTAAATATGTTTGTAACAATTCGTTGCCTCAATAATAATTTGTGGTATCGTGCCTAGCTTCCTCAACGATGCTGGATAAACTTCGAGTTCACAGAGGAGCAAAAATAAGGCCAACAAAAACAAATACGTAGATATCAATGGACCAGGAGGTCGGGGCGAATATTCGAATATTTCATCGATAATTAATTAATAAAAGCTATTAGTATACCAATTATACCAATTTTTGTTACCATGATTTGTAACGAGTTATTTTGTGGGACACCGATTTGGAGTTCATTTTTAGTTTTCACTGTAGCATATCTTATTTTTTATATAACTCGTTACTTACTTTCCGATCCTTTCTGCTACCACATTGATTTTTTTTACCGCAATATTATATCTTCTTAGTAATTCAAAACACATGAATACGAAACTAAAAATATAAAATTTATTAATTTTGATTCTCAAAAATTTAAAGACTAGAGGACGTCCGGTATATAAACTATTTTAATTATAACAAAAGCCGTCCAGTCTAGTAAAAACTTTTTTGTAGTTGAAAGTAAATTAATTTCACGTATGATTCCGATAAGGCAAAAATTTTAGGTAGGAATTGGGATATAAATTCGAAAACCGAACGATTTTGGGTCTCTCTGCTACCGGTTGTTTTCAACAATAATCGCGCTCGGCTACCGTTTGTTTTCGAAATTCCGCTGTCGTTTGTTTTAAACCAAAAAAATCTCTCCTACCGACCAAAAATTTTGGAAGTCCAGTTACAGTGAATCCGTAGTATCCAACCGTTTCTGCGTAAGTAAGAAAAATTGTTTTATTAAAGCCAAAGAATATAATTATTTTGTTCCGCTTAAAAATATATTTCCGTTAGCAGTTTCGATATTCTGATTGTCGAAATTTAGTACAGTATTCTAGTGAGTTTTTTTTTCGCAATAGATAAGAAAATTTATTTTTCAGTTTTATTATTGTTACCTTTTTTTTATATTGGGTTGGTTATAATTCTTAATTGAATGCTCAATACATCAAGTATTTTATTTTAGATTTTGTTTTTCCCGAATTAAATCCTTATACCCATTGTCCGGTCCTAAAAATTTCCCGAATATATTAAAAATTTACATTTCGATTATTTGAAATAAAAACTGATCGTGGGGCAAGTGCGAGGACTATTCCATGCGTTGTCCAACCTTCAGCCGGTAAAGTTACGTAAATACCTTAATTTTTTATTCATTTATTTTAATTCGTTTATGATATTCAAACAAGTCTGAGGCCGATGCCATTGGTTGATTGAATATCTAGTTTAATTCAAAGTCTTCATTATCAGTGGTTGATCCGTTTTCCCTGCCTTCCCAAATTAACAACCCTTTTGTTGTAATATTTGATTATAATTTACATTTCGATTATTTGAAATAAAAACTGATCGTAGGGCAAGTGCGAGGACTATTCCATGCGTTGTCCAACCTTCAGCCGGTAAAGTTACGTAAATACCTTAATTTTTTATTCATTTATTTTAATTCGTTTATGATATTCAAACAAGTCTGAGGCCGATGCCATTGGTTGATTGAATATCTAGTTTAATTCAAAGTCTTCATTATCAGTGGTTGATCCGTTTTCCCTGCCTTCCCAAATTAACAACCCTTTTGTTGTAATATTTGATTATAATTTTCATTTCGATTATTTGAAATAAAAACTGATCGTGGGGCAAGTGCGAGGACTATTCCATGCGTTGTCCAACCTTCAGCCGGTAAAGTTACGTAAATACCTTAATTTTTTAATCATTTATTTTAATTCGTTTATGATATTCAAACAAGTCTGAGGCCGATGCCATTGGTTGATTGAATATCTAGTTTAATTCAAAGTCTTCATTATCAGTGGTTGATCCGTTTTCCCTGCCTTCCCAAATTAACAACCCTTTTGTTGTAATATTTGATTATAATTTACATTTCGATTATTTGAAATAAAAACTGATCGTGGGACAAGTGCGAGGACTATTCCATGCGTTGTCCAACCTTCAGCCGGTAAAGTTACGTAAATACCTTAATTTTTTATTCATTTATTTTAATTCGCTTATGATATTCAAACAAGTCTGAGGCCGATGCCATTGGTTGATTGAATATCTAGTTCAATTCAAAGTTTTCATTATCAGTGGTTGATCCGTTTTCCCAGTCTTCCAAATTAACGACCTTTTGTAGTTGTGGTTAAATGGTTAATTTTGTACGATAATTTGTTTTTGCTCACTACTGTAATATAATTTTTTTCCTTTAAAACTGCTCACTGTTTGCTCACGCATTGCTTATATCGCTTTACCTGTTGCTAATCGCTTAAATAACCTGCTTATATCTCCGTTATCGTACCATTGCTTATGCACGTTCTACCGGCAAATTTTACATAACCCGAATATTTTTGACGCATTTGCACACTGTATTATATTTATTTTGTTGGGAACCGCCGAAAATATTTAATTTATGGTATTTCTAAAATATAAATTACTGTAAATATTTATGTACTTATCCCTGTGGAAATTAAATATACCTGGTAATATACAATTCGACCCAATTAGTGTTTTCTTAATAACCCGTAGCATAGTCGTCTGAGGGTTTAGAGTGTTTTAGAAGTGTTGAATTCAACGAGACCCCTGGAATTTTCCGTAACCTCCATCTGAGGCTATCTGGAACTCTTGACGCGAAGGGTCAAGGGGCCGTGGAGCAAACCACGTAAAAAATCTGGCGCCCGAGCATTCGTTTATAAGATTTTGCATCGAGGGTGACCAAAGTGACGTGCCCTGTTGGTAAAATCCAAAGGGTAGGTGGAATTAGACGTCGCAAATTGGCGCCCGAGCAGGGACCGTTTTTCCGTTGAAAATTTTTTTTTCGTATTGTTGATTGAGCAGGGAACGTTTTTTCCGTTTAACATTTTTTTTCTCGTATGGTTGATTGAGCAGGGACCTGATTGTTAAAACAGGAACCGTTCATTTCGTTCTGGATTTTTTTTTTACCGTATTGTTTATTAGAGGAGGGATTGTTGTATTCCGTTTTCAATTTGTTTTTGTATTTTTGATTAGATCAGGAACCGCTTCATTCCGTTTTCGTTTTTACCGTATAGTTGCAGAGAGCCGATTGTTGATTAGGGTAGGAACGGTTTTATGCCGTTTGCAATTTTTTATAGGGAATTGTTGCTGGGACCGTTTTATTTCATTTTTGGTTGTTTTCCGCACTGTTGGTTAGTACAGGGCACCGTTTCATAAAAGGTAGATGTCTAGAAGAAATTCTGAGGAATTGGACATTTTTTCCCTATTTCATCAAGAAGAAGCCGAAGAAACCGAATCCGTTCCTCCAGTACCGACCGTAAGTTCCGTTGGAGAAATAGCCGACAATCGAGTAAGCTGGGTATACTTACTCAAGAACGAGGGTCTTAATACCGAGCTAGTAAAGAGGAATTTATCGGTTGCTGGAACCGTTCCTAACAAACGGAAAAGACTCGTCAACTTTTTGAGACGAAGAAATATTGCTCCCCGATCCGCTATAGACCAAGAGGAACCTGTTGAAAATCCGACCGCGATGGCAACTACACCGATAAACGTGCACGATTGGAAGGTGTCTTTTGGAAACCGGGGAGATCCTGCTGCATTCATCGAAAGAATCGAAGAAATCTGTACCGCAAGGAATGTCCAGAAAGACAATCTGCTTCCTGTGTTACCGGAATTACTGTCAGGTGAACCGGCATTTTGGTACCGCAACAACCGGAGTAGGTACACGACCTGGGAGGAATTTGAGGCAGACTTCCGAATTTTCTTTTATCCCGTTAACTACGAGGTTGACTTAGAAGCCGAGATAGGCCGTCGTCTACAAAGAAGAAATGAGTCCGCCGCTACTTATATCACCGAACTCCAGACGTTAATGCGTAGACATGGAAAGCTAACTCCCGAACAACAGTTAGCATGGCTGTACCGTAATCTGTTGCCCGAATACCGTCTGCAAATCCGAAAAGGGGACTTTGATGATTTTTCCACATTTTGTCAAGTGGTAAGGGAATATGAGCTCCTCAGGAAGGAACTCCAGAATATACCCAGCAACAGTGGACCAAACCGTGGACCGGCCCGTTCCCCGCCGACGAGTACACCAAGGTATGGACCATCTCCTAATTCGACTCCTGCTCCATTCAGAGAGCCCATCGCTGGTACCAGCCAACCGACAACATCCGATACCCCTCGCCGTCCGCCTCCTGGTACTACTCAGCATCCGTCTGGATCATCTTCCCGGCAACCAATCTGTTTCCGCTGTGGTGAGTCTGGCCACTTCAGAAATCACTGCCAAAACCCTCCGAAGATATTCTGTTCTCGTTGTCATAAGGAAGGAGTATTTTCCAGAGATTGTTCCTGCAGGAGGCAGGAAAACTAATCCGAAGCTGTCCCGAGGAGAGGCCGACACAGCTTCCGCAAATATTTGCCTCTCATACCGAACCGCCAGAAGAAATAAACGACCCCCGACCTCACATAGACGTCGAAATTGAAAAGCACAAGTTTAAAGCGTTGTTAGATACCGGAGCAGCCAAATCATATATTGGTGATCAAGTAGCTAAGACATTTTCCCAAAGAAAGCAAACTACCGCCCGTCAAGATACGAAGGCCCGTTTAGCTAATGGAAATTTAGTCTCCATCACCGAAATTTATGAGCTGGAATGGAAAATCGATGACGTCACTATGGAGGGTTCGTTAGAACATCTACCTGGTCTGATAACCGATATTGTGTTAGGACACGATGTCCTCCGGAAATATAATTTCCGTTTGGAGTTAGGAACGGGGAAAATATACATCAATAATGAAATAGTAGGACGTCCGTCAATAGCCAATCCTGTTGAAATATTAGGGTTGGTAAATACGTCCATGGAAAAGGTCGATGTTGCTCCGTGCATCTTTAAGGAAGAAATCAACCATCGTCCAGCTAAAGACAAATGTTCTGGAAATCTGTCTGTTACCGAAGTCTCTGCGTCTTCCCTGGAGTTAGGGGTTGACAAGGAGCAACCCGTTGTTGAAGGTTCTGAGTTTTCCCCGGTGTTGTTAGGGGTTGACGAGGAACAATTTGGTTTTGAAGTCTCTGCGTCTTCCCTGGAGTTAGGGGTTGACAAGGAGCAATCCGTCGTTGAAGGTTCTGAGTTTTCCCCGGTGTTGTTAGGGGTTGATGAGGAACAATTTGGTTTTGAAGTCTCTGCGTCTTCCCTGGAGTTAGGGGTTGACAAGGAGCAATCCGTTGTTGAAGGTTCTGAGTTTTCCCCGGTGTTGTTAGGGGTTGATAAGGAACAATCTGGTTTTGAAGCCTCTGCGTCCTCCCTGGAGTTGTTAGGGGTTGACAAGGAGCAAACCGTTTCTGTAATATCTGCGTTCTCCCTGGAAGATCTAGGGGATGACGAGGAGTATGATTGGATAGGATGTCCGTTGGAAACCATAACTCCGCTTACCGAAAGAAATTTATCGAAAGAACAGACAGACAGGCTGAACATCTTCCTAGAACAAGAGTTACCGAAATTTGGATCCTTACGAGGTCCAACCACGCTAGTTGAGCATGAAATCCGTTTGCTGCAACCACGTCCGATAAAACAGAGATACCGACCCCAGAATCCGAAAATGCAGGAAATTTGCAATGCTGAAATAGACGCCATGCTGAAAGAAGGTGTGATAGAACCCTCTACGAGCCCGTGGAGCTCTCCGATTGTGATTGTAAAGAAAAAAGATGGAAAGAACCGTTTCTGTATCGACTTTCGAAAGGTCAATGAGGTAACAATGAAGGATGCCTACCCTCTTCCATTTATCAATGCTATACTGGACAAACTGCGAAAGGCCAAGTATATTTCCAGTTTAGATTTGAAGAGTGGGTACTGGCAAGTTCCGTTAACAGCTGAAAGCAAACCCATTACCGCCTTCACCGCTCCGGGACGTGGATTGTTTCAATTCACGGTTCTTCCATTTGGCTTGCACTCCGCACCTGCCACGTTCCAGAGACTGGTTGATCAGTTAATTGGTCCAGATTTAGATCCTTACGCCTTTGCTTACCTGGACGACATCATCGTACTAGGAGAAACCTTCGAACAGCATTTGGAAAAACTATCCGAGGTGTTCCGTCGATTACGAGGAGCACGGCTGAAGCTCAACCCGGAGAAATGTCACTTCTGTTTACCGTCCATGAAATACTTAGGCCATGTAGTCACTGGAGATGGAATCCGTACCGATCCAGAAAAGGTCGAAAGTATAATAAGATTTGCAGCCCCGCGAAATATCCGAGAACTAAGAAGGTTTTTGGGAGTTGCATCCTGGTATAGGAGGTTTGTGCCATCGTTTTCACAAAAGGTGGCTCCGTTAACGAAATTACTCCGCAAGTCTCAGCGATGGAAGTGGGCTGAAGAACAAGAAGCTGCTTTCGCTAAGATAAAATCATGTTTGTCAGAAGCACCCGTTTTGAACTGTCCCGATTTCACCGTACCGTTCACTCTACAGACCGATGCCTCCGAATATGGTTTGGGAATAGCCCTCACCCAACAGAAGGATGGTCATGAGCACGTGGTGGCATATGCAAGTCGCACCCTGAGTCCTGCCGAGAAGAATTATTCCGTCACTGAAAAAGAGTGTCTTGCCATTGTTTGGGGAATTGAAAAGATGCGTCCTTATTTAGAGGGCTACCATTTCACGGTTGTTACCGATCATCAATCTCTTAGATGGCTGCATTCCATATCCAGTCCGTCCAGACGTTTAGCTAGGTGGAGTATTTTTCTGCAGCAGTATGATTTCGAAATACAATACCGTAAAGGGGCGCTAAACCGTGTAGCCGATGCCTTGTCCAGAAATCCGCTACCAATGACCACCGAGACCAATCCACCGTCTGCTCTCTGTGTGACCGATGTAACCACCGAATGTTCATGGTACCGGAACAAGAAGGAAGAGGTTCTGAAGGACCAAGGTAAATTTCCGGACTACTGCATTCGAGAAGACCGTCTGTATCGTCACTTCTGGGACATAAACGATTTTAGGGAGCCCGAGATGAGTGATCCCTGGAAGTTATGTGTAGCTAAGCCTGACCGAAATCGAATACTTCAAGAAAACCATGATGCTCCGAGCGCTGGTCATATGGGAATCGCGAAAACCATCACCCGTATTGCAAGACTGTACTATTGGCCAGGAATGTTTAGGGACATCACCAAATATGTGAGGAGATGTCTGCAATGTCAAAAGTACAAGCCGTCGCAACAAAAGCTCCCAGGGAAGATGCAACCATCATCGAATAAGCAACCATGGCAAACCGTTAGTTCCGATATTATTGGACCGTTACCAAGGAGTAAGAAAGGGAACTGCTATATCATAATGTTTCAAGACCGATTTACTAAATGGGTACAGTGTAAACCGTTAAGGAATGCTACTGCCAGTAGCATAAGTTCGGCCTTTTATGAAGAAATATTGACAATATTTGGATGCCCCCGTACCGTACTGACCGACAATGGAACTCAGTACGACAGTAAGCTTTTCAAGGGGATGCTGAGTGGATTGGGAATCCGACATCGTTTTACTCCGCCGTATACACCGCAAGCAAATCCAGTAGAACGAGCAAACCGCACCTTGAAAACAATGATTGCACAATATTGCGAAGAGGATCACCGAGACTGGGATATAAGGTTGCCGGACTTAAAATTTGCGATGAATAACTCCAGACACGACTCGACTGGATTCTCACCTGCCTTCCTAAATTTTGGAAGAGATCCCGAAATACCGAAATCTTTCCGGAGAGAAGCTGAAGATGCGTCCGAGGAAAATCCGAAAGAAGATACTGGAGAGGACGACCCTGGCGAAGAGGATTCGAAACCACATCTCTTGCGAATGGAAAAGTTGCAAGACTGTTTTGATCTGGTCCGTTTGAATTTGTCGAAAGCATTTACCAGTCAAAGCCGCTATTATAATTTACGCCGTCGAGACTGGAAATGTACCATAGGAGACAAAGTTATGAAAAAAGAACATACTTTGTCATCTGCCGCTGATCACGTAGCTGCTAAGCTAGCCCCGAAATTTTCCGGTCCGTATAGAGTCGTGCGAGTCATCTCTCCTGTAGTGTACGATTTACAAGACCACAATGGAAAGCGATATAAGCACGTGCATATAAAAGACCTAAAACCCGCAAATGAGTAAATTTTTTTTTTATCTTTAACCCTTAGGATGGAATCACGCCAAGCTGCACCGCCGCCATTCCGTCCCCGACCGCCACCGACCGATGATGACTGGGAGATAGTCGACCTGACGGGAGGAACTACTCCGCCAGCCTCTCCCGACGTTTTTATGGGTGCCATTCCACCCCCACCGAATACCGCCCACGCCGAACTCTTCGACGAGGAGGACTGGGCCAATCTGGACTGGGAGATGAACTCCGCCCGGTTCGAGGAGGAGTTTGACGAAATGTTCGGGTTAGCCCGATACGCTCCTGGCAACACTCCACCGAGGTCTCCGTCACCGTCAGCGATGGAACCAGGGGTGTACGAAGAGAAAATAGTAATGTGCACTTTGGTGGAGAAGAAGACCATCATCCACCCCGCGGCCGAGGAGAATCCGGCTGAGGTGACGGAAACGATCTCGGAGTTCTACTCCGGGGTGTATACCACATTTACCCCTCGCACCATGGAGTCCTCCGAATTATTTCTCCCTCTACGGGAGCCATCAGATGCAACTCCACCGTCGGTTGAGAGGGAGGAGCCCAACAACCCCACTCCCAGTTCCCAAGAGGAACTAGATGCGAAGTCGCGGAGCTGGGAGATACTGGAATTTACCCAACAATGGCCCCGCTTCCAAGAGTGGCCGAAAGACTGGGCCGAAAAAGCTCAGTTTTTGCGACCGAGCAGCGCCGATCCGACCAAATGGTACAGGGCGAGGGTGTTTGATACCGCTGGGAAAAGGCACAACGTGCTAATTCCCCCTTACCCATGAAGAGACCTCATCCGACGACTCAACCATTCTCGATAGATAAAGTACCCCAACAGTTTCAACCATGGATCCCGAATTCCCCATGGACATACTCCACTTGTCCGACACTGATAGCCTTCCGGATGACCAGGAAGGGACAACTTCAACACCGCTGTCCGAGGAGCAGCAGGTCCGCTCGAATATGAAATTCCAGGAGCTGATGAGGATGAAGATCCCAAAATTGATCCAGTATGCAGACGAAGTCCGAGACCGTCTCCAGCCCGAGGCCCCAGCCGATCATTTCCGCCAGGGAGAAGTACGTTCCTTCATCTCCGTAACGCGGGATCTGTGTTGGAGATGCGGCACAGCAGGCCACCGCCGAGAGAGTTGCAATGGACCCTCCATCCTGTTTTGTTCCCGATGTGGAGAAATTGGCCAGATGTCCCGAAACTGTCCGTGTGAGGGACCCAGCCCACGCCCCGTCGGACTGGTGCCTGAAACCAGCCCTCGTACCCGATCGGTGGCCGTCCAAAGCCACTTCGCAGCTGTTTCCCACCAACCTCGTACGATGCAAGATGCCGGAATTCAGTGCAACCTAGGCTCCGAACACACAAGACCAGCCCAAAAAGCCGTTCGACTTCACTTCCGGTCGTATCGCCGCCAGTCACACCGTGGAAGAGGACCTCAACCTGCGACCCACTCGTCAACCACCCGGCGCCGAATTGCCAGATTCTGAAACGTCCAGCTGATGTTTATTTTGTTATTTAGTTGATAAGTATAATTTATAGATAGTAAGGTGGTTGTGAAAAAAATGTAATGTCCGAAAGTTGCACTTTCGTTCATTCATTTTTTTTACCGAAGTAAAGGGGGTGTGTAACGAGTTATTTTGTGGGACACCGATTTGGAGTTCATTTTTAGTTTTCACTGTAGCATATCTTATTTTTTATATAACTCGTTACTTACTTTCCGATCCTTTCTGCTACCACATTGATTTTTTTTACCGCAATATTATATCTTCTTAGTAATTCAAAACACATGAATACGAAACTAAAAATATAAAATTTATTAATTTTGATTCTCAAAAATTTAAAGACTAGAGGACGTCCGGTATATAAACTATTTTAATTATAACAAAAGCCGTCCAGTCTAGTAAAAACTTTTTTGTAGTTGAAAGTAAATTAATTTCACGTATGATTCCGATAAGGCAAAAATTTTAGGTAGGAATTGGGATATAAATTCGAAAACCGAACGATTTTGGGTCTCTCTGCTACCGGTTGTTTTCAACAATAATCGCGCTCGGCTACCGTTTGTTTTCGAAATTCCGCTGTCGTTTGTTTTAAACCAAAAAAATCTCTCCTACCGACCAAAAATTTTGGAAGTCCAGTTACAGTGAATCCGTAGTATCCAACCGTTTCTGCGTAAGTAAGAAAAATTGTTTTATTAAAGCCAAAGAATATAATTATTTTGTTCCGCTTAAAAATATATTTCCGTTAGCAGTTTCGATATTCTGATTGTCGAAATTTAGTACAGTATTCTAGTGAGTTTTTTTTTCGCAATAGATAAGAAAATTTATTTTTCAGTTTTATTATTGTTACCTTTTTTTTATATTGGGTTGGTTATAATTCTTAATTGAATGCTCAATACATCAAGTATTTTATTTTAGATTTTGTTTTTCCCGAATTAAATCCTTATACCCATTGTCCGGTCCTAAAAATTTCCCGAATATATTAAAAATTTACATTTCGATTATTTGAAATAAAAACTGATCGTGGGGCAAGTGCGAGGACTATTCCATGCGTTGTCCAACCTTCAGCCGGTAAAGTTACGTAAATACCTTAATTTTTTATTCATTTATTTTAATTCGTTTATGATATTCAAACAAGTCTGAGGCCGATGCCATTGGTTGATTGAATATCTAGTTTAATTCAAAGTCTTCATTATCAGTGGTTGATCCGTTTTCCCTGCCTTCCCAAATTAACAACCCTTTTGTTGTAATATTTGATTATAATTTACATTTCGATTATTTGAAATAAAAACTGATCGTAGGGCAAGTGCGAGGACTATTCCATGCGTTGTCCAACCTTCAGCCGGTAAAGTTACGTAAATACCTTAATTTTTTAATCATTTATTTTAATTCGTTTATGATATTCAAACAAGTCTGAGGCCGATGCCATTGGTTGATTGAATATCTAGTTTAATTCAAAGTCTTCATTATCAGTGGTTGATCCGTTTTCCCTGCCTTCCCAAATTAACAACCCTTTTGTTGTAATATTTGATTATAATTTACATTTCGATTATTTGAAATAAAAACTGATCGTGGGACAAGTGCGAGGACTATTCCATGCGTTGTCCAACCTTCAGCCGGTAAAGTTACGTAAATACCTTAATTTTTTATTCATTTATTTTAATTCGCTTATGATATTCAAACAAGTCTGAGGCCGATGCCATTGGTTGATTGAATATCTAGTTCAATTCAAAGTTTTCATTATCAGTGGTTGATCCGTTTTCCCAGTCTTCCAAATTAACGACCTTTTGTAGTTGTGGTTAAATGGTTAATTTTGTACGATAATTTGTTTTTGCTCACTACTGTAATATAATTTTTTTCCTTTAAAACTGCTCACTGTTTGCTCACGCATTGCTTATATCGCTTTACCTGTTGCTAATCGCTTAAATAACCTGCTTATATCTCCGTTATCGTACCATTGCTTATGCACGTTCTACCGGCAAATTTTACATAACCCGAATATTTTTGACGCATTTGCACACTGTATTATATTTATTTTGTTGGGAACCGCCGAAAATATTTAATTTATGGTATTTCTAAAATATAAATTACTGTAAATATTTATGTACTTATCCCTGTGGAAATTAAATATACCTGGTAATATACAATTCGACCCAATTAGTGTTTTCTTAATAACCCGTAGCATAGTCGTCTGAGGGTTTAGAGTGTTTTAGAAGTGTTGAATTCAACGAGACCCCTGGAATTTTCCGTAACCTCCATCTGAGGCTATCTGGAACTCTTGACGCGAAGGGTCAAGGGGCCGTGGAGCAAACCACGTAAAAAATCTGGCGCCCGAGCATTCGTTTATAAGATTTTGCATCGAGGGTGACCAAAGTGACGTGCCCTGTTGGTAAAATCCAAAGGGTAGGTGAAATAGGCGTCACAGATTTTTAAAAACCTCGAATCACTACAAGAAAATCTGTGTTTTTAAATTGAACGGAATATGTTGTAGTTAATTTTGAATAAAATGATATTTGACGTACTAAATGTTGTCGTTTTAATAGAAGAAATCAGACACGAGGAGACTAAAGAATTATTATATTTAAGAGAAAAATGTATAACAGATCAAACACGTGTACATCATAAGTAACGCTCTCATAAAACCAAGGAAGTTAATCCTGTCATTGTACACAATGGTACCAAAACAAATAATATATATATATCTTAAGCTACGTTCACATGTAGAATTGTTCCTACAACACACCCCACAATTCCGCAATCATAATAAAATCATATTACATATTATTGCCATAATTACACAATACAAACTAAATCTAAAAAATTATATCTTACTGTTTAACAGACATCTACATTTAGTAATTTTCTAAATTTAACAAATTTATTTTCTGCCAGGGCTTTTGTTAATGTATCAGCTATTTGCTCATCGGTTTAATTTTAATCTTTTTGTCTGTAACTATTTCTTTTACAAAGTGATGTTTGACCATTTTTCGAAATTTTAACAATTATTGACCATTTTTTCAAATCTTAATAATTATTGACCATTTTTGACCAATTTTGACAGTTTCGACAATTATTAATCATTTTTGACAATTTTTCAAATTTTTTGACCATTTTAGACCATTTTTCCAAATTTTTACAATTATTGACCATTTTTGACAGGTTCTTACAATTATTGACCATTTTTGACCAATTTTCAAAATTTTTGACAATTTTTTACAATTATTGACCATTTTTGACAGTTTTTTATAATTATTGACCGTTTTTTCAAAAATTTGACAATTTTTGACCATTTTTCAAAATTTCAACAATTATTGACCATTTCTGACAATTATTGACTATTTTTGCCAATTTTTCCAAAATTTTGACAATTATTAGACATTTTTCATAATATTTAAACATTTTTCGACAATTTTTCAAAATATTAACAATTATTGACTATTTTTGACCATTTTAAAAAATATTTAACAATTTTTGACAGTTTTTGACAATTTTTGAGCATTTTTGACAAGTTCTAACAATTATTGACCGTTTTTCAAAAAATTGAACAATTTTCAAAATTATTGACCATTTTTGACAGTTTTTTATAATTATTGACCATTTTTTAATATTTTTAAGCATTTTTGTCAGGTTCTGAAAATTATTGACCATTTTTTTAAAACTTTGACAATTTTTGACCATTTCTCAAAATTTTTTCATTTATTGACCATTTTCTACAGTTTCTGACAGTTATTGACCATTTTCGACAATTTTTCAACAATTATTGACCATTTTTTACAGTTTTTTTATAATTATTGACCATTTTTTTCAAATTTCAACAATTTTAACAATTTTTGACTATTTTTCAAAATTTTAACGTACATTTTTCAAAATATTTAACAATTTTTGATTTTCAAAATTTTAACGTACATTTTTCAAAATATTTAACAATTTTAGGCCATTTTTCAAAATTTTGATAATTATTGACTATTTTTGACCATTTTTCAAAATATTTATTAATTTTTGATCATTTTTGAAAATCGGTAACAATTATTCACCATTTTTGACAGTTTTTTATAATTATTGATCATTTTTTCAGAATTTTGAAAATTTTTGACCATTTTTCAAAATTTTAACAGTTTTTGAGCATTTTTGACAGGTTTTGACAATTATTGATCATTTTTGACAATTTTTCAAAATTTTTGACCATTTTTAACATTTATTGACCATTTTTGACAGTTTTTTATAATTATTGACTATTTTTTCAAAATTTTGACAATTCCTTAAAATTCCAACAATTATTGACCATTTTTGAAAATTTTTCAAAAATGTTGACCATCATTGACCATTTTTTAAAAATATTTAACAATTTATCAAAATTTTAACAATTTTTGACGATTTTTGATTGGTTTTGACAATTATTGACCGTCTTTGACAATTATTGACCATTTTTGACAATTTTTCAAACATTTTAACCATTTTTGACAATTTTTGCCCATTTTTTCAAAAATTTCACAAATATTGACCATGTTTGAGAGTTTTTGACAATTATTAACCATTTCTCCAAATTTTTGACCATATTTGAAAGTTTTTGACAATTTTTCAAAAATTTTAACATATTTGGCAATTATTAACCATTTTTTTTTAAATTTTGACAATTTTTGATAGTTTTTGACCATTATTGACAATTTTTCACACCTATAGGTGTGCGAGCACAGTGCGGCAAGAGAGATTGCGCACAGTCGCTTGCGCATGGCATCGCGTTGCCCCATCTCACACACTACTACGTATGGACTATGTATAGAACATACCATCATATTATAGCGTGGCGGGGCGTCGCCACGGCAATTCTCGTCTCGCCAAAAATCAGGTTTACCCTCCGCCGATAGCTGTTTCACATCAAAACATAACATAACGGTCAGACTTTTCGCTGCGCGATCCTCCAGCGCCAGACCTATTACCGACTATACCGCATGTAACAGCGCATGACGTAACATGACGTCACATAACGTAACGGTCAGATTTTTTGCTGCGCGATCCCCCTCGCTCCAACCTAACATAAAGAATTAAAGTTCTAAAAATAATGTTAGACTTTGAAGTAATTGACAGAAATTCTAAATAGTGGGGGGTGCTAGTCGGGGAAATTAGCTCTCGTTGGCCATAAAACGTGTCTTGAAACAGGAGAATATGGGCACGACCAGCTACGCTAGCGGTAGGCAAGCGCTGAGTAAACGGAGGGTGAATTTTACTGCTAAGTGACAGCGCTAGCTCTAGCAGTCGCCATTTTTTCTAGCGAATTTATTTTCCGCTAAGCTGCTCAGCGGTTCGTTATGTCAACAACAAACAACAATTCTAACCTCTAAGTTAAAATTTCTGTGTTATTTAATTTATTGGTTAATTACTTCCTCGAAATACATAATTAAAATTTCTTACAGGATTTTCTGCTTCTCCTAATGCTAATATTTCTACATATTCTTCTTGTCTTTCAATTACAGGTGGAATCAAATCCACAACATTATCTTCATACGCAAGTTCTTCCAAGATTAAGTAATTTATAAGGTTTTCCATTGAAGGCGATTTAAATTTGGAAAATAAATGTAAGGTTATGTGACGTGTTTATCTGTTCGTCACAGAGCATCAAAGCATAGACGTTCGGCCACCTTCAAGCGTTTTCACAAAGCGCCACTGCCAGCGCTAACTTAGCGCTAGTGTGGCTGAACGCGCCCCATGTACTTCTGGATGCATTGACATTTAGTCGTCTGTCAATTTATATTTCAAAAGTTTTTCTGTATTCAAAATGTTTGTGTTGAAAGCTCCCTAGTACGAATGCAAGAATTGTTATAACGAGACGCCAAGACCCGTGAAATAAAGTGTTAATCGGTCATAGTTGTTGTTTGTATTACAAATAATAATCTATTCAAAATGAAACTTACTCTAAGACTCTCGAATCAATCAATCTTGACGCATCAAGGACAGTAATGAAAAAGAATATGATCAGTATAATAACTAGCAATATATCTGGCCATTCTGCTTCTGAAGACATCACATAATACATCACAATTCCAATTTCCACTCGACATCATTTGCTGTTTTATCTAAAGCGTCCATTGCAGAAGCTTCTAAGGTGAACCAAAAATCAACTACAATAACTTCTACAATAACAGCCGATATAAACATCTGTAAAATAATTTTGGAATGATTAACAGAATATTTAAATATGTTTGTAACAATTCGTTGCCTCAATAATAATTTGTGGTATCGTGCAAAGCTTCCTCAACGATGCTGGATAAACTTCGAGTTCACAGAGGAGCAAAAATAAGGCCAACAAAAACAAATACGTAGATATCAATGGACCAGGAGGTCGGGGCGAATATTCGAATATTTCATCGATTAATATTATTGAAGTAAAAGCTAATAGTATACCAATTATACCAATTTTTGTTACCATGATTTTTAAATACCTCAAATCACTACAAGAAAATCTGTGTTTTTAAATTGAACGGAATATGTTGTTGTTAATTTTGAATAAAATGATATTTGACGTACTAAATGTTGTCGTTTTAATAGAAGAAATCAGACACGAGGAAACTAAAGAATTATTATATTTGAGAGAAAAATGTATAACATATCAAACACGTGTTCATCATAAGTAACGCTCTCATAAAACCAAGGAAGTTAATCCTGTCATTGTACACAATGGTACTAAAACAAATAATATATATATCTTAAGCTACGTTCACATGTAGAATTGTTCCTACAACACACCCCCACAATTCCGCAATCATAATAAAATCATATTACATATTATTGCAGATAATTACACAATACAAACTAAATCTAAAAAATTATATCTTACTGTTTAACAGACATCTACATTTAGTAATTTTCTAAATTTAACAAATTTATTTTTTGCCAGGGCTTTTGTTAATATATCAGCTATTTGCTCATCGGTTTAATTTTAATCTTTTTGTCTGTAACTATTTCTTTTACAAAGTGATCTTTGACCATTTTTCAAAATTTTAACAGTTATTGACCATTTTTTCAAATCTTAATAATTATTGACCATTTTTGACAATTATTGCCCAATTTTGACTGTTTCGACAATTATTGATCATTTTTGACAATTTTTCAAATTTTTTGACCATTTTAGACCATTTTTCCAAATTTTAACAATTATTGACCATTTTTGACAGGTTCTGACAATTATTGACCATTTTTGACAATTTTTCAAAATTTTTGACAATTTTTTACAATTATTGACCATTTTTGACAGTTTTTTATAATTATTGACCATTTTTTCAAAAATTTAATAATTTTTGACCATTTTCCAAAATTTCAACAATCATTGACCATTTCTGACAATTATTGACTATTTTTGACAATTTTTCCAATATTTTGACAATTATTAGACATTTTTCACAATATTTAAACATTTTTCGACAATTTTTCAAAATATTAACAATAATTGACTATTTTTGACCATTTTAAAAAATATCTAACAATTTTTGACAGTTTTTGACAATTTTTGAGCATTTTTGACAGGTTCTAACAATTATTGACCGTTTTTCAAAAAATCGAACAATTTTTAAAATTATTGGCCATTTTTGACAGTTTTTTATAATTATTGACCATTTTTCTAAAATTTTGAAAATTATTGACTATTTTTAACCATTTTTTAATATTTTTGACAATTTTTGAGCATTTTTAACAGGTTCTGACAATTATTGACCATTTTTCAAAAACTTTGACAATTTTTGACCATTTCTCAAAATTTTTCATTTATTGACCATTTTTTACAGTTTCTGACAATTATTGACCATTTTCGACAATTTTTCAACAATTATTGACCATTTTTTACAGTTTTTTTATAATTATTGACCATTTTTTTCAAATTTCAACAATTTTAACAATTTTTGACCATTTTTCAAAATTTTAACCTACATTTTTCAGAATATTTAACAATTTTTGATTTTCAAAATTTTAACGTACATTTTTCAAAATATTTAACAATTTTAGGCCATTTTTCAAAATTTTTCATAATTATTGACTCTTTTGACCATTTTTTAAAATATTTATTAATTTTTGACCATTTTTGACAATTTTTGAGCATTTTTGACAGGTTCTGACTATTATTGACCATTTTTCAAAAATCGGTAACAATTATTCACCATTTTTGACAGTTTTTCATAATTATTGATCATTTTTTCAGAATTTTGAAAAATTTTGACCATTTTTCAAAATTTTAACAGTTTTTGACAATGATTGAGCATTTTTGACAGGTTATGACAATTATTGATCATTTTTGACAATTTTTCAAAATTTTTGACCATTTTTAACATTTATTGAGCATTTTTGACAGTTTTTCATAATTATTGACTATTTTTTCAAAATTCTGACAATTTCTTAAAATTAAAACAATTATTGACCATTTTTGACAATTTTTCAAAAATGTTGACCATAATTGACCATTTTTTTAAAATATTTAACAATTTATCAAAATTTAACAATTTTTGACGATTTTTGATTGGTTTTGACAATTATTGACCGTCTTTGACAATTATTGACCATTTTTGACAATTTTTCAAAATTTTTAACCAGTTTTGACAATTTTTGCCCATTTTTTCAAAAATTTTACAAATATTGACCATTTTTGAGAGTTTTTGACAATTATTGACCATTTCTCCAAATTTTTGAAAATATTTGGCAATTATTAACCATTTTTTCAAAATTTTAACAGTTTTTGACAATAATTGACCATTTTTCCAAATTTTTGACCTCATTTAAAAGTTTTTGACAATTTTTCAAAAATTTTAACATATTTGGCAATTATTAACCATTTTTTTCAAAATTTTGACAATTTTTGATAGTTTTTGACCATTATTGACAATTTTTCACACCTATAGGTGTGCGAGCACAGTGCGGCAAGAGAGATTGCGCACAGTCGCTTGCGCATGGCATCGCGTTGCCCCATCTCACACACTACTACGTATGGACTATGTATAGAACATACCATCATATTATAGCGTGGCGAGGCGTCGCCACGGCAATTCTCGTCTCGCCAAAAATCAGGTTTACCCTCCGCCGATAGATGTTTCACATCAAAACATAACATAACGGTCAGACTTTTCGCTGCGCGATCCTCCAGCGCCAGACCTATTACCGACTATACCGCATGTAACAGCGCATGACGTCACATAACGTAACGGTCAGAGTTTTTGCTGCGCGATCCCCCTTGCTCCAACCTAACATAAAGAATTAAAGTTCTAAAAATAAGGTTATGATTTTGAAGTAATTGACAGAAATTCTAAATAGTGGTGGGGGGGCTGGTCGGGGAAATAAGCTCTCTTTGGCCATAGAACGTGTCTTGAAACAGGAGAATATGGGCACGTCCAGCCACGCTAGCGGTAGGCAAGCGCTGTGTAAACGGAGGGTAAATTTTACCGCTAAGTGACAGCGCTAGCTCTAGCAGTCGCCATTTTTTCTAGCGAAATTATTTTTCGCTAAGCTGCTCAGCGGTTCGTTTTGTCAACAACAACAAACAACAATTCTAACCTCTAAGTTAAAATTTCTGTGTTATTTAATTTATTGGTGAATTACTTCCTCGAAATAATTACAGGATTTTCTGCATCTCCTAATGCTAATATTTCTACATATTCTTCTTGTCTTTCAATTACAGGTGGAATCAAATCCACAATATTATCTTCATACGCAAGTTCTTCCAAGATTAAGTAATTTATAAGGTTTTCCATTGAAGGCGCTTTTAATTTGAAAAATAAATGTAAGGTTATGTGATGTGTTTATCTGTTCGTCACAGAGCATCAAAGCATAGACGTTCAGCCACCTTCAAGCGTTTTCACAGAGCGCCGCTGCTAGCGCTAACTTTGCGCTAGCGTGGCTGAACGCGCCCTATGTATTACTTCTGGATGCATTGACATTTAGTCGTCTGTCAATTTATATTTCAAAAGTTTTTCTGTATTCAAAATGTTTGTGTTGAAAACTCACTAGTACAAATGCAATAATTGTTATAACGAGACGCCAAAACCCGTGAAATAAAGTGTTAATCGGTCATAGTTGTTGTTTGTATTACAAATAATGCTCTATCCAAAATGAAACTTACTCTAAGACTCTCGAATCAATAAATCTTGACGCATGAAGAACAGCAATGAAAAAGAATATGATCAGTATGATAACTAGCAATATATCTGGCCATTCTGCTTCTGAAGACATCGCATAATACATCACAATTCCAATTTCCACTCGACATCATTTGCTGTTTTATCTAAAGCGTCCATTGCAGAAGCTTCTAAGGTGAACCAAAAATCAACTACAATAACTTCTACAATAACAGCCGATATAAACATCTGTAAAATAATTTTGGAATGATTAACAGAATATTTAAATATGTTTGTAACAATTCGTTGCCTCAATAATAATTTGTGGTATCGTGCCTAGCTTCCTCAACGATGCTGGATAAACTTCGAGTTCACAGAGGAGCAAAAATAAGGCCAACAAAAACAAATACGTAGATATCAATGGACCAGGAGGTCGGGGCGAATATTCGAATATTTCATCGATAATTAATTAATAAAAGCTATTAGTATACCAATTATACCAATTTTTGTTACCATGATTTTTAAAAACCTCAAATCACTACAAAAAATCTGTGTTTTTAAATTGAACGGAATATGTTGTTGTTAATTTTGAATAAAATGATATTTGACGTACTAAATGTTGTCGTTTTAATAGAAGAAATCAGACACGAGGAGACTAAAGAATTATTATATTTGATAGAAAAATGTATAACAGATCAAACACGTGTACATCATAAGTAACGCTCTCATAAAACCAAGGAAGTTAATCCTGTCACAAATAATATACAGTATATCGCTAATGTATGGAATAAATTCATTATTTCCAAAATAAAAGACTTG
Organism: Lochmaea crataegi; assembly: GCA_947563755.1. Lineage (NCBI taxonomy): Eukaryota > Metazoa > Arthropoda > Insecta > Coleoptera > Chrysomelidae > Lochmaea > Lochmaea crataegi. The sequence goes on from OX387435.1 coordinate 17,275,267, forward strand.
TGGAAAAAATCCAAAAACAGGTCAATTTTAATTTTTGAATCGTCATCACATGATGTAGATGTAACGAATATTGCGTTACCAGTATTAACGTGGTGACGTAATCGGCACCACCTCATTGGAAAGGTCTTCTAATCGTCTTTACAACGATGTATTTATTTGAATATTTATTTCTGCAGGGTCGACCAAAACTGTTTATTTACTAAAATACACAGAACTGTTTAGTAAAAAACAATTAAATTATATGAAATGTTCAAACTGATGACCTTCAGCAATAATGCAATGAGACAGCCGAGCAATAAATTCGTCTCTAACGTTTACGAGGCGTTATTTGTGCAATCTCCGTTCTGATGCGATCCTTCTAAATCATTTGGGCGACTTTGATAAACTTTGCTCTTCAAGTATCCCCATAAAAAGGTGTCAAATCTGGCGACCTTGGTGGCCATTGGATCGTTCCTCTTCTTCCTATCCACCTATCTGGAAAACAATATTTAAGTAGGTTCGTACATCAAAGGCGTAATGTGGGGGTGCCCCATCCTGCTGGAACCACAAATCACATCGATTTGGAAATAGTTGATTTAATTGTGGTAATAGATAATCCTGAAGAAATTGAAGATATCGAGGACCGGTCAAGCTTCCTTCAAAAAAATATGGCCCTATTATTTGATTGTTTATAATGCCGGCCCAAACATTCACCTTTTCAGGATATTGCTCCTGCATCCAATGGGGATTTTCACTTGTCCAGTATCGATACGTCTGGCGGTTTACATGGCCGTTGAGCATAAACGTTGCTTCATCTGAAAAAAGTATATTTTGTATGAAATTACGATCTCTGTTACATCTTTCCATAATTGTTTCACAGAATTCGATTCTCCTATCAAAGTCATCTTCTAAAAGCTCTTGGACCAAATGTACCTTATACGCATGCCGCTTCTCCTTTTTCAGCACTCTAGGAACAGTAGAATGGTGTAAATTATTATCCAGCGCAACTTGTCTCGAGATGGTGTGGGGATTTTCTTGAAACTCAAGGAAAACTTCAACTTTTTTTACTTCGGAAATTGACTTTCTACCACTTTTGGGGTGATCTTTAACATGGCACGTTTCTCGAAACTTTTTCTCGATTTTACTAATTGTTGATTGAGAAATGGGTTCACGGTTGGGGTATTTAGCATTAAATAAATTGCCAATTTCTTTCTGTATTCTTACTCTATCTCCATAGCCAATCATCATTAATATTTCGATTCGTTCAGTTTCTGAAAGTTTCATTACTAAATTATGCTAATTTAAAGATTTTAACTATTGAACACTTGACTGATACACATCAATTAGTGTTAAATTAGAATTTAGTACTATTATCAGTAACATATCCAAAAACAGAAATATTTTTTGGCTACACTACTTAGTTCATTGAATCAGAATTTATGATTAAAATTTTACCAAATAAACAGTTTTGGTCGACCCTGTAGAAATAAATATTCAAATAATTACATCGTTGTAAAGACGATTAGAAGACCTTTCCAATGAGGGGTGTTGAGACACATGGTTGCATTTAAAAAAATGTGATGAAGATTCAAAAATTAAAATTGACCTGTTTTTGGATTTTTTTCAAAAGTCGTTTATTTTGGAAATAATGAATTTATTCCATACATTAGCGACATGCGGTATATTATTTGTTTTAGTACCGTTGTGTACAATGACAGGATTAACTTCCTTGGTTTTATGAGAGCGTTACTTATGATGTACACGTGTTTGATCTGTTATACATTTTTCTATCAAATATAATAATTCTTTAGTCTCCTCGTGTCTGATTTCTTCTATTAAAACGACAACATTTAGTACGTCAAATATCATTTTATTCAAAATTAACAACATATTCCGTTCAATTTAAAAACACAGATTTTTTGTAGTGATTTGAGGTATTTAAAAATCATGGTAACAAAAATTGGTATAATTGGTATACTATTAGCTTTTACTTCAATAATATTAATCGATGAAATATTCGAATATTCGCCCCGACCTCCTGGTCCATTGATATCTACGTATTTGTTTTTGTTGGCCTTATTTTTGCTCCTCTGTGAACTCGAAGTTTATCCAGCATCGTTGAGGAAGCTAGGCACGATACCACAAATTATTATTGAGGCAACGAATTGTTACAAACATATTTAAATATTCTGTTAATCATTCCAAAATTATTTTACAGATGTTTATATCGGCTGTTATTGTAGAAGTTATTGTAGTTGATTTTTGGTTCACCTTAGAAGCTTCTGCAATGGACGCTTTAGATAAAACAGCAAATGATGTCGAATAATTAGTGTCGAGTGGAAATTGGAATTGTGATGTATTATGCGATGTCTTCAGAAGCAGAATGGCCAGATATATTGCTAGTTGTTATACTGATCATATTCTTTTTCATTACTGTTCTTCATGCGTCAAGATTTATTGATTTGATAGTCTTAGAGTAAGTTTCATTTTGAATAGAGTATTATTTGTAATACAAACAACAACTATGACCGATTAACATTTAATTTCACGGGTCTTGGCGTCTCGTTATAACAATTATTGCATTTGTACTAGTGAGTTTTCAACACAAACATTTTGAATACAGATAAACTTTTGAAATATAAATTGACAGACGACCAAATGTCAATGCATCCAGAAGTACATGGGGCGCGTTCAGCCACACTAGCGCAAAGTTAGCGCTAGCAGCGGCGCTCTGTAAAAACGCTTGAAGGTGGCTGAACGTCTATGCTTTGATGCTCTGTGACGAACAGATAAACACATCACATAACCTTACATTTATTTTCCAAATATAAAGCGCCTTCAATGGAAAACCTTATAAATTACTTAATCTTGGAAGAACTTGCTTATGAAAATAATATTGTGGAATTGATTCCACCTGTAATTGAAAGACAAGGAGAATATTTAGAAATATTAACATTAGGAGAAGCAGAAAATCCTGTAAGAAATTTTAATTATTTCAAGGAAGAAATTCACTAATAAATTAAATAACACAGAAATTTTAACTTAGAGGTTAGAATTGTTGTTTGTTGTTGTTGACATAACGAACCGCTGATCAACTTAGCGAAAAATAAATTCGCTGGAAAAAAAGGCGACCTCTAGAGCTAACGCTGTCACTTAGCGGTAAAATTCGCCCTCCGCTTACTCAGCGCTTGCCTACCGCTAGCGTGGGTGAACGCGCCCATATTCTCTGGTTTCAATGGTCAATAATTGTCAAAAATAGTCAATATTTGAAAAATTTCTGAAAAATTGCAAAACGAATAAAAAACTGTTAAAAATTGAATTTTGAAAAATGGTCATAAATTGTTAAATATGAAAAAAAAATGGTCAATGATTGTCAAAAATAGTCAATAATTGTTAAAATTTTGAAAAATGGTCAAAAATTGTCAAAATTTTGAAAAAATGGTCAATAATTATCAAAAATTTGAAAAAATGGTCAATAATTATAAAAAAGTGTCAAAAATGGTCAATAATTGTTAAGAATTGTCAAAATTTTTGAAAAATTGTCCAAAATTGTCAATAATTGTCAGAACCTGTCGTCAAAAATGCTCAAAAATGGTTAAATATTTCAAAAAATAGTCAAAAATAGTCAATAATTGTTAAAATTTTGAAAAATGTTCAAAAATTGTTAAATATTATGAAAAATGGTCAAAAATTGTTAAATATATTGAAAAATGTACAATAATTGTCAAAATTTTGGAAAAATTGTCAAAAATGGTCAATAATTGTTAAAATTTTGAAAAATGGTCAATAATTATAAAAAACTGTCAAAAATGGTCAATAATTTTTGAGAAATTGTCAAAAATGGTCAATCATTGTCAGAAACTATAAAAAATGGTCAATAATTGTTAAAATTTTGAGAAATGGTCAAAATTTTGAAAAAATGGTCAATAATCATAAAAAACTGTCAAAAATGGTCAATAATTGTTAAAAATTGTCAAAATTTTTGAAAAATGGTCAATACTTGTCAGAACCTGTCAAAAATGGTCAAAAACTGTCAAAAATTGTTAAATATTTTAAAAAATGGTCAAAAATAGTCAATAATTGTTAAAATTTTGAAAAAATGGTGAATTATAAAAAACTGTCAAAAATGGTCAATAATTGTTGAAACTTGTCAAAATTTTTGAAAAATGGTCAAAATTTTTGAAAAATGGTCAAAATTTTTGAAAAATTGTCAAAAATGATCTAATAAGAAAAAGTCAATATTCCGAGGGTCGCGAACCTTACCGAATCCGTCTTAGATTCTGACGATTTAAAATAATGATTGTTATCACACGCAATACACTTTCTTTCTCTCTCTCCCATTTCCCTCTCTCTTCCATATCTCACTTTTTAAATCTGTTCTTTTATGCATATAACTTATACAAAACAATTTCGATGTTTCACATCTGCCAGGCGTCCCATGACGGCTCACACATTTTTTTGTTAAATGAAGTTTCATTCAGAGTAAAACAAATTCTTATATTAATATGTGTGTATTTATTTATTGATTAAATCAGTCAATTAAATATATATATAAAGTTATTAAAAAGATCATACAACATTAAAAGGTACTAAAGTTCTTACCGTGTACCCGCGACACGTTCTACTTTTGTATTTATATTTTTACTTAAATAAATATAATCACAATTGTGATGTGAAAATAAGTGATTTCTTTAGAATCTTTGTAATTATTTCATATCATTATTTCAGTTATTCTTAGTGACTGTCATCATGGCTATTGTGCAGGGTGAACATAAGTGAAGGAGCATTTGCAGACAATGTTATAGCAAAAAATGAAAAAGAGCTACAAGAAAACATAAATGTGTTGAATGCAGTAATGGTACACAAGGGAATGAAAATAAACAAAGGTTGTGGTTATTGGAGACGACAAAGATGAAATAAATGTAAGAATAGATACAGACAGAATTTAGCAAGTTAAATGTTTCCAATACCTTGGAACAATAATAGACGAAAACTGATCACAGGAAGGAACGATAGAATAGTTAAAACTAACAAACTATGTACCAAATTTATAAATAAAAAGAAATATTTAAAGATACGAAATTAAAAGCATTTAAAACAATATATCGACCAATACTTACATATAGATGCGGGTGTTAACAGGACAAGAGATGAAATTAATAAGAAGAGTAATATGCGTAACAAAAGAGGATAGAATTAAAAACATAGATATAAGAAAAGACCTAGGATACAATCAACCTAGACTTTATAGAAAAAATAAAACTACAATGGTGGAGACATTTACAACGTATGGATCAAGGAAGTCCGGTACATGGAAAGCAAAAATTGGAAAAAACAAAAAAGACCTTTCCAATGAGGTGTCCTGAGACACGTGGTTGCATTTAAAAAAAATTGCCGATTACGTCACCACGTTAATACTGGTAACGCAATGTTCGTTACATCTCATGTGATGACGATTCAAAAATTAAAATTGACCTGTTTTTGAATTTTTTCCAAAAGTCGTTTATTTTGGAAATGATGAATTTATTCCATACATTAGCGACATACTGTATATATATATATATGTATATATATATATTAAGCTACGTTCATATGTAGAATTGTTCCTACAACACACCCCCACAATTATGCAATCATAATAAAATCATATTATATATTATTGCAGATAATTACTGTTGTGTATGTAACGGGTTTTTGTAAAGTAAAATATCGTTATTACTGATCACTTTAATCGTCTTGACATTGGAAAGTAATTAACATAAAAATGGTTACAGTGTCATTATTCATTGACAGCACCCCGGTACTACGATGTTGCCCGCTTGTCACCCCCCTTTCTCCCTTTACTGGAGTTGAGGTGACAAGAAGGGGGGGTTTTCTTAAAAAAATATATATAATGATTGCCGGTTTCTCAACGGAGAGGGGTCGAGGTAAAATAAAAGACAATTATTTAACGGTTTCACCACATTATTTTACGTTTACTAAATCATTGATAGTCACTCAGTTTTATGTCCTACAGTTTTCTAGGTGTAGAGTAGGTCTAATAGAAGGTGGCTCACGCCGTTGACCTACTTTCAGCTGTCGCTGTCAAGTGACAATCGAAAGCACGTTGTTAAAGATTAAACTAACCTAATACAGAAATAAAATATAAAATGATTATGTTTAAAAGTAATATGAACAAGTGGGCACAGCTGATGTTTAAAATGTACAGAATAAATGACAATGTACTAATATAACAGAAGGTAGAATGGCTTCCAAGAGTATACTTTTGGATTACACTGAGGGGTTAGTATTTCAATTATTAACTAGGAAATATCTATGAGCAGTTGTCACAATAGGTTACATTTATGTAGGTTCAACTTCCTAACGAATGGTGCAATGAAGTATAACAGTAAACCCTGATAGAGTTGTTGACAAACTATCTGAGACACCTACAAGCAGCAGGCACAGTACTATAAACGATCTTACTTGAATGTATCAGGTGGTGTGTTTCCAATATGTCGCAGGAGCTGGACGAAGGGGCTGGTCCTCTACTGGTAAGTTTTCTGCCATTCGTATTCCTTTTGCGTAACTTACAGACTAGGAAGAGATCTAAGAAGAGACGTCTCAAGCCGTCAGTGGAAACGACCGTGAAGATGGTATCGAAGACTACTAATGAGAAGGTGTATAAGACGATGTACTCAATAAGATGATGAATAAGACGATGAATAAGAGATCTGAAATACGAAACTCCCATGATGACTAGGTCAATAAGAGAGAAGAGTGGGTACTTACCATGGATGGAGGGTGACCTCAAAGTAATATCCTTTTTCCTGTTAGGAGGAAATCCGCTAGATGCGTTTAGATAACCACTTAAGGTATCACTAAATTTTCCTAACAGATTACGATGGTAGCTGGGCTAAATCCGAAATAACTTCGAAAGAGCACAATTCAGGTGACCTCTTGAAAAGCACCAGCACAAAAATGGAGGATTATGGACCAGTCCAAGCCTCACAAGGTCAAGGTCGGTCTTCTTCTATTTATTTCCCCTTAGCAACAGGTGAGCAGGTCAAAGGTTAATCTAACAAGTAGCTGTATAGTTCATTGAACTTGACTTAATAAGTCGAAGGCCTCTTGAGAATTTATCAAAGATTCATTGTCATAAAATGTAAACATAACCAAATAAAGTTTGGGGAATGATGTTTAACTATTAATTATTGTAGTAAATGATATTAGAGCAATATATACAAGGTGAGTGGTGGATTTCATTTACATTCACAAATACTATTTATCTTAATAAAATTGTATGGTCAAAGTCAAAAGATCTCTCCTATACCCAATGTTGAATTGAAACCGTTACACGCTGTTATGTGCAATTGGTTGCTACCGTCTTAACAATTACATAATACAAACTAAATCTAAAACATTATATCTTAATGTTTAACATTCACATTTAGTAATTTTCTAAATTTAACAAATTTATTTTCTGCCAGGGCTTTTGTTAATGTATCAGCTATGCTCATCGGTTGGAATATATTTAATTTTAATCTTTTTGTCTGTAACTAGCTCTTTTACAAAGTGATGTTTGACGCGAGGTTTGACGTCAAAGTGAAAGGAAAAACATCTACAACAATATGATTCAACAGGTTGCCTATAAAAATACATTCAATACAACATGCAGCTAGTGATACATATTCTTCTTCACAACTAGAAATTGCGACCACTGCAATTCTTTATAAGGTTCATTAGAATTTTTTACTTCACTTATTGTTAGATTTAGTTTTGTTTGAACTGGCATTTTCTTAGTTTTGCAGTTAAACATATTAAAGCTTCTAAGTATTTTTTTTATTAATAGCTTTTGTGAAATTATTATTTTATTTTGTTGTATTTTTATTTCCAGCCCTAAAAATAAAATTCCTTTTTCAGTATTCATTTGTTTGATTTTCATTTTTGACATTAAATTATTTTCAAGATTTAAGACTTCACTCTCTAGGTTTGAAAAAACTATAAAATCATCTACCCATATTAAAAGAAATGTGCTTTTAGTAAAATAAAAGCATGGATCAGCTTTTGATCTGCTAAAACCTAAATCTAGTATATGTTTGTTGATGGCATTATTCCAACACTTAGGACTTTGTCTTAAGCCATACAATGACTTGCGCAATTTACAGACTTGTCCTGGAGCATAGGTGATTCATACATCTGGAGGTTTCATATAGACAACTTCTTCAAGTTCGCTCTTTAGGAAAGCTGAGTGGACATCAAATTGATAAGCTTTCAAGTCAAATTCAACTGCTAGAGCCAATAAAATTCTCAGGGTAACCATCCTTGCTACAGGTGCAAATACTTCTTCGTCTTTAAGAACTGGTTGTTGGAATCCTCTTGTAACTAGTCTTGTTTTTTTCTTTGTGGTTCCATCTATTGTTTTCTCTGAAAGTACCCACCTCGAATGAATTATTTTTTCATTTGTAGGGGGCACTTCTATATTCCAGGTTTCATTCTCTTCAAGTGCATCTAATTCTTGTTGGACTGCTATTTCACTCTCTCTGTCTGCCTTCACTGCTTCTGAGTATGTTCTTGGCATTCCTGCAGAAATAAATCCATCTGAAAGAGCTAACATCATATCCACTTCAAATTCATTTAGATAACTTGGCATCTGCCTCATACTAGTGCTTCTCCTCTGATTTGCTTGTCTTATATCATTCACCTTTCCTTTTTCAGGCTCACTTTCTTGTAGATCTTCATTGTCAAATTCTTATTCTTCCTCTAGTTCTACTTGTACTTTTTCTGGTTTAGCTTGTTCTTTTTTTATCTCATTGAAAATAACTGATCTAGAGAAAATAACTTTGTCACTTTTATACTCATAGAGTTTTACCCATTGTTGCAGTATCCAATGAATATGGTTTTCCTTGAATTAGCATCTAACTTTCTATCTCTAATTTCTTTTGGGACAGAACATGTGCTTCACATCCGAACACTTTACTTAATTTTGTCCAAGTTTGGTTTAAATCCAAACCAAACTTCAGCTGGAGTACACTTCTTTGCCATGACGCTAGATTCAAGTCTATTTATAACATATGCAGCTGATAATACAGCATCGCTCCAGAGGGTTTTCTCTAGATTTGAATCAAATATTAGAGCCATATTTAGAACTGTCCTGTTGTATCTTTCCGCTACACCATTCTGTTCTAGGTTCCTAGCAATTGTATATTGTACATTAATCCCTTTGTTATTACAAAATGCTTTAAAATCATTAGAGCTCAAACATCGTGCGACTCGTGAAAAATTAGATCGTATAGTGAAAATAATGCGTTATAAAAGTATAAACAATCTATAAAAATGTCATCAATATTTACTTTTTCGTAAATAAAAGTTCATGTTTTCCGCCGATAAAGCGTCGATGCAAAAAGCTATTAATGTATATCGTGTAATGAAGGGAAATATAACGCAGATCATAAGAACGATTTTAATGACGTACCCACCATTATAACCTGTGCATTAACAAACCCACGATTCTCCAATAACTATCAAAATTGATTAAACTATAAATATCAGAATATTCAACGGCAGAAGATATTTCGAATATACCTAGTCGACAATTCTTGTTGGAATATCGCTGTCGAGTTTCCATAGTCGCTGGATAGGAATTTTAATTGTATCTCCTAGACAGATGATGTGTAAAAATGGCAAATTGGCAGCATTTATTGCATTTATCTCGATACTAACTTCAACGGCGCGGATAACAATAAAACTTAAAATTATTTTTTACTTTTACCGGCATACCGATTTGTATCTTTCCGTTTATTATATTGACTTGGGGATTTGCACGATAGTGAAAGCAATGATGAATTATCGTTTGTTATAAATGTTTGTTTTATTGACCAAATTATCATAAATTTTAAGTTATTATCAGCTATAAAACGGCGAACGAATTATGGTTTCGAAATATTACAGAAATTACTTGTTAGACTTTAGTCGCATAACCAAAGGTAACTGGTACAGGGTGTTTAGCATACGCTTGAATTTGTTTCACTTAAAAAAGGACACTGTGTTTGTTGATCTTTTTTTTGAGGTTGTCATCTTGACCTGCTCTCAGACACTAGCTACTTGAGTGGCCTTTTGCCAGGAATGTGTAATTTTCTCCAACTAGGGCTCAATGTCAGGCGACCACTGTAAAAAGAGCGCTTTAGTCCAATAATGATGGGCTTAAAGCAGCTGCCCCTAAACTTTCTTATCTTCAGAGAATCCCACTTTGATGAATTTGTTGTGCCCAGTAAATGCTCTTTATTAATTTTCAATCAGGTATTTTAACTAATACCCGTCTCTGCTATTTTCTTAAATGTTAACTCCTTTATGATATGAAATACATTTGCATAAACTTAGTTAAAGGTATTGGCATACCTAGCCTTTTTTTCTATAACCTTCGCAATGTTAATAATTTTATTTATAGCATATAAAAGTTAAGTGATTATTATAAAACGTTTAAAACTATCAGACTTCAAAATATATTAGAAATACATACTTTGTCGCAAAAAAAAGTTTTAACGTCGATAACACCGTACACCGGCTTAATGGCGAAATGCGACTAACTTCATTAATAGTCAGTAGTGATGTACCGAATACCATAGACAGTAGAATTTAGTATCGCGCGAATATTTGAAAGAGCTCAAGGGCCTAGGTACACATAGTGTCAAGGTTGAACAGGTTCCCCTACATCTAGTTTTTGATGCAAATCTGATAAAACTGCTGTTTATTTAGTTATATGTGTATATATATATATATACGAACTAGTAAATAGTGGGGAATGCAGCAAAGTAAAAGAGAACTCTTTAAAGGTTTTCCTAGCTTTCGGAAATCTTTATTTCCATCATCAGGGAAACTACAAAAATTGTATGGTATGATTAACAATTCGTAAAACTTACAATGATTCTACTTACAACTTTGGTAAGAATGGTTACTAAGATGTACATAAAATAGAATGAGTGACACATAGTTAATGATTAAATGAATTAAAACTTTTTAAAATATATAAACATTATTGTTACACATAATTAAAATTATTAAATTAAAATTAAATTTCTACCACGTGTGGCAAAGTCATTTGCAGGTTAGAATCTAACTGACACTGTGTGACACTTGACATTTTATCAACTGTCACAGTCAAGTAGAATCATTGTAAGTTTTACGAATTGTTAATCATACCATACAATTTTGGTAGTTTCCCTGATGATGGAAATGATGGAAATAAAGATTTCCGAAAGCTAGGAAAACCTTTAAGGAGTTCTCTTTTACTTTGCTGCATTCCCCACTATTTACTTGTTAGTCACTGGGTCCTAAAATTTTTAGTCCAGCCGCTTCCCTAGCTAAAGAATCGGCAATGCGAATACCTTTACTCCTGTCGTGTCCTTTAACCCAATTCAGGATAATATTGTTATCTACCGAGGCGTTAGCTAATTCTTGCTGGCACTTTATTATTAGCTTTGATGTAACACGTTGTCTGCTCAAGGCTAATAGGGCTTGTCTGCTGTCGGTGCAGATTGTTATGTTTTTACCAGAAATTCTTTTTCTGGTTAGTTATTTTGTGACAATTAAGATGCCAGCCAGTTCTGTTTGAACCACGCTGGTATTTTTTCCCATTTTCCACTTAATTCTTAGGCTAAGTGATCTGGAGTAAACTCCACTCCACTCCTTCTTTGGTTTTGAGCCGTCTGTATATATGCGTATTGCATTTGCAGCATCTAACTCTGTGTTCTGTTTTATTTGTATTTTGTAGTGTTTATTAAACACAAACTTGGGTTCAATCGCATCATTGGCTGCCTGCAGCAGATGTAGCGCAGTAAGCGCTTCTCGCCATTGGCTTAGCCTCAATTGACCCACTCTTTCGGGGTTTACACCAGCCATGCGCAATCGTAACATGGCCATTAACGTAACCTCTTTGACGTACAAGTCCAGAGGGGTCAGACCAGTAATCAATTCCATTATTTTTAAAAAGAACGGTGTGAGGCTAATAGGTCGGAATGCTTTTGGTAAAGTGTAATCCATCCTTCCTGGTTTGGGTATAAATACCACTCGTACTTCTCTCCACTTTCTGGGAATATACCTCAGAACTAAAGAGGCTCTGAATATTCCAGCCAGGTGCGGCATAAGGATATCCATTCCCTACTGAAGTAGGGCTGGTCTTATACCGTCAGGCCCTGGTGACTTGAAAGGGGAAAATCCCGAAATGGCCCACCTTATCTTGTCCTCATCAATTACTGTACTAGCAAATTGCCAGTCGTATTGTGAATGTGTTGTTGGTACTTCCACCCAGTTTGTCGTTCCAGGAAAGACAGAGCCTGGGAGGTGAGTTTCCATAAGAATCTCAGCGCTCTCTTTTAGGCTGGCGGCTTTGTCGACATTTTCCCTCGTCAGGATGCCGTTTGAGAGTGCCTTCTGTAGCCTAGAAACTTGTGGGAAGTCTTCGACTGCCTCACAGTAGGCTCTCCAGGCTTCTCTTTGTCTTTGTCTGCAGACTTTTTTGAACTGTTTGAGGTTGGCTTGGTATACTCCCCAGTCCTCTTCGAGTTTTGTTCGTTTTGCCTTGCTAAAGGTCGTTCTCTGAGGTGTTCCAGTTCAAGGACCACCAAGTATTGGTTTTGCCATCTGTCTGGACCATCCTCATCGGATAGGATTCCTTATTGGAAATGTCTGTTTTGTTTTTGATAGATACAATTTAGTTATCATAATGAATTCATAGCACCAACTTTAAAAATTGTTTTAAAATATGAATTGTTTTCTTGTGTTTGAGTTACTTTAGTTTTAGTTTATAATCTCACTTACAAGTAAGTTATTATTTTGTAATTAAATTAAATTTTTTGACCTGGTTTCCTTTCTTGTAATATTTCATCCTTGTAAATGAGTCAGGGAATGAGCCTTTAGATAAATTCTTATAAAGCTTTTCCAATTTTTTCGGCTTTTTGCCATTTTCTTTGCGTCCTGCCATGTTTTCCCTTTATTTTTTAATATTTCTGAAATAGTTTTATTCCGTGTTTGTCTAGGTTTTCCTTTTCTTTTATTTTTCGATATTTATTCTATTTTTAGATTACTTCTTATATCTGTGTTCCTAATTTTGTCTTTTTTTGTAACGCCCCGGACTCTTCTTAAGTATTTCATTTCATCTGCCTGTATTTTATTTCTTCTGAGTTTGATTTAGCACCCACGTTTCACATCCATAAGTTAATATTGGCCTATATAATGCTTTACATATTTTTATCTTTTGTTCATCGTATAGTAAACTTCCATTTTTTTTCTATTCTTTTATTAATTTCTGCTTCTTGTGTTCCTCGTGTATCAATTGTTATTAGTGTTAGTATTGAAATGTTGTCACTTGTTCTATAAGTTGTCTTTCAATTTCTATAACTATTTCTTCTTGTCCTTCTCCTAATAACCATAACTTTCGTTTTGTTTTTATTCATAAACATTCCGTTTTCTTTCAAGATACTATTCCATGTTTCTAGATTGTGTTTCAGATCTTCTTTAGTTTTTGCAAAAATAACTATATCGTCAGCAAATGCTCCTTCCGACACTTCTACTTTGTTAAGATCCATGAATCCTATATTGAATTTTTTGTTTTTTTCCTCAAATTTCTTTATTATTTCGTCCATATAGGTAATGAATAGAGTTGGGCTGAAACTGCCTCCTTGTTTTAATCCTTCTGTGGTTAGTTAGTTATAACCTTATCTTAATTTTCCGTCTGGTCTCTGCCATCTATCAATTTTTTCAACATTTCAAAATTCGTTTCGGCACTAGCCTAATGGGAGCAAATAATTTTTAATGGTCATTTGAGTCATAGGAGCCTCAAAATGAGATGGGAGAGTATGTACAGTTCCTCATCATTCACTCTGTATGAAAAAGAATGGTTAAAGATTTGTGTAGATAATTATTAATAAAACTTGTGAATATTCCTACAATAAGAATATACAGAATGTCCCATTAAAAGAACGAAGTATTAGCAACTTATAGAAGATATAATCGAAAGTAAAAAATTTTTGAAATATTTTCATTAAATATCAATTTTCACTTTTCACACCCTGTATATCCTGGTTTCGGCTTCAATCGAGACAGTTTCTACTAACAATTTTCACAGAGTCACGGATAAATCTTATTACCAACCAACAATACTCTATTTCATATTAAAACTTAATTACTATCTCTAGTAACTATTTAAGTAACTTTAGCAAATAACAAATCCTTTTGTGAATTTCGCCAAGGTTTAATCAAAGTAGTGAATACAGGCATTAAATTGCAAAAGAGAAAATAATAACTTCGTTACTGACTACTGATAAAAGATATTAATATAATTTCCAAAAGAAATGATATGAAATTTGCTTTGTGATTTGTTCAACAAATATAAGAAGAGCAGAGAGGTATTTAAATATTTCAAGTATTGATATTGTATGAGTGTTTCTTAGTTAGATGAAGCTTGAATATTGTCTTAAATCATTTCAGCGCGACACAGTAGACAGCATAACTAACTAACCGACTTAGTTGGTACCAATGTGAAATATTGTAATAGGGTCACATTAGTTCTTTCGTTTTAGCAGCCAAGTTACCAGCACTTAAAAATTTTCTTAATTATAATAATATACATAAAGTTGTTTTAATTAATTATTTTTTCCAGCAATTTTAAACTTTGAGTATATCTATGTATTTTTTAAAAAAATATTTACAAACTAGCTTTCTAAGAACGTCACATGACAGTTTACTGAAGTAAGGAGAACATTTGTAAAGTGAGCTTATCAATTTTAGTTAATATATCTGACAACCTTGCTTTTTTCTCATGTCCTCACATCGTCTAGAGTATACCCCATCGGGTACAAAAGGTTCAAGTTTCTTGGATGAAAGTGGGTACTCAGATACTCAATCTGTAGTGACATGTTTTTCGTACCTAGTGCAAGATACTTGCTAAATATCTGAGCACATTCAATATTGGTATCATCAACTACAGCGAACGTTAGGCTTTTCTCAGTTTTTGATGGACGAATACAAATTATTAAGATCCTTCTTTTCTTATGTCACTTATACTTAAGTAAATAACATATTTCGCTTCTTCTGCAGCTACCAAAAATTCTGACTGAAAAACATATTAAATTTTCTCCGGTAAAAAGTAAAGATTTTTTAACTTCCTGACCTTTGCTCGCTCCTTTCATAAACGGAAGCAACTTGTGGTAAGATGCTAAATCTCTTCCATTTTTACTTATCTATAAACTTACAATTCAATCCTACACTGCACAGAAGGCCTAGAATATTATCAAGATTTATTACTATTTCAATAATTATTTTCCATTGTAAGAAACTGGCAAAAAATAAAGTCGTGCTCGTACAATTTTTACAGGCCACCATGAAATTACTTGAGTTAATCCATTATAAATACAACACCTGTGCTGTGTTTACGTTGACTACTGTAACAGCACGTTTTGTTGATTTATTTTTTAATATAATCATACAAGGTGATCGTAATTTTTTTTTCGTTCTACATACGGATAAGCCAGACAATCTTCGTTGTTGAGTTATAGTTGAAAACAACATTTACAAAGACCCACCTGGTTAATAAAAACTCCTACCTACAATACTTCCCTGAAAACTCTACCCAAACACTCCAGTAATTCCATTTTAACCCAAACTCGCTTTCTGGAGGTAATACAGTTGTCTACCATCGATCTGCAGTTCTTTCACAGAAGAAAATCTAGCTGTTCTCCACTTAATAGAGATATCTCTGACCATAGATACGGATACTTTGATAATCACTGACTCACTTAGTGTTATAGAAAACCTTCAAGCCATTTATACAAAAAACGAAATGGTGCTGAAAATCAAATCAACACTATCCCACCTCCAATCCAAAGGCAAAACCACAGAATTTCTCTGGGTGCCATCTCACACAGGCATTAAAGCAAATGAGGATGCTGACGAAACTACCAAACACTTTTCTACCAATCCCTCGGTACAATTGATAAATATTGTTCCGAGCCGTGGCAATAAAAAAAATACATAACTAACGAATGGCAGTTAAGATGGAATTTGAACCTCCGCAATAAACTTCGCCAAATAATACCTGATCTATCTGCTTCCTTCCTTACCCCACAATAGATCCGATCAAGTGAAGACAAGCAGGCTTAGAATTGGACACACCAGCTTATCCCACCAATACCTGATGTCTTAAGAATACTTTCCTCTGTGTGATCAGTGTCAGTGTGTTAAATCAGTGAAGCATATTATTTCAGACTCTCCACATCTTAATAATCTGCTTAATTTGTGTGGTGCCCAAGAATATAAAGACAGCTCTTACGGAAAAATTACATAAAACCCAACAATTCCTGAAACGAATCAATATTTACAAGCACTAGACCTTATTTTATATTTGTAAATACTTCTATATTTACTACCGTAAATTGTCAAACTGCCAATGAAGCAGTGTATGTGAAAATTAGAAAAAACATTTCACGATAAGAAACTGTCGTTCTCGAGTTCTCTTCCATGGAAGAGATTCAATTCGTAATTTAGGCCAGAAATGATATATCATTATTTCTAGCCTAGCTAATCAAAATCGAAAATAACTTATGTCAAAAATGAGTGGCATTTAAGGTAGTATTTTGGTACGGCAATATTTAATTGAGTGCACCAACGGATTCCTGAATATTCAAAAAAGTATATGTCCGCCAGATTTCGAAAATCTAGCAGATCCCTCTATCAGAAAACTATTTCATTGTTTGAAATGCCCAGAAATTAATTGATAATTGAGTTCTTCCAGATACCACAATGAAATTTTTAAATTTTAACACAAATTTAGGAAAAAAAAATCTTCCGGGTTTCCTCAGATACAATGGTGGCTGCGAAAAACCATAGTTATTCTAGAAAAATGTAGGCTTTTATGGCTGGAATAACGATTAACAATATTTCTTGTAGTTGCAGCCGAAACGTCTGGGTCCAACCCTATTAAGCCCAAGAAATATTGTTAATCATAGTTATTATGTTGTAAAAAACTTACAATAGGATGGAAAAATGTTAAATTTTGAAGTTCATAATTAGATCGGAAGAAGCAATCATGTTTTTCTGAATATTTGGAAAAATATTGGTAAACGGAATCTATCATTTGTGCACTTGAAAAGCCCCTAATTTTGACCTAAAGTATTTTCAATTTTGACTGGTTGGGCTAGCGGTTTATTGAACATAACTATACAATGTGATGTAGAGATTATTGTCATTTTTGTTGATCTGATAACAGTGAAAAAATACAATGAGAAATGGCACGATACTTCAGATTTCCTTTCCATGAACTACTAAATAAATCCGAAATTGTCATATTTTGAATTTTCTGAATGAAGCCTTCTGGAAGCTTGAAAAAACAACTGACTGCTCAAAATTTATCTTTATCTTCAGAGTATACATGATTTTAAAAAACTACACCATGACCATGATATTTGCACGCATAAACATTATTCAAAATAAATGTTATTTCTGCAAAAAATAGGAGTTTTGGAGGGAACATTCTCCAATTTAGACTCAATAATAAACCTTATCAGTAAGATCTCGTTTGTTGCTAGAACTATACATAAATAGACAGTGATGAGCTTGATAAAACCTTGTTCTATATCTATTATTTCTTTGTCGTAATTTTGTTAATACAAAATTGAGATTTATAATAGTTTATAGTTTATAACGAAGAAATATCACATGAACGATGCGAAACCAGCAAATACAATGGAACTTCGAACGATGTCGAATAGCAATTACAAAAGCGTGACGTCACGTGCTTCTGATCGGTGTTTGAGCTAATATGGCAGATTGTTATTTTTTGTAATTATATTTTTACTAAAAAAATATAATCGCACAGGTAATTTGAAAATATTATGTGATTTCTTTAGAAGCTCTATTCGAAATAATTATTTCAGTGATTCTCAGTGAGTGACATCATGCCTATTGACTTTTTTATTGTTATATCAACGTCGGTTGTTAATATTTTTTTTTCGGGTCGAGATGGGAAACTCATGTTCGAATGGGTCCAGGACCCAAACAGTGTTGGACTCATCCCCAAGGGGATGCCTACCAACCGAACCCACCTCAAACTTGCCGTTACCCCCGCCTCGGAATCACTACCCAAGCATACTTCGAGACGGGCGGCGGTCCCTGGCACACTCTCCGCTCACACCGTCGAATTCTCCCTACTATCACTCTTACCTCTCATGCCATATCGAGTCATTCTTTCCCCCTAACCATGCTCTCTACAACGCCACTCACCTCCATCCATTCCTCTTCCCCCCTCAACATTATCTCCACCATGTTCTCCCAGTACACCGCCTCCCCTAGTTTCTTCTCCAACTTCATCAGCACTTCCTCGTTCCTCCAGCATCTAATCACATGCCCCTCATCATCCTCCACTTCACACCTTTCGCACACTCCAGTCTCTCTTTTCCCAATCTTGTGGAGGTACCCATGTCCAGTGAGCACCTGTGTCAAGAAGTAGTTCACCTCCACGAATTTCAGGTCCATCAAATCTCTCCTATTCCCAATCGCTCCCTTTAGCGCGCACTCATACTCCTCCCACCTTCTCTCCATTTCCTCCTCCATCAATTCCTGTACTTCCTCTCTGGTAGCACCCCTCCAGCGTTTGTTCCGGGCTCTAGTCATCTCGTCCAATGGGTAGGACCTTGCCAGCACCGCTACTGCCAGTCCACCCACTGTCCTTTACCCCTGCACCACCCTCAACAGTATCCCTCTCTGCACCCGCAGGAGTGGCCTAACCCTCGCATTGACCCCCACTCTTTCACCCCACACCTCCGCACTGTACAGCATACTCTGCTCTACCGTCCTACCAATTACCCTCCTCTTCCACTCTCCCTAGTCATGCTGCCCTCACTTTCCCCTTCTCTGCCGCCTTTAACATATGAGTTTTGACTATCCAACTACACTTCTAGGTATTTCACAGACTCCTCCATACGAATTCTCATTCCCTTCACCATCACCCCCACTTCCCTCGTCTTGCTCCGTCCCTTCACTAGCAACCCTGCCGTCTTATCCTTTGCCACTTCCAGTCCGCACCGCTCTATCTTCTCCACAATCTTCCTAAACATTCTTTCCGCCTTTCTTTCTATCTCCGCCTCTCCCTTTGCCGTACATACCAGACACACATCGTCCGCATACACCGTAATCTCACATCCCTCTTCACATACTATCCCACAAACCTCATCAAACACACACTTCCAGAGCGTCGGTCCAAGAACCGAGTCCTGGGGCACTCCAGCCTCCGTCTCATACCTCCTCCCTCTAGAGTCTACTATCACACGCCCCGTCACCAGGTTAACCAACCCCTGCCACTCTCCAAGCCTCAGCAACGCGCTCAACACTGCCCGTTTGCTGACACTGTTGAACGCGTTCCCGACGTCGAAGAACACGCGAGTAGGGCTAATTTCTTGTTTTTCCAGTTGCCCTCCCCAGCCCTTTCCACCAAGTCCATCACCCTGCACAGTGCCGAGATGCATGATTTCCCTTTCGTTAACCCGTACTAGTTTACGAACGTCGGCTCTTATCTGAATTGAATAAATTAACAATAATTTTCTTTTAATAGTCCAAACATTTTTCTTTGAGAAGTGGGGAAAAGCGTCTATTTGTCGACGATTTAAAATATTAAGAACATCATTTTTTTGGAGTTCTCATTGGAGAGTAGGTCGATGGAGAATGTAGCGAAAATTTCGTCCAACAAAGATCTTGGTTGTTTAAGGGCCGACAACCGGAACATGTCAATTTTATGACTGATTCAAATTCTACCAACAGTGATCTAAATTTTGCCTGAACTGTTAAATTCGAGTTGTGCAAATACACAAATATCATTGTCCGACAAAGATCATGGTAAACTTTAGCAGTCCGAGGTTGCAAACTTGTCCATTCAACGTCATCGCCAAATTGACGCTTTTCCCAAATTCTCAAAGAAAACTCCATCGTTTCCAAGAAGTTTCACAAATAAAAAAGTTGTCCAGCTCTGCATTTTTAAGCCGCTTCCATAGTTACAGATTGCTGTTTTTGTTTAATCCCATGGGATCTGGGACAATAGCCCAGAGAAAGTATTTTTAGACTAGTATACATATTCTTTATTTTTGGTTGATTGGTGAAAAAATATTATTCCCTTTTCAATTTAAAGTTGACTCCATTTTCATTTTTTTCTTCATTATTATTGATGTAATATCTTCTGTTCTATTTAATACATTTTTATGTTTTCCGTCACATACCAGAATACCTCAAATACGAAAAGCGTAGCTGGTTTTCGTAATGATCAGCCGTGTATGTTCCATATCATCTAACCGATCCCATATCCAAGTAGAGAAGAACACGACAACTTATTAGTCTACGAACAGACCTTCCTTATGCAGTTCTGGTGCTATAACTGTATCGCCCCATTTGAATTTGTTACCGTCATTTGTCCGGCTAATTCGTATTCTGCGTATTCCTTTACTAATGAGACATATATTCCATGTTGAAATGTTAGAAAATTTACCCAGTTTCTGCATTTTCGCTATTGGTGTTCGTTACTTTCTTTAAATATTAGAATTCAAAGTGTGTTTTCGTGTTCTAACACTTAGATACATACTGGGCATTGAAAAAATCTATTTTTTTCTTATACATGCGTTTTCTACAGCTGGAATTAAATAAAGCGAGACATTCTTAATATACAGAATAACATATTTTGATGTTTCAAATCTTATACAGATTGTCCAGAAACTCTCATGCCAAACGCAAACTACAGATACTGGATGTGATGAATAATATTCCATATGGGGGATTTAGAAATTGCAGGATACAGAGCCGCGAGTCTTCTAGTACTAAACTCTGTTTTCGGTTCTATTTCGTCCAAAATAACAGCCATGTCGTACATCAAAGGTTTGTAGATTCAGAAATGTAAATCACATGGAGGATTCAAGATAACAGTGGAACAGACGATAGTGAATCAGAAAATGTCTACAGTCTTAATAATATTATTGAAGTCAAGGAAACAAATAAAGTGTTGTCAAAAGAACATACTAATATAAGTACAGTAGAGAAAATTATACAAGAAAATGTAAATGTAAAATCAAGTCCAGTTGTTATAAATGTAAAAATAAATAACAAAAATGTCTCTATGGAGATAGATAGTGTTGCAAGTGTCAGTCTAATGTCCAATATTGAGTTTAAGGAATTATTCTCCAATTTAAAATTAAGTACAAGTAACTGTAAATTAAAAATAGTATCAGGGGATAAATTGTCTGTCTTAGGTGAAATAAATGTAAAAGTAGAATTGGATAATAATGTATATAAACTAGCAGTATTCATTGTAAATACTAGTAATAAGTTTACTCCCTCATTAGGTAGATCATGGTTAGATGTAATTAAGCCCAGCTGGAGAGAGTTACTAAATACTAAGAATCTTGTAGACATGGAGTTGGGTGAAACTGTGAAATTGGTAGAGTTTGAGGAGGTAGAAAGGTTAAAGGAAAAGTTTCCAAAAGCTTTTAGCTTAGATAACGGTCAGGCAATTGAAGGGCTTACAGCTACATTGGCTATTAAGGAGGATGCCCAGTTTATTTTTCATAAAGCATATGATGTACCCTATGCTTTAAAGGACCAGGTAAATACTGAGCTCAGTCGAATGGAAGAGTCTGGCATATTAGTTCGTACATCTCAGGCAGCTATTGCAAGTCCTATAGTAGTAGCCCGGAAAAATAATGGAGGAATTCGAATTTGTGGGGATTTCAAAAAAACCCTCAACCCTATTTTAAGGACATATCACTACCCTCTTCCAGATATTCAAGAGATTTTTCAAAAATTAGTTAACGGAAAGGTTTTTACTATTATAGACCTGTCAAATGCCTACTTGCAACTAAAGGCAAATGAAAAGTCGCAGAGTTTAGTAGCAATTAATACTCATAATGGGTTGTACAAGTTTACGAGATTACCATATGGTGTCTCTAGCGCCACAGCATTATTTCAAATGGTGATGGAACAAGCCTTGGAAGGAATAAAACAGGTAGGTATTTACCTTGATGATGTAATAATCACAGGTAATGATATTAAGGAATGTAAAGATAATATGCTGAAAGTTTTTGAAAGGCTAAACAAATTCAATATTAGAATAAATCAAAGTGAGTGTTGTTTTTTCCGTACTTCAGTAGAGTATCTAGGGCATGTTCTGGATCAGGAGGGAATTAAACCGATGAATAGAAAGCTGGAAGCTATCCAGGATGCCCCTCAACCTAAAAACATAACAGAATTAAGGGCATATCTAGGGCTGTTAAATTATTATTCAAAGTTCATACCCATGCTTTTCACGGAACTACACAGTCTGTAGAAGCTTCTAGGGAAAAATCAAAAGTTTCAGTGGACAGATGAGCAACAAAAGGGATTTGAAAAAAGCAAAGAGCTTTTGTTATCAAGTAAAGCCTTAGCTATATATGACACAACTAAGGAGCTAGTTGTTACATCACAATATGGGTTGGAAGCAGTTTTAAGCATGGTAATTATTGGTGAAGAAAGGCCAGTGTTATTTGCCTCATGCACTCTCAATAAACATCAACAGAACTATGCCCAAGTCCAAAAAGCGGCGTTAGCCATTATTTTTGCAGTCAAGCAATTTATGGTAGACAGTTTACACTTCACACATATCATGAAGCATTGAGAACAATTTTAGCTCCAAAATCAGGTATACCAAGTCTAGCACATTCTAGGTTACAAAATAAATTAGGCTGGTTAGCCTTAACGGAAATAAAGAAATTAAGACTTAAAAAGGCCTTACATTGACATATCTGCAGTAATTAAAAATGTGTGCTACTTAACAGCAGTAGGCTACCTTTTGTATAGTCATTAGGTCTGTTTTGGATTGAGACGCCAGTTTTTTCCATGGTAGCTTTCTGTATGGTCTTCCGAAAGCCTTTGTTCAAAGTCTGCTCCTAAGTACTTTGTTTCTTTGGCAACTGGAATCACTGATCCTCCTAGCACTATTGGCTTTAGGCGCCTAGATCTCTTGGACTAAAATATAGATGTAGGGTATACACAAAAGATCTTGAAGGGTGCAGTATGGTAAGGCCAACCGGGCCCCTTGTAATATAATCTAAGGTTCGCCCCAGACTGAAGATTATTGTCCTATCCTCTGGAGTTGCCTTCATCCATCGGCATATTGTTACGGATGTGCCCCGTCTATTCATTTTATTAACCAAATAATTCTTGGTAAGATGTTAAATGCTCCCTTGAAGTCCCAAGAAAGTGGTAACTCTTCTATTGACTTTCCAGCGCTAGATCAGTAGTTTTGCCTGATTTATATCCATATTTACACAGGAACGCGTTTTATTGTAACTGACTTCGGTTATTCTAAAGTTAAAATGAAGACTGTACATTTCTGCAGAATATTTTGTTATTGTTGTTATTTTCTGTTTAGGATCCTTCCTAAAACTAAAAAAAAATTGTTACATAACTGATTTCGAATAAATGAAAATTAAGCTATTTTTTTTAAATGTTCCTACAAATTATCTTTTACTTCAATTTTAACCGTAAATGACTATTTAAGTAACGTACACCTGTGTAACATTCGGGCGCCTACCAGTTTCAGTACTATTAGGTACTACTAAGCCGGTTTCTGTTGGGTGTTAGGGGAGAGCCGAGAATGTTGATCTATTGGGATGTCGTCTGTTAGGAAATCATGCCGCGTATCTTCATTCGGCTGCACGAGCGTCATATTACAGCTCTCTATAGATTAAATGCATATCAGCATATTCTTCAAACTGGGTACTTATCATACGAAACTAGAACAAATAGGTATGTGTATCAAGAAAAGAGAAAATGAAAGTCACCGCCGGGGTACCTCAGGGGTCGGTCCTAGGACCCAACCTCTGGAACGTTTTATATAATGGGGTACTCGAATTGAAAATGAGTAAGAACGATCGCATACGCGGACGACTTGGCAATAACGCGGAAAATGACACGAATTGGGGCATAATAGAAACAGTAAATGCAACAATAATAAAGATAGGGAAATGGATAGAGTCGACCTATTTGAATCTCGCAGTGGAAAAGACAGAGGCAATAATACTGAGAGGACCAAGGGATCGTGACAGCATTAGATTTGAGTACCAAGGCCAAGTAATAAACCCACAAAGAGTGGCTAAGTACTTGGGCATTACCTTTGACGACAGACTGACCTTTTCCAAACACATAGAGGTAACGGTGGCTAAAGCGGAAAACAGGACCTCGACGCTTCAGAGAATCATGCTGAACGTAGGGGGACCAGGGATACAAAAAAAAATACATTCCATACTCCTCTACGGGTCCCCAGTATGGAACGAGATCATGATCAAAGAAAATTATGGGCAAATGCTGACAAAAGCGCAAAGAAAACCACTGCTTCGGGTCTGCAGTGCACACCGAACCCTGTCCACAATCGCATTGACATATTGGCTGACGAGAGGGCCAGGCTGTATAAGACGACACGGAACAAAATAAGAAAGAGGAGAGGGAAAAAAGCCTAAACAAATGGCAGCAGCGATTGCAGAGCGAGAGTTCCAAAGCTGCATGGATGAGGGCTCTGATACCAGACGTAACAAAAGGGTATGGATGCGCACACCGCAGAACAAATTACTTTTTTATGCAGTTTTTAACAGGACACGGATCCTTTAGTAAATATACATTTGCAATAAAGAAGGCGAGCGATGATCTGTGCCCTGAATGCGGTGTGGTGGACGATCCAGAACAGGTGGTATTGGAGTGCCCCCAGTTCAACAGGGAAAGAGAGGACCTTCAGAAAATCGTGGGGTCTCTCGATGGTAAGACCATAATTGAAGCTGCCATAAGTAGCAAAGAAGCATACGCCCACATAATCAGATGTGTCACCGAAATCATGAAGAAGAAAGAGGAAAGGGATATGAACTCGGAATAAGGAAGATGAGTACAGCCGGCACACAACGAAGATATGTTCGCCAAGAACGGTTCCGTGAGTGCTGGTAGAGAAGAGGGTGGGTTTTTAGGCGGTAGGTGATCGGGTGCGGCTCTGTAAAGAGTGGATGACCCGATTTAACAATTTAGTTAAAACTGCACAGGAAATAGGTTGGGTTCTAAGGGTTCTCTCATGTACTACTAATAAGGTGAGGTGAGGTATGCCTTAATTCTATCTACACAATAAACTATATTCTGTAAACGTAATTGAATAAATTTCATTAGGCTTACTTAAAGTTTAAAAGCAATATATTTGATTATGTAGTAAGAATCTGGCTGATAATGTCGCTGGCATTCCATCACAGCAGGTATGAAAGTTTCACAATACCATTTTGTAAATTTTTCGTTTCCATCAAAAGAATCTTTTCTCAACTGCTGTTGCTGGTGAACATAGAGCTATGCGAACTACTAAATAGAAGATAGGATAAACGTTTTGTAATCATTTCAATGATCCAGTTAGTACAACTAAAAGATGTCCTCAGGGTGGAGTAGTTTCCTCACTTTTATGTAACCTAATTGTGGATGACTTGATCTGCAGGTTGAATGATCAAGGCATATGGACGCAGGGCTTTGCGGACGAAATAGTGATTATCACCAATGGGAAATTCCCAGAGGTATTTATGAATGTCCTAAAATAAGCGCTAAGAATCGTGGATGAAGGTGCCTTGAAGAGGATCTTTCAGTCAATCCAAAAAAAACTAGTTGCTTTTTCGAATAGAGGAGTTCTGAAGAGTACTGATGTTCGAAGAAGAAATAGACATATCCAAAGAAGTTAAATATCTGGGAGTTACCCTTGATTCCAAACTGAATTGGAAGACACACCTGGAAAAAAATACTACAATGCAGAAGAGTTATGGACAAAACCTGGGGAATACGACCTGAGGTGGTTCACTGGCTTTACACAACTGTGATAAAGCCAACGATCACCTATGGAACAATAGTCTGGTGGAGGAGGACAGAAGTGTCTTCTGCAGTTATTATATTAACTGTAATCCAAAGACAAGCTTTTCTTGATATTACCGGGACAATGAACAGCACGGGGACGGCATCAATGGAAGCCCTTATTGGACTTCCTCCTTTGGAACTTTTTGTGAGGGCGGAGGCAATGATGGCAATTCTTTGGCTGAAATCGGGATACTTATGGTCCCCGCACAATGTTCGAGAAGGACACACTGTGACAACTGGGACAATACTAGATAAACCAATATTTCACATGAGTTTTGACACCCGAGGATATATTTACTGAGCGAGTGAACATCATCATCCCATCTAGGGAACATATGATGCACCCAGGTAATTCTGGAGAAATCATCTGGTTCACCGATGGCTTCAAAACAAACCATGGCACTGGGGCTGGTATGAAAGGACCTAGAAAGAGAATGTTCTTTATCTTTGGTCGATATACGACTGACTTTCAAGCAGAGACGATTGGCTATAGCCTGTATTGATGAAAACATCAGAATTGGATATACCGGACAAAAAATTAAAATATTCACTTACAGCCAGGCTTTGCTTGAAGCTATCAGTATTTCAACAACTAGGTCTGGACTGGTAAAAAACTACAAAGAATCCCTTAACAGGCTGACAAGAGACAACAAAGTGTTTCTAATATGGGTGCCGGCACATGAGGGGGTTGCAGGTTATGAAATAGCGTTTTATGGAATTACAAAAGATTGCATAAGAGGGGAAATCGGGAACTGGCTAGATAAGGAATACCAACTCAAATGGAGGTTGACACAAGGGCACCTCCATACAAAGAGTTTACTGAACAAGCTACTCTCAACTAGGCTATTGAAACTGGGTAAGAGAGATTTGAAGACAGTTACCGACCTGGTGACTGGACACTGCACCCTGAGGAAACATCTGCACAAAATGGGCAAAGTTAGTGAACCTATGTGCAGAAAATGTGAACTTGATGATAAAACTCCTAATCACATACTCTGCTTCTGCTAGAACTTACAAGGACTCAGACGAAAGCACTTCGGGGAGGAAATAATACAACCATTACAAATACTGAAAATCCCTCCAGTCAAACTAGAGTCCTTTATAGAAGACACGAAGCTTATGGAATGAAAGTAGATAACATGGGAATGGTACAAAGTTTGAAGTTTTTTGGTAGCGGTTTTTTGGGACCTCGTCACCTTCAAAGGGCGCTAGTTCCCTTGGGAGGACCTTCTGGATGAGACTAAATTAGGTAAGATGCAATATTAATAGATGTATTGGTTACTTGGGGAGGAGGGGAGTTGCATGGTCATTCCCAAGCGTCTGGCAATCGCTCACAGTTAACACTCCGATGTCGCGCCCAATAATTAAACAAATATAGTCGCGCTGCATCTGAGAGATGTATTACTTAAAATTGACCAGATTCTTTGGTTTGGTCATTAATGGTTAATAAAATTATAATTCGTCAATAAAAACTTGAATATACGTGAAAACAACTTTAAAATAAAAATATTAATATTCAAAACAAACTAAAATTAAATTCATCATTACAAATGCTTATTCACTAGTTTCATCATCGTCTGTTGGGCATCCACTGGGACAAACAAACGCACAATGCTGTAGACATAAATATTGTCCACACAATTTAAAGTTATACTTACTTAGTAAATCGTCTTGCTTTTGTTAATGAACAAGGTTTGTAAGGCTATCTACTGATGACATTTTCTGTTGGTGGCTCTCTGGTGATTTTTGGCTTAGTCGCTTGGCATCTGATATATGCACTTGGTACTTCGGCTCGCCATGTTTGACTCCACGAAAGTCACAATAGTAATAACAGCTACTTTTACCCAACTTAGGAAGATAGGTGGGGCGGCAAGTCGATATCGTCACGTAGGGTACAGTAACAGTGCCTAATACAACGACTGCATCTCTCAGATACGGCGCGACCATCGGAGTGTTAATGGAGGGAGTTTGTGTGTTGTTTAAACAGTTTAGTTGTGTTTTGTATTCTTTTTTGGCGGTTTTTTATTTTTTAATTGTTAATATATTGCTATTTATAAAAGAACGCTGTGTTGTAAGCGCAAACTTGTTTTTTTTATCTAAAATTATTGTAGTTTGTGAAAAGGACAAGGGCTATTTTGTTTTCAAAGTGAAGGTGAGTTCTAATAAATTATTTTATTTTTAATCACTCCTGTAATACGATTTTATTCTTTATAGGCAGCTATGCCTGCAGGAATAGTTTGAAGTGTGGCTACATGTAAAAATAATTAAAAGAAAGCAGAGGAAACAGGGGAGAATTTATTATTTTTCACATTTCCTAAAGACCCCAGAGTTTGCAAAGAATGGGAAAGAAAATGCCTTCGTAAGGATAAATGGTCTTCTAAAAATAAAAGAATTTGTAGCAAACATTGTAAGCCAGAAGATTATGAAGACGGAATAAAGAAATAAAGAAGGTAAAAATATTTTTAAAATAATGTAGCACCAGATATTTAGTTTTTCAAAGCTTCTATACAATCGAGAGCTGTATAAAAAAAATTGTAAATTAGAAGAAAATTGTTTTTCTGAATGTACTGCCAATTCTTTCAGTAAAACTCCTGTAATTTTTATTACATTGTTTTCATCTTTTTACGACATTTCGACATCATAAAAAGATAAAAAGAATGTAATAAAAACTGTCGTGTCCCAGGAGCTTCGCTGAAAGAATTTAAAAGTTCACTTTATTAAGTCTTTATTTTTGTGAAGTTTTGTGTGAGTACCTATTACATAAGTTGGCATAATTTTGTTATTCATATTTGCAGTAAAACTCATAGATATTTTAATTAAGTAAATGGTTAGATTATAAATATTTATGTTCATCTTTTTATGGGCAAATT
The DNA here is from genome assembly GCA_947563755.1 of Lochmaea crataegi. Classification (NCBI taxonomy): domain Eukaryota; kingdom Metazoa; phylum Arthropoda; class Insecta; order Coleoptera; family Chrysomelidae; genus Lochmaea; species Lochmaea crataegi. The sequence goes on from OX387435.1 coordinate 17,304,024, forward strand.
TGCAATAGTCATTTACCAATTTTCTTCGATTCCTTGCAAATCAAAAAAATAAAATAAAACAATAAATTTACATGGGCAATTTGGGAGACGTCACAACCCGCCAAAAATGCAGCACTCTGATTGGTCGAAAGTTACCAGGACACCTATCGATCTATTAACCTTGGGTTAGATGGACACAAAATCATATCTAGTATCTGTAATTTGCGTTTGGCAGGAGAATTTTTGGACACCCTGTATAAAAATAAATTTTTGTTTGTTCGTATTTCATGCGCTGCCTAACCGTTCATCCTATTGCGATAAAATGTTACCAACTTATTGTCTACACCGCGCTATGGTTTAATGATCAATTTTATCCCAGTGGCATATCATAGCAAAGGGGTACAAAAAAATATAATTCTTTGTTTGATTTTCTTGCGCCAAAGTAAACTGTTCCCTAATTTTTTGGAACTCCAGAATTCATATTCTTTCTTTCGAAATTATCACACACTTTTTAAATTGTATACAGGGTGAGTCAGAAAGATGTAACATGTCTATCGACCTGTTTCGTTTTTATAGAATGAATACTTTTAATAACCGCTCGTCGTCTCATTAGCCACCTCAATCTTCAACCCTGACCATAAGACAATTGACGTTTGCCAACGGTCGCTTCCATTTTTTCAACGCCACTAAGGACAGCCCTTTCCGCTATCGAATCTCTTCGAGGAAAGACCTCCATTTTTTTATCGCTTTTATACCTTTCCTATCTAATTAATTTTGCTGTGGTAAGTTCAAAATCATAATTTATAATTAATACGCTTCTTCTAAAGTACTGTCTGATATAATTTTTGTATGCATTATTTATTTTTTTACAGAGATAGACGAAATTAAATTCAACACGTGGTCATAAACTGTTCTTTTATACTAATATGGTAGTTTTAAACCAAATATTCTATTATAATTCACTGTTTTACTTTTGTGCAAACATTTGCAAGCTTTTTCTGTTGCAGAATAACTTTTTTTATCCAAAAAATAACATTTTTATAACAGAACAAATCTGTTAACCTATAAAAATATTTTTTCGTACCGCCAGTGCCGGTTTCATATATTTCTTAAGCACGATATTTTTTCATATAACTACATGACTTTTTGCTATAATTAGTTTCTTTCAGATCATTAGTATATTTTTTAATTTAGCCGATAATTGCTTTTTACTGTTTTAATATTTTTTTATCTTTTTCTAAATCCTCAACTATAAAAGTTGAGGGAGATATCGTCCGGGGTAAAATTTTCTGTTTTTTTAAGTAATTTTTTTATTTGATTTCTGGTTAACTTTTATTTAAATTCTACTAGGCGTTTCTACCTTTTCCGCCTTAGATTGTTGGTACTTTTTATCGACGTCAAAAAGGTAGTGGCGCCCTCAATTTTTACAACCTTTCTGTTAGCCTTGTGCGACATAAACTTGGGGTCGAATCACCCTTGAGGGGAGTCTCTAGTCGGAGCCCTTCAAGCTGGAGCGATTACCGTTACAAATTGGCGCCCCCTTACCGTTACAAAGAACAGTTCACAGTGTAATATATTTCTTTTGGTATTATTAAAACTCGTTTACTTAACACCAATTATTGTATATTATATATTTTACATCTACAAGTACATAATCGGTACTCAACTATTTACGGCACAAGATGACATGATTTTGTTCAGATCAATAATTATCATTGTCGTCCTAACTTCTTGTCTCAACCAAAACAGAGCATGAGGATGCTTTTGAGCCATCTGTGTACCAACAGATATCTGTACGTAGTAGAATCTCCTTACGGAAGACCCAGTCATCTCTATTCGAAACTAGGATGATATAAGGCCAATAATTATCTACTGTTTAAGGTATCTGGATCTTTCATTTGAAAAAATTGAGTATTATATTTTTTGCAAAAAATTGAAATAAAAATTTAGATCACCATGAATGACATTTAATGAAAATAAATCTTTTGATGAATTGTCCTATATCTGACATACAAATTAGCTAACAATTGTTTTTGCATCATAAATTAACTCATTAATATATGGTTATTTAAAAAAAGCTAAATATCTCGAAAACGATGAGATATTGAGATAGAACTTGCCTAATATTAAGCGCATAATCTAAAATTGAATAAATATAGAGGGTGTTCCATTTACAATAATATAATAAATTTAAAATCAACTTCCGGTATAACCGGAAATGCTGTCGGAATAATAAAATTTCAGATATAATCGTAGTGCCCCTAACAAAATTTCATAATTCAATTTTTTGTAATTTTTGAGAAGCGTCTAATGGCCGGTCGTCGTGAAAAGCCCTGTATACTGTTCACTTCTTAGTAAAACACTATTATACATATTAAACATTATATCTGATTCGTTATTTATTATCGTGATTAATTTTAAGACGACCGTACTGTAATTCCAATGCGCTACGATATTCACACTTCAGACCCCTTGCATGTAAACGAAAGAGAAAAAAGAATTAAAAATGATACGTTTTCTTTCGTAAAAATAAAGGTCTTAAGCGAATAATAGCGCTTATGTAGTTATTAACATCAAACCCAGCAATAAAACGAAGAAAATCATTTTTATAATACCAGTTAGTATGTAATTTGATACAGTATAATAATATTTTTCGTACTTTTAATATTTTTTCAACATTCCAATTTATAGTGAAATATATTGTATGAGATATGAAATATTTTGAAGTTTGTTGTAAAATTTTAAATTAGATAACCAAGGTACGGAGATGATAAGAATATTTTTTTCACAGATAGTGATTCATTCTTTTTGTCCTACAGATTTTGTCATCTAGCATTTTTAAGTGATAATCACCTAATGACCTCTAATTTTCATGTTACCTTCACATATTATGTTTCATTACTGGTTGGAAATGTAGAATCCAAAGCTCCAAATATGAAGATTTGACCCAAATCAACTAGTTAAAAAGTGTCTCCTGTCGAAGTTACTGGGTGTTTTATTTAAAAATGTTAAAATTACTTGTGCCCAGTACTTGACATATTATTTTGATACCCGTTTGAAATGATTTTATATAATACGGAACCTTAAACTATGGTTTACAAGTAAATAAAAAAAGCCTTGGGATTAGGTTTTTAGGACGCCATTTAAGCGACATTTAATGATATTACTGATTAAAAAAATTGATGAGTTCTCTATTAATAACAAATTGCTGTTCTAAAAATGTTATAATCTATGTGAATAAAAGAACAATTTTAATAGCAAGAAAATATCAAAAAGTACATGAACAACATTTTATAACAAATGTTCAATGTTCATTCTTGCGCTAAGCGATTTTCTAGCTTTAACGTAGATAATACTATAAATAATTCAATAGTTCATTTTCCAACTAGTGCCAACTTCACATCAAAAATACCGCGTAGACAAAGAGACAGTACTTGATATCACTTAGATGGAGCGTAATCAGTTCTAAAATGGCAAGGAAATGCCTAGAGAAACTCAATAAACCAGGCGAGAAAAATATCGTCATGTTACTGTGGATTCCAGGACACACTGGAATAGAAGGAAATGAAATAGCAGATGAACTAGCAAAGAGAGGGGCTGAAACACTTTTTGGGCCGGAACACTTTTGCGATATCAGCTCCAATGTAATATGGGAAGAAATAGGTGACGTCGAAAAGTGGAGAAGATCTGACCATTGGAAAGATCTAATAGGGCTTACCAATCAAATATTCTCCTGGGAGACTACAACCAGGTGAGAACTTATGAATTCCTAAGCCAAACTAAAACGTATAACAGGTGTTCTGACGGGAAACTGTCGCCTGAAAGGGCACCTTAAAAAGCTCAAGATCGTGGAACAAGAAGAATGTAGATTCTATACTTCCATACTTGCATAGCAATTCAGAATCCTAGTGCACAACACTTAGGAGACTACTGCATTGAAGAGGGACACTTACCTGAGTTAAAGCCTGCAGATATCCTAACGTTCCTCCAGTAAACAGGTCTGGCTAAAGTGAACCTGGACATAAACGTTGTATCTAAAAAAAAAAATAAAAAAAACATCGATTGGTTATTTGAGATATCTGATATTTATTCACGATTTGTGTTTATATTGATGATTTTTTCTTTGTAAAAGTAAATTGAATTGAATAAACATACATAGGTGGATGTTCACTGTAGTTTAGCAATACGACAATTTTTAAATGAATCATTCAACGGAAAATGGATAGGACGTTACTCAGAGTATCCAATGTCAGCGCGCTCACCAGATTTACCTCAATAGATTTCCTTTTTTGGGGTATATTGAAGAACAAACATTTTCCCTTAAGGGATAAAAAACCTTTGGAAACTGTCATTACTAATTGAGTGAGGGCCATAAAACCGGAGCACATTACGAGTGCAGTCAATGGGATCCGTGACATGTCGTAACGCGACAGTTCGTAACCCTACAAATGGTAACGGACAATTCGTACCGCCGATTATTCGTCAGTTCGTAATTACAATTATTCGTAACGGTATAATTCGTAACGCCAACATTTAGTTTTTTTAGCATTACTGGATTTAGACAAAAATGCAATTTGCATACTTTGTATATTTAGAAATGTCAATAGGCGTTCAACATCATAATCTTGGAAAACTGTAACTAAACGCTCTTTTATTTGTTTGTGTTTCAAACGTTGCGGCATTCTTTGACCACTTTCATATCGCAAATAATATGTGTGTTGTAACTTCTGCAAAAACTCCATCAAGAAATTGAATATTGAAATAAACATTGAAGTGAATAGTGAAAGCCTTCTACGCTGTTAGTAGTCCTGGCCAAACCATCTGCTGCATTATGACGATGATTCCATATGTTTGGAGGAAATTGAAACGTTATCCTATCCTGCCCATAATATTTCGGATACTCAAATAGAATTTCTCATATTTAATGTTTTGGTGGAATAGATAGCAAGTCTATTCTGATATAACAGTAATTATGCGCCAAGGTAGAAAAGTGAGGTATTATTGTCGAGGTCCATTAAAGACCGAGAAGCGAAGCTTCGAGTTCTTTAATGGATCCGAGACATTAATACACTTTTCTACCGTGGCTCATGTAGCATTTTTTTCACTACTTCACTACTGACATTTTATTTTCAATTTATAATGTCGGCCGGATTTTGGACAACGAAGGCAACCGATAACACATTTATCCAATAATTTTTGTTTTGATTTGATAATAAATATTGTGTTGTAAAAATCGCTATGAAAACTGTATGGATAAGTCAATTGATTTTCATTTTTGAATAGGTAGTTGGATATGACCATTAAATAAGTAAGGAAAAATATTTTTTCATTTTGTATTTGCATCAGTTAACCTCACGTTCTATGAAATAGATTTAGTTCTAATCAAGTAGGCTCTGTATTTTTCTACCTTGGTTAATGATGAACAACTTTTCTACCTCAACAAAAGTCAATAAAGTTAGGTTTAGAGGCTAGTGGTGAAAAAAATTATTTAAAAATGATTCAAATATTTTCTTTTGGTGGAATAGACAACAAGTGTATTCGGTGCAAAAATCAATAATTATAGTTCCGTATGGTTACTTCAGCGCGAAATTTAAAATAAGTTGAAGGTATATAAATATGAATGGAGAGGTTTCCGGCCTGATTTCTATCAATTACCTCGAAAGAGATTAGATTAAACTTTGGAACGGTGCAGTAATTCATGATAGTATAAGTTTTCTTAAAAATATGGGTCGACAAAGTTTCTGAACTTTACTGGGATTACTGTACACTTCCTGGGCATATAGTTCCTGGGAGACACTATTATACCGTTCCTGGGCACATTCAGTCCCTGTGCACATACAGTTCCTGAGCTCTTACAATTTATTTACCGATACAGTGAAATAAGAAAGTTCCTGCAGTAGAGCATTCCTGCACTTTACTTTCCTGTTAAGTTATTAGTTCCTGAAGAAAATTCCCGGAAGACACAGCTCCTAGACGTGAGGTTCCTATATTCTGTTCCTGGATGATACAGATTGAGAAAAGTGATTTGTTAATTTTTTTTTTGATGGCTTCACCAATGGTTGTAAGTTTTTATATAATTTTAAGTACTAACACATCTTTGCAAAATTGTAAATGTAAAAGTTTTTTCATTTTATTTATATCACTTTTCGTATGCCCCCGTATTGTGTTATGATAGAAAGACATTTTAAATAATAAAAAATTTACAAATAATAAAAAGACAACTGTTAACAGGAAAAAACTACTATTTAATCATGTGTTCAAAGTGGCCACCGTTAACATTCAGGTAATAAAAGTTAAAAAGGAGCCAATTTCAAACAACGATTAAATAACAATGGAAGGTTGGTATCAAAGGCAAAACAAAAAGATTGAATTGAAATTTACCAGACCTTTTAAATGAGGTATGACTTGATACCTAATGCCATTTGAAAAAAATTAAGGGGTATCTCCAGTGGAGTGGGGGTGAATCTGACGTTTATGACATTAGCACCAAAAAGTGTTCCCCTCAAGTTAAAAGTTTAAGGGTTTCGGCATTTCTTTCTAATATGTCCCATTTTTGGAATATTAAGGGTGGGTCCTTTTCAAATGAACACAGTGTATATATTTTTATCTATTAAGTTTTATTTAACACACAGATACTGTAACAACTTTTTCCCTAGAGTACCGTAGTATTCTGTTTAGGCATATAATCAACAGTTATAAGTTGATTTTTAATTTGAATTTTTTCTATTTTTTTTAGAAATAAAATTAGTGGCGCCCTCTGCTTTCTTATAATATCTATATTTAACTTAATTCCGCAGGTAACAAAGCCCTGTGAACTCGCTTTGTTATCTCCAAATTTTAAAATCAGTGAGGCAAGAACCTACAATATTAAATATTAATTTTTTTAATTAACGCTCAAAGCCGAGAAGGTACTTTTTGTTTCAAAATGCTGGATCCCGCCTACGGCCACTTCTCAATTCACGACCTCTAATATACGTATTTTCAAAGTACTGCAAAAACTCTTAATTTCTGTCATCAAATTCAGGAAAAATTCCTGCGACTTGTAATACCACTCTATTTTTAGTGTAGAAAAGTAAACAAATTATTCAAACTGCATTTTTATCTAAATCCAGTAATGCTAAAAATACTAAATGTTGATGTTACGAATTATACCGTCACGAACTGACTCCGTTACGAACTGTCGCCGTTACGAATTGTCCGTTACGATTTGTGGGGTTACGAACTGTCGCGTTACGATATGTCGTATCTCCCAGTCAATGATTGTGTAAAAGGAAATGAACTGTACATGTTGCGGGATGGACATACTGTGATGTAAAATACTTTCTTCGGAAAAATGATTTTGTTTTGGAAACCAAGAAAAGAATTATATTTGACAAGAAAATCTGCTGGAAATCAATGAGTTTGTACCGAAATACTTATTTTATTTTGATGTTTTGTAATTTGGTATTATTGACAATTCCACTAAATAGGAAGGAACAACGAGTAGAAATCAACAATTTAAAGGTCTAAATTGCTGCCAAAACTGTGACACGCTGTCAATCTGTTTATGCAGAGTTCCGAAAAACCTTTTAAAATATGATTTTCTACCACTTGTAGTAAGCCCAACTAACTATAAACTGAAAAAATATAATATTTTAGATCCTAAAATGGCACTTCGATTTCCTAGTATTCGCGGGTGTCAATCTCCTGGCGAAAATTGACGTTGTTGGAAGTCGAAAAATAAATTATAATTATTTCAAACACAATTATTTGATGTGGAATTTTCTTACCGAATACCAAACGAGGTCAAATTAAATCCGGAAATTTTTCCTAGTTCAAGAATATTTTTCGAAAAGAATTTGACCTCTAGTGGTATTACTAGTGAATATTAAATTCTTGTTACAATACTGTATAACTTTGAGCCATTTTCGGTGTTAATAAAATACAAAAATAAGTTTGCACCGAAAAAAAAAATTTTACCGTGGTTAACACGTGTTAATTACGTGTGTTTTACTATATTTTGTTGGTCAATCTTCAGTTTCAGGGGATGCAAAAACTTTTACCAAGAATAACATTTTGTCGAAAAACCCTTAATAAATAAGATTCCCCTATGTTGCATACTTTGGGGATGACACTGTACAAAGTAGTGCTTCATCTCTGTAATGCTGGCATCTGAATGTGGACTCTCTCTACTGTCATATTTATTTGATTCATTCATAACAGCGGCCGTTAAATGAAAATTTTTTGAACGTTGTTTTCATTTGAGTGAAAAATATCACCAATTTATAGTATTCTAAACACAAAAATACGTACATATTTTCCCTATCACATCAAAACGGAAAATGTGAATCTAAAAAGTGGAGTTTAATGCTCATATTACACCCCAATTTTTTATACTTATCTAATAAGTTTGCAACCTTATTTTTATAGTCAGGGTGTTTGTTATTTCCTAAAAAATTGTTGACAACATCTTTCAACGCCAGCCTAGCTTCTAATTCAGTAGTATTCATTGTTGCATCAAATTCTTCATCAGCCATCAAAGATCTAATTTGTGGTCCACCGAACACTCATTCTTTTATTTTTGCATCAGATATTCTTGGAAATTTTTCACACAAATATTGAAAACTAGCATTGTTTTTATCCAATGCCTTAACGAACTGTTTCATCATACCGAGTTTAATATGAAGCAGAGGTAGTAAAATGTTTTTAGGATCAATAAAATTTTTTCGTGTAACATTTTTGGTTCCTGGTTTGAGATTTTTTCGAGGATTCCATTGTTTTTGTACGTTTTTGTCTACTGACCCATTCGCACAAAAATCTAGGATATTTTGTATATCCTGACTGCTGACCTATCAGCATAGTTATAATTTTTAGATCTCCACAAAGCTGCCAACCGTGTTTTTCATATCCAATTTTATCCAGTAATGTCTCCAAATGTTCATAGGTCTCTTTCAAATAAACAGAGTGAGCGACTGGAACAGAAGCATATTGATTAGTGTTGTGTAAAAGAACACCTTTTAAACTCCGCTTCGAAGAATCTATAAAAAGTCTCCATGCTCCAGGATCATATTCTGCTCCTAACTTTTTAAAGCGATCAGGAATATTTTTACAATAAACTAAAACCTTACTAAAAAAAGGTACAAATTCTTCTTCACGTTTCTTATACCAAGCAAAATAAGTATTAGGAGCTAACTGGTGTTTTGCATGAAGTCTAGACCCAAGAAGTGGAGCAGATTCTTCAGAAAGATTTAAATCTTTACTAAATTCACCTTGAGTAAATTTCTATGGTTCAAATTGGTTCAAAAATTTCTGTCGACTGTAAATGTTGTTCTGATGATGTTGAACTAAGATCAGCTATTGAGCTTGGAAGGGGCACTGGGATGTCTGGACCGTGTGGAATCGAACGTGTAACTGAGGGTACATTTGCGTAGGATATCTTGTTTTTATTTTTAGCATTAAAACCTTTTACATTTGTGCAACAAGAATAACAATCGTCATTATGATTAGTTTGCTCTCTCCATATAATAGGTCTACCAAAAGGTAGAGATTGTCGTTTGCGGTATGCCTACTGCCTTAATTGTTCAACACAAATTACAAAATAACTGCGGAGTCCACGATTTTAGTTGTATTTTGAAACCAAAATAAGCATTATATGAACTTTCCACAAACTCAGAAATTTTCTGTTTTTGCTCATAAAGTTTCCACAAATGTAACAAAATGTATCTGCACTATTATTACTATGTCCCGAAGACATTCTGTTTTTTAGAAGTTTTTCAACCACAAATCATTAATAAAATTTATTAAATACCAAGAGTAAGATGTAAATAATTTTTTTAAATAAACACAATAATTTCACTGAAAAGTTTGTAAATAAAGTAACTGTAAAGGCAGGGGTCAAGATGTCGGCTTCTAGCCACCGACTCAGGGAACTAGCAGAGAAGGACTCGCAAACCTTCGAGGATGCTTTTCCCAAGACCGTCTGTGTACCTACACGTGGTGGCCCTGTTTTACACAGAACACAGCGGATCGAACCAACCCAAATCCAAGGTGTGAGATACCGTGCTGAGGGATGTATGGCACTAGGGTCAAATAGTGTCACGAACCGTTCCTCTAGGGCACCGGGTGAAACCCTAGTAGTAACCCAGCCTTAACCCTGTGCAGGAGGCACCGCAGGGTTGGACACACCCCTTTCCCCCTTACTCGTGGGACCAAAATGGAAGCAAAGGAGGAAAAAATAAATAAACCATCGGACCACGGCCGGTTCATACAGGGAGGTCGCAAAGGGAACACGGATGGCGATTATTGACAAACGCTATCCGGAAATAACATTGAGCCAGGAATAGGCAGACTTGGTTCAGGATAAACTGGTGAACGCAATCGATGCCGCCCCCTCAGGTAGTGACACGAATTTGCAGTTCATCAGGACAACGTTCAGCGGAGGCGTCCTGTGGCTGACCTTGGCAAACCAGAAGATGGCTGAATGGCTTAGGGGTGGTGCAGAGGGCCTGGAGGGTCTATGGGAAGGGGCGGCTTTAACAGCAGTTGAAGCCAAGGACCTCCCAAGGCGACCCAGGGTCATTGTATTTATCCCTGGACCAGCGGATCAGGAGGAAAAAGTGCGAGAACGCTTGGGGAAACAAAATGCAAACCTAAGGGTGAACGGCTGGCTCCTCCTGAGTCGAAAAGTGGAAGAAAAAGGCCAAATTCTGGCCTATTCCATCGACGAGGTCTCCCATGGGACCTTGGTGGCTAACCGGTTAAAGGCTTATTATAAGCTTAACATGGTTACTTTCAGGGTGGGGGGGCTCGTCGGGTGGAGAGATTCAGGGTACTTCAGGGGAACCTCCATCACAGTAAAGGGGCTTCGGCGGAACTTACTGTGATAAGACGGAAGTATGAAGTGGCCCTCCTTCAAGAACCCTGGATTAACAGAGGTAAGATTATGGGACTGGATGTCATTGGTGAGTTGATTTACGACAGAACCTCTGACCAGTCAAGAACATGCATTATTTTTAAGAAAGGCATAAAAGCCCTTTCACTAAAGAATTTTTGTTGCAGGGACTTAGCGGCGGTCTTCATCACACTGGTGCAAGGAAGTGGGACTAGAGAAGCAATTCTCGCATCGGCCTACCTTCCTTACGATGACCCCAGGCTACCACCAACCAGGGAAGTCGAAGAACTGGCCAAGTACTCCAGGAAGAAGGGTGTGCAGCTGATCATTGCGTGCGATGCCAATTCACACAATCTAAACTGGGGAAGCACCAACACCAACGAAAGAGGTGAGTCATTACTAGAATTTATTGCGGCTAATAATCTGAACGTACTAAATGAAGGAAATAAACCGACTTTCGTTGACTCAAACAGAAAGGAGGTTATTGATATCACGATTGGCACTCATTACATAAGTAACTTCGTGAGCAATTGGTATGTGTCCGAGGAGGAAAGTTTTTCTGACCACAGACACATATATTTCCAAATTTCGGGAACTGAACCGAAAATAGAATACTATCGTAACCCGCGAAAAACGAACTGGGAAACATTTACTGCAGAACTAGGCAATAGTTTAGACCGAGCGATAGTAAAAATTAAGAACACAACAGACCTAGAGATAGCGGCAGACCGAACACAGGAAGCAATTATCTCAGCGTTTGAAAACAATTGCTCAACGGTGAGGAAGAGATCCAACAGGAATGTGCCCTGGTGGACAAATGAACTTGCCGAAAAACGGAGACAGTTAAGAAAGAAGTTTAATAGGACTAAAGAAAATTTAGAAGAGTGGACGGATTATAAGAGGGCCCTAACTGAATACAACAAACTGATAAGGAAAGTAAAGAGAGACTCCTGGAGGAGGCACTGTGAGGAGATAGAACAGAGTCACGAGTGTGCCAGACTGCAGAAGATTCTTTCCAAGGATCCTAATCAGACTATACACGTTATCAAAAAAAGATAACGGACAATACACTGGAAATGGGAAAGAAACCATGGAAGAGCTACTTAAGGTACACTTCCCTGGATCAATACCTACCATGCCACCGCAAAACTCCCCAGTGACAGGACTGGATCGACCACGATGGGCATCCAGGATAGACTGGCGAATAGCGAAGGCAGTGGTAGACGTGGAAAAAACAAAACTGCTTTAAACAATATAAATCACCGGGACCAGACGGGATTTATCCTATCCTACTCCAAAAAGGAGGCAACACACTACACTACAGGGTATGTGAATTGCTCAGAGCTAGCCTAGCACTAGGGCATATTCCAAGAACTTGGCAACGCATCAGAGCTACATTTATACCAAAACCTGGAAAATCTGGACAGGACACGGCTAAAGCTCTGAGACCAATCAGTCTGATGTCATTTATGCTGAAGACTCGTGAAAAACTTCTTGATAGACATATCAGAGACGGTATACTGGCTACAAGACCACTACACCAAGATCAATATGCATACAGAGAGGGAAAATCAACCGAAACAGCAATACATCAACTCGTCAAAAGGGCTGTATCCGTGCTGGAAAATAAAGAGGTGCTGCTCGCAGCATTTCTAGATATAGAAGGAGCTTTTGACAACACCTCCTACGCATCCATAGCCAAGGCAACGGGGAAAATTGGGATCGATGCCACGAGCTGCAGATGGATAGACTGCATGCTCAGAAGCAGGCTAATAGAAACAACTCTTATGGGGGAGACAATGGCCGTGCGTGCAACCGGGGGTTGTCCACAGGGGGGAGTACTGTCCCCGCTGCTGTGGAACCTGGTTATGGACGGGCTCATTAGAACCATACACAGAGAAGGATTCAACACCATAGGATATGCAGATGACCAGGTAATTCTATCCCAAGGTAAATTCAACAGTACAACCAGAGACAGACTCCAGATGGCTTTAAATGTAGTAACAGAAGAAGGGCTACGCATAAGTCCCTAAAAAACACAGATAATTGCGTTTACCAGAAGAAGGAAAAGGGAAGGACTTGGCCCTCTGACGCTTCAAGGTGAACCAATACGATTGTCGGATGAAGTAAAATATCTTGGGGTTATCCTAGACCCAGGTTTAACTTGGAACCGACACCTGCAGCACGTGATCAAGAAGGCAGAGGTAACCTTCATGGTTGCCAGACGCACTTACGGCACTAAATGGGGACTTAGACCAAGCATGGTACACTGGTTGTACAAAATGGTTGTCATCCCCAGGATTACATATGCATCTCTGGTCTGGTGGCCAAAGATCAGACAAACATCTGCAATGCTAAAACTAAGCAAGGTCCAAAGACTTGCATGCATTGGCATTACAGGGGCAATGAGGACTACTCCTACAGCGGCGCTGGAGACAATGCTAGACCTTCCTCCGCTACATTGTGTCATAATGTGCGAAGCAAGGGCAGCTCTAACCCGACTGGAGAAAGCATCAGACCATGACGTGGAACATGGGAGAGGACACACAGAAATAAGGCATGTGGATGACGACATCTTTAAAATGCCAACAGACCACACATGACCACCAGATATATCTTTCGCAAGAACTTCGAGATTGTCATCAAAGATCGAAAGGAGCTTGAGGAAGAGAACGCACCACCACTCAGTAGAGCAAATGGACTGATCTGGTACTCAGACGGATCAAAGAATGAGCTCGGCACCGGAGCGGGCATATACAGCAAGTCGAGCAAATATGAAGGAATCGTCTCGCTTGGAAAATACGCCTCGGTATTTCAAGCAGAGGTCTATGCAATACTTGCATGTGCAAGGGCAAATAACATGAGAGCCTACAACAACAGGCAGATCAGGATCTACAGTGACAGTCAAGCTGCCCTTAAAGCACTTCAGAGCTCTAAGGTAACATCTCGGCTGGTATGGGAATGCGGCGAAGAACTTAGAAGACTGGCGGAACAGTGTAACACTGGAGTGGGTCCCAGGTCACAAAGGAATCGCTGGCAATGAAAAGGCTGACGAACTCGCAAGAGCAGGATCGTCAACCTTGATGAACGGACCCGAACCAGCTGTGGGCATTTCCAGATGCTCAACTAGGTCATGGTTAAAAGGGTGGGTAAAAGAACAACACAATAAACACTGGAAGAATACGCCCAGGCAAATACATGGAAAGAAATTCATAAAAGAACCATCAGAAAAAGTAGCGAAAGAACTGCTCTCAATGAGCAGGAACAAACTACGCACCATAACGGCGCTACTTACGGGACATTTTCCCACAAAGGAGCACCTGAACAAAATAGGGCTGTATAACGGAGACCTTACATGCAGAAGATGCAAAAAGGATACTGAAACATCTCTGCATATACTATGCAACTGTGAGACGCTGGACCACAGGAGGCAGAAACTGTATGGTAGACCCAAAATGACTCCAGAAGACTTCTACAACCAACCAGCAAAGAACCTGTATAAGCTAATACAGGGAACGGATTGGCTGAATAGGCTGTAGTCAGAATACTAGGAGTATCCACAATAAGCCCAGGAGGCTGAGGTGGTGCCGGCGAAGGGACGGCTCCTTATATAAAAAAAGCTGTAAAGGCATATTTTCATGAGTTGTTATTGCAACTAATATATTTTCTCACGAGAGGTCGCACAATTCGAGAAATGAGCGCCAACATTCAATAATTTATTTATTTTTGTTAAAAAAATATAAAAGAGCCAATAAATTAAATTTACAGTTCATATAATAGCCTTTGTGACGTATATCCGGGTTTTGGGTAGTCCGTAGGTTTGGGTGTCGATATTTAATTTGTTATTTTGACATATAGCTAACCTTTAATTTGATAAATAAAATCATCAGGATCGTATTCAGCCAAATTCGAAAAGGCTGTGAAATTATTAATACTTGGGATATCAAAACACTGCAAAATAAAACAAATTGTATATTTAATTTACATATTAGTAAATATAGTCCTGAAAAAGAATTATACATCGTGTTCAATAAGATTAATATTCACTTTTCATAAATAATAATTGACCGTAAACAACAAAGTACAGACCTGACGAGAACTGTCAGTGGGACATTAGAAAAAGACGTAAGACACATTGCCGCTACGAAAGGAACGTCTGCATCGTATTTTGAACGATGTATTTTCGCCCGATTGATAGGTCGCGTTTGCGCGTAATCTAAACATCAACCAATCAAATTTTTGTAAGTCAAAGATTAGGGTTAATGTTTGTACTACGTTTAAACGGTTCATTATTGTGATATTTTGATTAGGATTAATCACAGACCTGCCTTTTTTTCCATTTTTTCCAATGTAGAAAGACATTAACAATCAATGACGCACACCAAGAAGGCTATTATATGAACTTTACTAAATTTGATGTGATACGATAAAATTAGGACTGATTTCTGATGTTTACTATTTGACAACTGTAAAATATAAATACTAAGGTCACTGCCGTTACTGTTTTAAAATGGAACAGGGGTAGCAGTGGCGACGCTGCGGGGAAAAAGCAAACTGCTTAGATAGACGATTTTGAGGACAAATTTTGTCAATTTTCTCCATGTTTCTACTGTAGTTTTTATGCGAAGTGGGCGTCACCGATCGAAGCCGGAACGGGTCTTTAGCTAGCAATAAAAGATAAGCTCTGTACTTAATGGCAAATTAACAAAAATATAAAGTGGAACAACGAAAGTCATTTCTCTGAAAATATACATAATTAGCAAAACGAAAAAATAATTGGTAAAAACGTATATTTTCTTTCGACTAACATCGACCTCACGAATTGGAACTAAGACAAATATTCCAGCCATTAGAAACGTATCCTCATTCAATAAATTACAGCAGTAAAACAGATCGTTCCTCATAGTCATTGAAAAGCAATGTAATTGAAAGTAATTATTGGTTAACGGAGATATGGATATTGCCACAAACAATATGTATTATGAAATCAGTTAAGAAAATATGGTAATCTACTTATTTGTTACATTCATTTTTTCTCGAGCTTCTGCAAAGTGTTACAAATACTTTCTTTTAAATACGTTAAAAGCTAACGGAGGCATCACACACGATCGTATTTAGTGAACATAAAGGTTTAAAAGTTCAACGATATATAGTTCTTTCGCCATCAGATGAGAGTAATAAAACCTAATTATGTATGCAAACTACAGCAGCGGTGGCCCAAAAAAATCAGTATATTTGCAAATTTTTACCATAAAGCACTAACAAATTTCTTTTAGTTTAGCGGTGCCGACCAGTATACTTGATATAACAATAAACGACCCTTTTGTAATCGCCGAGAAAACTGGTCAATAATCCTTGCATGAGCGTGGTTCTGGGATTAATAAAAGGGGTAAACTAAAATTACATTTTTAAGTAGTTATATGTATATTGAAAAATTACTTTATTTGGCATAATCAAACGAACAGGGTAAAAGCCGGATAGCCTAATACTCACCTACATACGGTCAGAACAGTAAAATTTCCAAATTATTGTAATTTCTTGGTAAAATGCAGGTACAATTGAAAAATATTGCAATGTTAAAGTTACTTCAGTTTAAAATGACAATGACATTTTGCATATAATCCAAGTTCAACATCTTTCATATAACTTAAAGTTACTACCTAATATTTGTAACCGGCGGCGACATGGGGTCTAAAGTAAATATTTATAGACTATCATTATACATATAATTCTATAAATGTACGCCCATGGTTTACTGGTTTCCGATAATTTTAATACTCTCTCCTGATGGCGAAACAACTATAGTATACTTCATTATGATTGCGGACAGTGACAAATCACTTTCGAACAAGTGATGTACATTATTTTTTCTACGATCTACGATAGCATTTGACAACTTATAACTATACCATCCTAGGTTGGCACTCGACCATAAGATGCGCTTTGACAAACTCCGTCCATCGACACCGAGAGCTCATTTGATGTTACTGTTTCTTACTGTTAACATCATAAAAATTCCAGAGGCGTAGTAAATTTTTATATTATCTGTTTTGTGTTGATTTGATTTTACTTCAAAGTGTTACGATGGACTTTAAAAGTAAAATTCATAATAAAGTTTTAAGTGGCCAAAGCCGTGAGCTAGTTGGTAATTTAATAAAATTTATGAAGGAAGAAGCAGCACAAATGAAACCTATTATTCCATTTAACAAAGTAAGTATTTGAATATATTTACCACAATGCATTTTATAGAAGAATAGCATGTATGTGTACACTTTTTAATTATTAATGTTATTATCACTTAGCAAAATTAGTTTTTGTAAATGTAAATTCTTGAAAGAATAATTTTTTAATAACGCTGAATATTTATTTTAGATCGGTGAACGAGTATCAGCTGCTCTTGGTGTTAGCTTGCGAACGGTTCGTCGAATTTCCAGTGGGTCCAAATTATTGGAAAAACACGAAGTAGCCTCGTTTTCTACTCCACAAAAGAAAAGGCCTGGCAAAAAGACAAAAACGTTGACGACAAAGACGATGACGTTGGCAAGACCCAGTTAAGAAACATTATTTTAAATCACCATACATCCCATAAAACTATACCTACGCTGAAGACAGTGTATCAACATTTTTGCGAAGAATTTGTGTAAAGAATCGCTTCGAAAAGAAATGCACCTAATAGGTTTTAGATGGAGAAAAATAAGAAAAGATCAAAAAGTATTAGTGGAACGTGATTCAATTCG
Source organism: Lochmaea crataegi (assembly GCA_947563755.1). Lineage (NCBI taxonomy): Eukaryota > Metazoa > Arthropoda > Insecta > Coleoptera > Chrysomelidae > Lochmaea > Lochmaea crataegi. Next base: position 17,321,610 of record OX387435.1, read on the forward strand.
ACATTTACGCCTAGAATTCTTAAGGAAAATGAAGCAATATAGGGAAAACAGGAAGGACAATTGTTTACACAGATGAGACCTATATTTATTCCAGTCATACTAACAATAAAAGCTGGAGTAACAAAGAAAATTTGGACTCTTAAAACCGGCTAGTGAAGGCCCTCGTATGATTATTGTTCATGCAGGCAGTGAAGCAGGATTTATTTCAGGTGCATACATTCGTTGGAAATCAAATTGCAAAACTGGAAACTACCATAATGAAATGAATTACGAACATTTTGAAAAATGGGTTAAAGAAAAGCTAATTCCAAATTTACCTGCTTGTCTACTCGTCCAAAAAAACAGTATTTTCCGGACTTGTTACGTAATATACTATTGTGGATGATAAACGTTTTCATGCATGTTTTCATACTAAAATTTTATAGCACATTTTGCGATTTTTAATACATAATTGAATTGTCGACGAAAAAGATGTGTTCTTGCTCTCCATTACCAAAAATTAGATAGTACTGTTGCGCGGTCACCAACTCAAAGCCGGCCCTGTCTCTCGATTATAAATTTTGGTGAATGCGCTTTCTAGAACTTTCTGGTTACTGCAGTACTACTCTAACAAGTTACAATAAAGAAATCAGAAAGGCGAAGCGGGAGTCTTGGAAAAAGTTCTGTGAGAGTATTTTTGATATACCTCGTAGTACTAGAATCCACAAGATTCTCTCTAAAGAGTCGATTGCCGAGATTGGGTCGATGAAGCGACCTGATGGCACTTTTACGACCTCTAGAAAAGAAACGATAGAGCTTTTGATTAAAAATCACTTTCCTGGAAGTTTGACTCTGGATAACAATCGACCTTCGCTCTTTGAGGGCGCAAGGCGGCCAAAAAAGTTCGATTGGGAGGCCGCCAAGGAAGTTATCACAGCACCAGCAGTTGAATGGGCAATCAAATCTTTTCAGCCTTTCAAATCTCCTGGTGAGGATGGAATATTTTCAGCTCTGCTGCAAAACGGACTGGAATTACTTTTACCCATCCTCATTAAACTGTATAGAGCTAGTCTGGCGTGGAATTACATACCACCCAGTTGGTTGACGGCTGGGGTGGTATATATACCGAAAGTGGGCCGCACAGACCCACACCCTAAATCGGTCAGACCAATTAGCCTAAACATCTTTCCTGCTTAAAGGACTTGAAAAAGCACTGGATTGCTACATCAGGCGGGTAGCTTTATATAATTCCCCCCTGAGCATCCACCAATATGCATATCAAACTGGCAAATCAACAGATTTAGCATTACACAACCTTGTTGAGAAAATCACACAATCCCTTAACAACAAGGAGATTGCGGTGGCCATATTTCTTGACATTGAAGGAGCATTTGACAATGCACTACCGACCTCCATTGGTTCAGCTTTGACTGAAAAGGGCATCAAACCAACCATTACCGGTTGGATATACGCCATGCTCACTAATAGGACAGCCACTACATCTCTTCAGGACGAGACCATTAGCTTTAAGGTTTCCAGGGGCTGCCCACAAGGCGGAGTACTATCTCCCCTACTATGGTCACTTTTGATGGATAACTTGCTTAGCGCTCTCGAAAGAAGAGGGGTCGAACTGCAAGCGTATGCAGACGACCTTGTCATCTTGGCAAGGACCCAGTCAGGAAGTGTAGCATATAATACCCTCCAAAAGACGTTGGACGATGTCCACAGTTGGTGTCAGAGGGAACAGATGTCTGTTAACCCTGGTAAAACTGTAATAGTTCCCTTCACTAGGAAAAGAAAGTTGGAGGATATTCCACCACTTTCCTACAACGGTGAGGTTATTCCATTTGCAGCGGAAGTAAAATATTTGGGGATTATCCTAGATATGAAACTTACTTGGAACGCTCACTTGGAAAAAGTTATCCATAAGGCCAGACTATCCTTGTGGACATGTTGTAGGATCTGTGGAAAATCTTGGGGCTTGGGACCCAAACAAATCTATTGGATATATGTGATGATCGTTAGACCAATGATCACATATGGAGCTATTGCCTGGGGGCCAAAAGCTTTACAGCGAACGGCCCAAGCAAAGCTCTCTGGTTTACAGAGACAGGCTTGCCTGGCAAAAAATTTTCTCGGACAGCCAAGCGGCTTTGAAAGCACTTAGCTCTCATCGTGTAACGTCGAAATTGGTTTTAGACTGCCAAAGAAGACTCTCCTTAATCGGAGAACTCAATAAAGTATTGCTGGTCTAGATCCCTGGTCATTCTGGCATGGAAGGAAACGAGAAGGCAGACTCTCTTGCAAAGGAGGGTGCCGTACGTGTTTCTATCGGACCAGAACCAATAATTGGCGTCGCAATAAGTTTTGCCAAACAAACACTGAATACCTGGACGGCAAGAAGAGCTTTAGACTTCTGGCATAATTTACCAGGATTGGTTCATTTAAAGGCTTTCATACATCCTTCGAAGAATGTCTCCAAAAAAATGTTAGACTATAGCAGGCATGACCTACGTTGTCTAACAGGTCTTTTAACAGGCCACTGTCATCTGAATTATCATATGCTAAAACTTGGACTGTCGGAAGATCCGACCTGCCGTCTTTGTCTGGAAGATGATGAATCAGCAGAGCATATAATTTGTGCCTGCCCCGCCGCGGCTCGAATCAGGAATCTGATGTTTGGCAGAGATTCTCTCTCGCCCTCGGACCTGAAATATCATTCACCAAATAAACTAATTGGCTTTGTTAAGAAGCTGAATTTGTTTGGTGAAATCTGAATAGGTGTGAGCCACAATAGACTCTTGCGAGTCGCAGTGGAGGGCCTTATAGACCCACTCATCAAAAACCTAACCTAACCTAACCCTACTGCAGTAGAACTTTTCAGTTTGAGTGCGCGAACAATTAATTAGTGAAACGGACAGTAAAGAGTTAGTTCAAAGACAGTTTACAGAAGTTCTTAGTAATCGGACAGTGAATTAAATTGTGCAGATAAATAGTGTAATATTCAAGTGGTAAAAATAAATTAGAACTATGATACCGAGTGTAAATAAATTAAGAGACATTATGTAAAGTGTGTATATAAATTAAGTTTAATACAGTGTGTGTTTTTTTAAATAAATCAATAGTAATTAGCCATAGAAGTGTGTATAATTTTATCCCACAAGTAAAAACTATTTAAATAAATAACAAAAAAACATTACAGTATAAATACAGCTTGTTGATGATCCTTTAAAATAAAATAATACGGATCTGTTCGTGTCGGCCACCAATATGGAAATAATATTTCTGCATACCTACACATGTAGTTTCAAGTGAATGCCATAATGTCCTTAAGTAGAAGATATAAGCATTGTACACAGTCATCTTTTTCCAAATATGAATTGGCTCGTGATCTACTCCATACCTATAAATTACCGACAATACTAAATAATTCATAAAATTTTGTGTTGAACGTACATACGTTGAGAAATACTGCTCTTTTCAGTTGTGAATACACTGATGGTGATGGTATACCACGTTGTAAATTACCTGTTAGACGGTAAGGAGTGAAAATGTTCTCTCTCTTTATCGGCTTCCTTATAATATATAGAATAATAATTTGATGTGTCTATTAACACGATGGAAGATAATGTTAAAGAAAAATCGTTATTGAGATGTAAACAATATGGTCCTTTCAGTTCACTATATACAGTACCAGTCTAAAGTATTTTATATCCATTAAACTTTTGACATTGTTACGTGTTGATACTGCACGTCAAACAATGGGTTGTTTAAGGTTAAAAACAATCTGATTTAATTCACAATTTCTGTTAATTTATAAGATCTGGTATAAAAGCTTAATAGACTAAAATTAATGTTGACGGTTTACGTTTCGTAACCCGCTACTGTGCAGTGTACTCGCCCTGATTTTATGTTGCGGCCAAAACATTAGGTAATAATGTGTGAAGGCTGGTCTATCTTTAATACGTCATTGGTCTCGGGCACAAAATAGTTTGGGAATCCCTGGTCTAAAGGTAGGAAATCAGATTCAGATTCGATGATCTCAAACGACAAAATTAACTAACTAATAAACGTGATTACTTTAATAAATATATCTTGACATTTGAGCTTTTTATTATTGTTGTAATAGTTATCTCCATAGAAACAAACAAGGATGGCTTTGATACTATCTAGCAAAAATAGGCCGACGTTAGATAGATAATAACCCAGTAAAATAAATTCGAAATGAAAATGAAACTTGGTGAAAAATTTCTTTTTTCGTCAACTGAATTAAAATAAATCTTGTATATAAAGACGATCCAAAACACCGTGTTTTTTGCACACGATGTGTTGGATCACTTTAATGGGGATGGCCACTGTAGCGGCCGGTCAAAACTGTATATTCTGGTTGAATCTGACTCTGAATCGGAATTGGCGTGCACTGATGAAGTTTGACTAATTCCAGAAAAGCTGCAATTGTCAATTCAATACTATTCATTGTTTTCTTCCACATGCTGGACTACCATCTCCTACATACATACGTTTATTTTTCGTCGACCTTTGCAAAAAATGACATTTTACGTACCGAATGAAAGTCTATTTTTGACGTCAAGTACTTTTCGTCCGCAAATCCTTTTCATCAGCTAGAACGTTAACATATCCAAATATCCAAAACTTATTGCATTTTTGAAAAAACAAAGCTTTGGGTACTAAGCGAAAAAATCTAGAGTATTTAGTCAAGATGAAATAAACATATTTCTTCATGATGTCCCAGATGAAACTTATCTTTTGCACAGTGGACGAAAAATATTTGCCTTCAAAAATAGTCAACTTTTCATTCGGAAATTAGTAATTTTTTGTAAAGATCGACGAAAAAATGCTCAAAGAATTTGTATTCCACATGTTTTCCCAAAAGAGGAAGGAAATAAGCTATTTTGTCTGCAGCTGTTTTTGTGCTGCGCTATTTTGACTGACGCTATTTTAAGCTAGCGCTATTTTGTCCAGCGCAGTATACATGCATCTCTCCTTTTGGGGTCTCTGTTCTTCTCATTAGGATGACATGCTATTTATTTTCTTAGACAATGCAAAAAGTATCCTGAAAAATGATTTAACAATAAAAATTTTCTTGAAAATTCTTCGAACATCCCTAAAAACAGAAATACAGTTTCATTTATATCCTTGTGTACCTTTTTACTTTTACTTTTTCATTAAAATACTCAAAAAGACTAATAAATAAGGTTTTCAAAATAATATACTTTTATATTCACTTCTAGGACGGCCGGTATATATAAATATTAATCGTAGATATGATAAACAACTTTACTTGTTTAACGGGGTGACCAATGGGGGTGACGAATAAATTTTGTCGATTTATATTCAGTAGCGTGTTGACTTTCGAAAAGGAAATATCGGAAATATCGTTTGAAATTAACGTGTATCGTGAAGTGTAGTGAATAGTGCCTATATGGATTACTTGGATTACAAACATTGTAAAACATGTAATGTAGTCAAATAAATCTATCAATCTGATACATTTACGGTAAGTATTCATTTTATTTACTGGTAGTTATTGGTAATACTCTTTTTTAAATATTTTAAATCACATACGAACAATTTTATTACTATAAACAATTGATTTTTAATATATAAACGAAGTATTTTACAATTGTTCATTAGATTTTAAATTTGCTATAATCCATTTTTGCTCTCTCTTACTATTTTTTTATACCAAAATATTTAAAATACTGAAAAGGGGGCCTGTATGTATTCCTAGCTATCACAAATTGTTCGTATATAAGTGGTTAGTCATGATAAACTGTAGATATTTCTACCTCGTATTGGGGCTCCTATAGGAAATATTAAATGACAATTTATATGTGTATGCGCCCACTGTTTCTTAATATACAGAATTGATATATATTGTTTATTTATAATCCATTTTTGCATCTTTTTAATGTTTTTTTATACCAAACTACTCAAAATTCTAAAAAGTCGGCCGGTATATATTCCTAGCTATGGGAGGTTAGTTCTGATAAACTGTACATATACATCTACCTCGTATTGGGGCTCCTATGTGAAATACTAAAAGACAAGTAAACTGTGTCCTGTTCCATTTTGATTATTAACATACAGGGTCTTTAAAAATTAGTTAATTTTACTCATATAAAAGTTTAGCAGAATAGATTCAGAAAAATATATTAATTTTTGTACAAATGTTCAATTTTTAATAACTAATAACATTGTTTAACTGAACAATGCTAATAATCTCAATTCGTGTTATATTTTTAATAATACAACTGGTTTACTTAATTTTTAAAACCGATTTTCAAGAGGAAAAAGCTGTCTTGAATAATAAAACATCACCCTGTATAATATGTATTCAGTAATTCATAGGTATTTGCATTTTATCGAATTCTCTGACTTTTCTGATACTTTTACTCAAAATTAAAACCTACAGTAGGTTCTACACATACTTTTTTCAAAAAACAGCTAAGCTATACTCTTGTGTATTCTCATATTTAAGTATCTGGTTCTTTTTTAATGAAAATGAAATATTTTCTTCTATTTAAAAAAGATCAAACTGTATTTTTTTGTCGAAACAATATTCTGAGAACTCGATAAATTGACAATACTGTGCATACTATGGAACATATAAACTTTTGGAATTGTATGCTTATTTAGTACCACCCGTCCAACCTTTATATCTGAAGGAAAACTTATTATTAATTATCTATTTGTATATTTGTATACTCTAAAATCTTGATAAATGTTTTCAAAAACCAAATACAAGTTGAAATTTTATATTTGACATACCCCGTAGGAGAATCAATACGAGGTAGGAGTATGTACAGTTCCCCATGACTCATCTTAAATAACAGAATTTTCTTTAATATTTTATACTCCATACAGGGTGTTTCTGAATTTATGCGAAAAAATTCAGGTGGTGATTGCCTGTATAAAATTATTGTTTGATTTGAAGTATGTTCTTAGTTTCCCTTCAAATCGTGCAGAGAAAATGGACTGTATAAAACCATTCATTCCAGACACTTTCCGAAATGAAACACTGGATTTTAATTTCACTATAAACTTTTACTGACATAACACAGTTAACATTTAAATCACTATTTACAAATGTACAAACAAAGGGATGCGGCGAGCAATTGGTAATTACCCGGGAGAAACTTTTGCGGTAACTTACTTGGTACCGAACCGGCATGAATTACGTGTAGCGATTTTTGGGGAAGAGCCGACACTTACAGTCAGGGTTCTGAGGAGAGACTGATTTGGTATGGCACGCTTAGAGGGTTAGAACTCGTGTCATGTGGGGCTGTTCGCGTCGTGCACCGAGTGCGAGGTGAGAGGGAGAAGATACATTAGGAAACTTGGTTCCGTAGAAAGAGAGGGTGAACAATCGATGATATCGATTTTCTCGGGAAGAAAAGTGCGTTTTCGAACATGCTGCCCCGCGGGCGAAAAGAGGAGAAAAAGTGGAGAGTAAAACAAAAATGGAGAGTAAAAAATTGATGAAACTAATGAGCCTAAGTTCTACAAGGGGGAGTGACTTATTCCGAATCACATGGAAGAGGTATCAATTTGGTGATAGGTCTTGTATATTGTCCTTCACTAGTTTTAATGGTGGCGCAACGAACCTTGCCATCTTTGCCCAAGGGGGCGTCAATCACTCTAGCCAAGGGCCATTTGAGAGGGGGGAGATTGTTATCTTTTACCAAAACCATATCGTTTACCTGAATGTTAGAACGGGAAGTCATCCATTTTGGGCGATTTTGAAGTCGGTTCATATAATCTAATGACCAACGTTTCCAGAAGACTTGTTGAATCTGGGAACATTTGTTCCAGAATGAGAGTCTGTTTATGGGGAGAGAAGAAATATCCCTTTCCGGGTAAGCAGTAAGCGAGGAGCCGATAAGAAAATGGCCTGGGGTCAAGGGTTGTAAATCCTTGGGGTCGGCCGACATGGGGAACAAGAGTCTGGAGTTGAGTATGGCCTCAATTTGGGTTAAAATTGTGAGAAATTGCTCATACGTGAATTGGGAGTTGCCTACAATTCTAAAGAGGTGGTTTTTGGCACTTTTTATGCCAGCTTCCCATATGCCTCCCCAGTGTGGCGATTGTGCGGGTATAAATTTCCAGGAAATTTCATTGGTCGACAGATAATTTTCCATGGCGTCGTGTGTGCTCTGTGATCTAAGCAATGTATATAAATCTTTCAACTGGTGTGCTGCTCCAACGAAATTTGTACCGTTGTCACAGTATATAACTGTGGGGTTTCCTCTACGAGCTATAAAACGCTTGAGCGAGGCTATGAATGAATCTGTGGAGAGGTCAGAAACCAATTCGATATGTATGGCTTTGGTTACCATACATACAAACAAGGCCAAATAAGTTTTATACAAAGGAGCCTTGCGCAGATGAGACGATTTAACTAAAAAAGGTCCGCCAAAGTCTATTCCAACTTTTTGGAAAGGCCGGGAGATTGAGATACGATCTTTAGGCAGATCTGACATAATTTGCTGGGCTGCTTGTGAATTAAATCGGTGACAAGTGAGGCATTTGTGGATGACTCGTTTGGTCTCGCGTAATCCATCCAACGGCCAATACCGTAAGCGTATGTTTGAGAGAACATTTTGTGCTCCACTGTGGCCTAGCCTGTGGTGTTCAAACTTTAGAAGAAGAGATACTACGTGGTTCTTTGAAGGCAAAAGAATTGGGTGCTTTTGGGCGAATGGAATGGGTGCGTGTGCCAATCGGCCACCTACTCTAAGAAAGCCTTCGGAATCCACAAACGGGTGGAGGGAGAGAATTTGCTTGTTTTTTATAGGTTTAGAGAGAGAAATTGCCTTTATTTCTGATTCGAAATATTGACTTTGGATAGTCTTTAAAATAAATTTGAGAGATTTTTCAAGCTCTTTGACTTGAAGGGGGCCTGATATTTTTGAGTGTTTCGCATTTGAGTTATGAACGAATCTAAATATGTAGGACACTGTTCTTTTTAACCTGTGAAAAGATGAGAATTTTAAAAAGATGTTTTGCCAGAAGTTTTCGGCTGTTTGTAAATAACTCAATACAATTTTCTTCTGTTCTGGGGGATTCGAGACGGGAGAAAAAACATTGAGTGAGTTAAATTCTATCCTTGGGTCTTTTAGGAATTCTGGACCAGAAAACCAGAATGAGAAATCTTTGGTTTCGAATTTACCACGGGATAACATGTCTGCGGGATTGAAGACTGAGCGAATGTGTCTCCAATGACAGTTTTTTGTGAGCTCTTGGATTTGGGATACTCTGTTACCTACGAAACTTGTCCAACGAGAAGGAGGACTTTTCACCCAGGTTAATGCAATGGAGGAATCTGTCCATAAATTGACTGAATCTATCGTAAATTTATTTGCGAATACTTGTAAATTCCTTTTAACCAGTTTTGACAAAAGTAGCATAGCATTGAGCTCCAATCTAGGGATAGTGATGGGCTTTCTTAATGGTGCAACGCGAGATTTTGAAGTGACTAGAGAGCAATGGGTTGAATTATCTGCATAAAGAGAGCGAACGTACATGTTACAAGCAAAGGCTTCTTGAGAAGCATCTGAGAATCCGTGAAGTTCGATTTTCACTATTTCTTTTCCTGAAAACAAATAACGGGGAATTTTTAAGTTTTTTACTTGTAGGATCATTTTTGAAAAAGTGTTCCATTCTTTTATAATTAGTGGATCTTTTATTTCTTCATCCCAATCCAATTGTTGTAACCATATCTTCTGCATTATCAATTTACCTCTAACGATAATAGGGTTGATGAGACCTAACGGGTCAAAACATTGACACAAGTGCGAGAGAAAGGTTCGTTTTGTAAGAACATTTAATTCGGGTGAGGCAAAAACATTTATCTTTAATCCATCGGTGTGAGGGTTCCATGTCATTCCGAGTATTTTACAGGGGGAGTTAGATAAATTGAAGTCAATTTCAGTTTCTGAATTGGGTGGATTTTGATTAGAAATTTCTTTATTGTTGGAAAATATTTTGTGCAACTGGAAACCAGCTTTTTCTAGAATCATTTGCAAATCATGCAGTAGTATTCCAAGGTCATCGGGCGTGTTTGTTCCGGCTAATATGTCATCGACATAGGTTTGGTTCAGTAGGGCATCGGAGGCAAGGGTCAAGTTTTGATTTCTTGTTGCAATGTCTTTGAGAACCCGACATGCCAAATAGGGAGCACTTTTTTGTCCGAAAGAAACTCGGTTCAATTCGATACACGAAAATTGTTCTGATGGGGAGTCTCTCCACAATACATTTTGGAGAAAGTTGAATTGTGGGTTCATCAACACTTGTCGGTACATCTGTTTGATGTCCGCAGTTAGCACAAATTTAAATAAGCGAAATCGACTCAAGATGTCGTATAGCTCGGGTTGAACTTGAGTGCCTTTGAGGGTAATATCATTGAGGCTGAGACGAGAACTTGTTTTGCAGCTAAAATCGAAAACTATGCGCAGCTTAGTGCTGGCGTTTTCTTCTTTTATGATGCACAGGTGAGGGACAAAGTATTTGTGATCTGATGTGTCATTGGTGAGCTCAAGAGGTACATACCTAGCGTGACCTACATCAATATATTCAGTGATGAACTTTTTATACTCATTAAAAAGCTCTGGATTTTTTCCAAACTTCTTTTCGAGAGAGACGAATCTGTTTTTTGCCTGAGCGAACGATTCGCCTAGCTTTTTGTGAGCGTTGGGGTGAATTAGGGGTAAGTCGACCTGGTATCTCCCAGTGTCCATGATTTGGGTGGTGGAAGTGAAAATTGTTTCAGCCAATTCATCTTCCGGAGAAATATGAGGAGGAGTTTGAATTTCTTCTTGAGACCAAAACTTTTCGAGCATGGTGTCTAATTTCTCTTCGAGCTGAGGGAGGCTTTCACTAGTTGTGAAAAAAGTGTGAGAAACATTAGAGTGGGCGCTTTCTTGAGAAGAGTGATCAATACAAGAGGAGGGGATTGTACCAGCTAATATCCAACCTAAATGAGTGTCTACGAGGGTAGGACGGTTTCTTCCTAGAGAGACAAAACCTCCTTTGAGCAAAGAGTAATATATCTCTGCTCCAATTAGCATATCAATCTCTGATGGTAAGAAGAATTCATCATCAGCTAATTGGTGCACGAGGGAAGTCGGAATTTCCAACTTTAGTGGATCAATTCGTATTTGGAGTAAAAGTTGGGTAATGTTTTCTACGACAGCGCAGGACACTTTGAACTTTTGGTTATCAAAGACTGAGTGAATATCAACGTCTGTCATTTTATTCACAGTGTTGTTGCTAGCAAGAATGCCTGAAATTTGCATGTGGTGAGGGTAACATTTGGTGCCTAATTTAATGGCTGTGGAACCTTTAATAAAAGACGTTTGACTTCCGTTGTCTAATAAAACTTTCAAAATTAGTGGATGTCCTTGTTTTGGGTGTACTGCGACTTTTGCGGTGGCTAATAGAACATAAGGGGTTTTTACCGCGACTGCGGAGAGTGCAGCAGCTCCTTGAGGGATTTGGATCTGCATTGAAGTACTTGGTTGAGACTGTGAGGTGTGGTTGATATTATCGTTTAGCGGGACATTGCGATTTGGAGTGAGTTCTGGGTTGTTTGAATTTTCGTCGTGTAGGAGAGTATGGTGCCTTTTATGACAGACGGTGCAAGTGAGTGTAGACGGACATTGTGGTATCAGATGTTTGTTGCCTAAACAATTGAAGCAGAGTTTTTTGCTTCGTGCTGCGTTCATTCTATCTATAGGAATCAAGGAAGTGAAATCAGGACAAGTATAAATTTTGTGAGTTCTCTCATTACAAAAGTTGCAGATTTTATTGAGTGTAGGAGAGCTTGACGGAGATGACCTGAGGAGTCTAGTTGGTGAATTGAGATGGGAGACATCGCGACTAGTTTGAGGCTTACTGGTATGCAGTGTTACTTTGTTAGTGAATTTATTCCTATTATGGTTTTGTGAAAAATTATTATACGAGCTATTAGTGTTGTTTTTATGATGATTGGCAGTTTGAGAGGAATTACCATAAGAGTGAGTTTTATCAATTTTATTGTCCGAGTCAGTAGTGTTTAAGTTATCCAAGACTTGGCATCTATGTTCCAAAAATTCAAAAAATTCATCCAAAGTGGTTAATGATGATTTAGCATGCTCCTCGTATGCTTTTTTTGAATTGAAATCGAGTTTTCGTTCTAGTATATATATTAACAAATTTTCATAAAGTTCTTCAGTGGTATGGTTTGTATTTTTTAAAGCATCAGTATTTGCTCTAGAGTTCGTTACCAATTGCCGTAAGCTCACACAATTACTTTTAATTATTACAGGTGCATTTAACAAATTTTTAAAATGATTATTAATTAGCTGTTTACTATTATTATATCGTTTATCTAACAATTGTAGTGCTATTTGGAAATTAGTTTCCGTTACAGGTAGCTGATCAATAATTTGAAGAGGTTCTCCTTTAACATATGTTTTTAGATAAAAAAACTTTTCAGCATTAGATGTTAGATTCGGGTTATTTATTATTAACGCTGTAAACAAGTCCATAAAGGGTGTAAATTCCAAAGCGTTTCCTGTGAAGGTTGGAATTTGTATGTTGGGTAATTTAATATTGTTCTTTTGTGATGGGTTATCTTTTTTATCTATGTTTTGACAACGTGTTTCTAGTTTGGTTTGCAAGCGCGATAACAAAGTTATGAATTTATTCTCAAATTCTTCTCTATTATCAGATTCAGTGCCGTCAATGTCTAAGAGATTAATTTCATCTTCGGCATTACAATATTTCTCAACGTGAATTTCTAATAATTTGATTCTATTTCTGATTTCACTTGAATCTACTACAGTATCTTTGTGATTTTCAAACCAATTAGAGATTCTAGTTATTTGCGCTTTGGCATTTTTTCTAAGACCTTTAAAATATTGAATATTATTATTCTCGTCGTCTGACATCGTGTGCTGAAACTTTTTCTTAAAATTTAAATTTGAATAAGCATCAATTTAATATCGACAATATGACGATGTGTGTTTTTTTTTTTTAAAAACTGAATAAAATTTAAGAGTCACTGACCTTTTAATGTCTGTTTTGTTTTGGGTTACCTTCCTATCAATGTTTATGCTAAGAGAGAGACGAGTGATGAGATGCACAGATCACTTGTCAGAGAGTGCACCGGGAGATGAGCGGAGCACAACTAGAGAGCACTGTTTTGAACTGCCATTAGTTCGTCCACTGTTCGCTGGAGGGAAGCACAACTAGAGAGCACTGCTTTGAAGTGCCATTAGTTCGTCGACTATTCGCTGGAGGATTCAAAATGGTTGCCGAAGTGTTTCCGGCTTCCGGCGTCGATTTGATGCCACGAGGTCAGCTTCTTAATTATTGTGGGACTTACAATATTGCTGAAGTCTGTTTTTCCTTTGGAATCCGATTCGAAGGACCATGTTTGATTTGAAGTATGTTCTTAGTTTCCCTTCAAATCGTGCAGAGAAAATGGACTGTATAAAACCATTCATTCCAGACACTTTCCGAAATGAAACACTGGATTTTAATTTCACTATAAACTTTTACTGACATAACACAGTTAACATTTAAATCACTATTTACAAATGTACAAACAAAGGGATGCGGCGAGCAATTGGTAATTACCCGGGAGAAACTTTTGCGGTAACTTACTTGGTACCGAACCGGCATGAATTACGTGTAGCGATTTTTGGGGAAGAGCCGACACTTACAGTCAGGGTTCTGAGGAGAGACTGATTTGGTATGGCACGCTTAGAGGGTTAGAACTCGTGTCATGTGGGGCTGTTCGCGTCGTGCACCGAGTGCGAGGTGAGAGGGAGAAGATACATTAGGAAACTTGGTTCCGTAGAAAGAGAGGGTGAACAATCGATGATATCGATTTTCTCGGGAAGAAAAGTGCGTTTTCGAACAATTATAATGGGTCTTTCATATGAAAAAATGTCCTTTACTCCACTCCCTTCCGAGATATCTCCCCTAGAAAGAGGATGAGTGAAATTGAGTTTTTATTTCTTTTTTCTCAAATTTAAGTAAAGATGGAAACTTCAAATTTTGTAAATTTCGTGCACTCGCAATTACTAACCACCGGTATTTTCTCAACATTCCTGTTACATTATAATGGAGTGAAACCAACCCTTACTTTATTTAATATCAAATTTTTTTTCGATATTGAGTTTTGTAATATAAAAATATTATTTGAAATCTCTATTGTCTTGAAAAACTTTTTTTACTCTTGAAGTTTTTTCCTAGATACAATAGATTTAGAAATTTCATTTTTTTTCTCCGAATCTATTGAATCTAGGAAAAAACTTCAAGAGTAAATAAAGTTTTTCAAGACAATAGAGATTTTAAATAATATTTTTATTTCACAAAACTCAATATCGAAAGAAAATTTGATATTAAATAAAGTAAGGGTTGATAATTTCACTCCCTTATAATTTAACAGGAATGTTGAGAAAATACCGATGGTTAGTAATTGCGAGTGCACGAAATTTACAAAATTTAAAGTTTCCATCTTTACGTAAATTTTAGAAAAAAAAAATAAAATCAGGGTGGTATGGGGTGGGATTAGGAGATTTTGTCATAGGAAAGACTTATCATAATTTTATACGGGAAATCACCTTCTGAATTTTTGCACCTAAATTTAGGAATACACTGTATACATAAATAATTTTTTAATGCTGATTTTAAACTTACGAACTTATAATAATTTTACAAACTGCGTATTTTAATTTAATGCCCAAGATTCCTTTAGCTGAAATAACAAGCAAAAAACTATTGTACAGGATGATTATTTATAAAATGACCCTAGATCCCTTTGTTTTTTTTTAATCTTAAATGTTTTTGTTTTTTAGAAAACATGATTTTTTAAAATTATTAGTTTAGTTAAATTATTTAGAATCGTTCTTTAATAATATAATTTTTTTATTATTTGTTTTAGGTTTCGTAAAGTATTGGTCTACTCCAAAGGAGTGTGAGTATACAGTAATTCTCAATTTCTATCAAATGACATCATATCTCATTCTGCCTTTCTTTTACAAATTGGTACTTTTTTCGAAAGACATAGGTAAGCTATGCCAATCCGAACATTTTCTAAATACTATGCCTTTCGTTAATAAGTTGGTACTTTTTAAAAGACATAGGTAAGCTATGTCAATCCGAACATTTTCTAAATACTATGCCTTTCGTTAATAAGTTGGTACTTTTCACAAGACATAGGTAAGCTATGCCAATCCGGACATTTTCTAAATACTATGCCTTTCGTTAATAAGTTGGTACTTTTCAAAATACATAGGTAATCTATGTCAATCCGAACATTCTATAAATACTGTTCCTTTCGTTAATAAATTGGTACTTTTCGAAAGACATAGGTAAGCTATGTCAATCCGAACATTTTCTAAATACTATGCCTTTCGTTAATAAGTTGGTACTTCTCAAAAGACTTAGGTAAGCTATGTCAATCCGAACATTTTCTGAATACTATGCCTTTCGTTAATAAGTTGGTACTTTTCAAAAGACATAGGTAAGCTCTGTCAATCCGAACATTTTCTAAATACTATGCCTTTCGTTAATAAGTTGGTACTTTTCAAAAGACTTAGGTAAGCTATTTCAATCCGAACTTTTTCTAAATTCTATGCCGTTCGTTAATAAGTTGGTACTTTTCAAAAGACATAGGTAAGCTATGTCAATCCGAACATTTTCTAAATACTATGCCTTTCGTTAATAAGTTGGTACTTTTCAAAAGACATAGGTAAGCTATATCAATCCGAACATTTTCTAAATACTATGCCTTTCGTTAATAAGTTGGTACTTTTCAAAAGACATAGGTAAGCTATATCAATCCGAACATTTTCTAAATACTATGCCTTTCGTTAATAAGTTGGTACTTTTCAAAATACATAGGTAATCTATGTCAATCCGAACATTCTATAAATACTGTTCCTTTCGTTAATAAATTGGTACTTTTCGAAAGACATAGGTAAGCTATGTCAATCCGAACATTTTCTAAATACTATGCCTTTCGTTAATAAGTTGGTACTTCTCAAAAGACTTAGGTAAGCTATGTCAATCCGAACATTTTCTAAATACTATGCCTTTCGTTAATAAGTTGGTACTTTTCAAAAGACATAGGTAAGCTCTGTCAATCCGAACATTTTCTAAATACTATGCCTTTCGTTAATAAGTTGGTACTTTTCAAAAGACTTAGGTAAGCTATTTCAATCCGAACTTTTTCTAAATACTAAGCCGTTCGTTAATAAGTTGGTACTTTTCAAAAGACATAGGTAAGCTATGTCAATCCGAACATTTTCTAAATACTATGCCTTTCGTTAATAAATTGGTACTTTTCAAAAGACATAGGTAAGCTATATCAATCCGAACATTTTCTAAATACTATGCCTTTCGTTAATAAGTTGGTACTTTTCAAGAGACATAGGTAAACTATATCAATCCGAACATTTTCTAAATACTATGCCTTTCGTTAATAAGTTGGTACTTTTCAAAAGACATAGGTAAGCTATGTCAATCCGAACATTTTCTAAATACTATGCCTTTCGTTAATAAGTTGGTACTTTTCAAAAGACATAGGTAAGCTATGTCAATCCGAACATTTTCTAAATACTATGCCTTTCGTTAATAAGTTGGTACTTTTCACAAGACATAGGTAAGCTATGCCAATCCGGAAATTTTCTAAATACTATGCCTTTCGTTAATAAGTTGGTACTTTTCAAAATACATAGGTAAGTTATGTCAATCCGAGCATTCTCTAAATACTGTTCCTTTCGTTAATAAATTGGTACTTTTCGAAAGACATAGGTAAGCTATGTCAATCCGAACATTTTCTGAATACTATGCCTTTCGTTAATAAGTTGGTACTTCTCAAAAGACTTAGGTAAGCTATGTCAATCCGAACATTTCCTAAATACTATGCCTTTCGTTAATAAGTTGGTACTTTTCAAAAGACATAGGTAAGCTATGTCAATCCGAACATTTTCTAAATACTATGTCTTTCGTTAATAAGTTGGTACTTTTCAAAAGACATAGGTAAGCTCTGTCAATCCGAACATTTTCTAAATACTATGCCTTTCGTTAATAAGTTGGTACTTTTCAAAAGACTTAGGTAAGCTATGTCAATCCGAACTTTTTCTAAATACTATGCCTTTCGTTAATAAGTTGGTACTTCTCAAAAGACTTGGGTAAGCTATGTCAATCCGAACATTTTCTAAATACTATGCCTTTTGTTAATAAGTTGGTACTTTTCAAAAGACATAGGTAAGCTATGTCAATCCGAACATTTTCTAAATACTATGCCTTTCGTTAATCAGCTGGTACTTTTCAAAAGACATAGGTAAGCTCTGTCAATCCGAACATTTTCTAAATACTATGCCTTTCGTTAATAAGTTGGTACTTTTCAAAAGACTTAGGTAAGCTATTTCAATCCGAACTTTTTCTAAATACTAAGCCGTTCGTTAATAAGTTGGTACTTTTCAAAAGACATAGGTAAGCTATGTCAATCCGAACATTTTCTAAATACTATGCCTTTCGTTAATAAATTGGTACTTTTCAAAAGACATAGGTAAGCTATATCAATCCGAACATTTTCTAAATACTATGCCTTTCGTTAATAAGTTGGTACTTTTCAAGAGACATAGGTAAACTATATCAATCCGAACATTTTCTAAATACTATGCCTTTCGTTAATAAGTTGGTACTTTTCAAAAGACATAGGTAAGCTATGTCAATCCGAACATTTTCTAAATACTATGCCTTTCGTTAATAAGTTGGTACTTTTCAAAAGACATAGGTAAGCTATGTCAATCCGAACATTTTCTAAATACTATGCCTTTCGTTAATAAGTTGGTACTTTTCACAAGACATAGGTAAGCTATGCCAATCCGGAAATTTTCTAAATACTATGCCTTTCGTTAATAAGTTGGTACTTTTCAAAATACATAGGTAAGTTATGTCAATCCGAGCATTCTCTAAATACTGTTCCTTTCGTTAATAAATTGGTACTTTTCGAAAGACATAGGTAAGCTATGTCAATCCGAACATTTTCTGAATACTATGCCTTTCGTTAATAAGTTGGTACTTCTCAAAAGACTTAGGTAAGCTATGTCAATCCGAACATTTCCTAAATACTATGCCTTTCGTTAATAAGTTGGTACTTTTCAAAAGACATAGGTAAGCTATGTCAATCCGAACATTTTCTAAATACTATGTCTTTCGTTAATAAGTTGGTACTTTTCAAAAGA
This sequence comes from Lochmaea crataegi, assembly GCA_947563755.1. Lineage (NCBI taxonomy): Eukaryota > Metazoa > Arthropoda > Insecta > Coleoptera > Chrysomelidae > Lochmaea > Lochmaea crataegi. Next base: position 17,339,858 of record OX387435.1, read on the forward strand.
CATAGGTAAGCTCTGTCAATCCGAACATTTTCTAAATACTATGCCTTTCGTTAATAAGTTGGTACTTTTCAAAAGACTTAGGTAAGCTATGTCAATCCGAACTTTTTCTAAATACTATGCCTTTCGTTAATAAGTTGGTACTTCTCAAAAGACTTGGGTAAGCTATGTCAATCCGAACATTTTCTAAATACTATGCCTTTTGTTAATAAGTTGGTACTTTTCAAAAGACATAGGTAAGCTATGTCAATCCGAACATTTTCTAAATACTATGCCTTTCGTTAATCAGCTGGTACTTTTCAAAAGACATAGGTAAGCTCTGTCAATCCGAACATTTTCTAAATACTATGCCTTTCGTTAATAAGTTGGTACTTTTCAAAAGACTTAGGTAAGCTATGTCAATCCGAACTTTTTCTAAATACTATGCCTTTCGTTAATAAGTTGGTACTTTTCAAAAGTCATAGGTAAGCACTGTCAATCCGAACATTTTCTAAATACTATGCCTTTCGTTAATAAGTTGGTACTTTTCAAAAGACATAGGTAAGCTATGTCAATCCGAACATTTTCTAAATACTATGCCTTTCGTTAATAAGTTGGTACTTTTCAAAAGACATAGGTAAGCTCTGTCGATCCGAACATTTTCTAAATACTATGCCTTTCGTTAATAAGTTGGTACTTTTTTAAAGACATAGGTAAGCTATGTCAATCCGAACATTTTCTAAATACTGTTCCTTTCGTTAATAAGTTGGTACTTTTTAAAAGACATAGGTAAGCTATGCCAATCCGAATATTTTCTAAATACTATGCCTTTCGTTAATAAGTTGGTACTTTTTAAAAGACATAGGTAAGCTATGCCAATCCGAATATTTTCTAAATACTATGCCTTTCGTTAATAAGTTGGTACTTTTTAAAAGACATAGGTAAGCTATGTCAATTCGAACATTTTCCAAATACTATGCCTTTCGTTAATAAGTTGGTACTTTTCACAAGACATAGGTAAGCTATGCCAATCCGGAAATTTTCTAAATACTATGCCTTTCGTTAATAAGTTGGTACTTTTCAAAATACATAGGTAAGCTATGTCAATCCGAACATTCTCTAAATACTGTTCCTTTCGTTAATAAATTGGTACTTTTCGAAAGACATAGGTAAGATCTGTCAATCCGAACATTTTCTAAATACTATGCATTTCGTTAATAAGTTGGTACTTTTCAAAAGACATAGGTAAGCTATGTCAATCCGAACATTTTCTAAATACTATGCCTTTCGTTAATAAGTTGGTACTTTTCAAAAGACATAGGTAAGCTCTGTCAATCCGAACATTTTCTAAATACTATGCCTTTCGTTAATAAGTTGGTACTTTTTAAAAGACATGGGTAAGCTCTGTCAATCCGAACATTTTCTAAATACTATGCCTTTCGTTAATAAGTTGGTACTTTTTAAAAGACATAGGTAAGCTATGTCAATCCGAACATTTTCTAAATACTATGCCTTTCGTTAATAAGTTGGTACTTTTTAAAAGACATAGGTAAGCTATGTCAATCCGAACATTTTCTAAATACTATGCCTTTCGTTAATAAGTTGGTACTTTTCAAAAGACATAGGTAAGCTATGTCAATCCGAGCATTCTCTAAATACTGTTCCTTTCGTTAATAAATTGGTACTTTTCGAAAGACATAGGTAAGCTATGTCAATCCGAACATTTTCTGAATACTATGCCTTTCGTTAATAAGTTGGTACTTCTCAAAAGACTTAGGTAAGCTATGCCAATCCGGAAATTTTCCAAATACTATGCCTTTCGTTAATAAGTTGGTACTTTTCACAAGACATAGGTAAGCTATGCCAATCCGAAAATTTTCTAAATACTATGCCTTTCGTTAATAAGTTGGTACTTTTCAAAATACATAGGTAAGATATGTCAATCCGAACATTCTCTAAATACTGTTCCTTTCGTTAATAAATTGGTACTTTTCGAAAGACATAGGTAAGATCTGTCAATCCGAACATTTTCTAAATACTATGCCTTTCGTTAATAAGTTGGTACTTTTCAAAAGACATAGGTAAGCTATGTCAATCCGAACATTTTCTAAATACTATGCCTTTCGTTAATAAGTTGGTACTTTTTAAAAGACATAGGTAAGCTATGTCAATCCGAACATTTTCTAAATACTATGCCTTTCGTTAATAAGTTGGTACTTTTTAAAAGACATAGGTAAGCTATGTCAATCCGAACATTTTCTAAATACTATGCCTTTCGTTAATAAGTTGGTACTTTTCAAAAGACATAGGTAAGCTCTGTCAATCCGAACATTTTCTAAATACTATGCCTTTCGTTAATAAGTTGGTACTTTTTAAAAGACATAGGTAAGCTATGTCAATCCGAACATTTTCTAAATACTATGCCTTTCGTTAATAAGTTGGTACTTTTCAAAAGACATAGGTAAGCTATGTCAATCCGAACATTTTCTAAATACTATGCCTTTCGTTAATAAGTTGGTACTTTTCAAAAGACATAGGTAAGCTCTGTCAATCCGAACATTTTCTAAATACTATGTCTTTTGTTAATAAGTTGGTACTTTTCAAAAGACTTAGGTAAGCTATGTCAATCCGAACTTTTTCTAAATACTATGCCTTTCGTTAATAAGTTGGTACTTTTCACAAGACATAGGTAAGCTATGCCAATCCGGAAATGTTCTAAATACTATGTCTTTTGTTAATAAGTTGGTACTTTTCAAAAGACTTAGGTAAGCTATGTCAATCCGAACTTTTTCTAAATACTATGCCTTTCGTTAATAAGTTGGTACTTTTCACAAGACATAGGTAAGCTATGCCAATCCGGAAATTTTCTAAATACTATGCCTTTCGTTAATAAGTTGGTACTTTTCAAAAGACATAGGTAAGCTATGCCAATCCGGAAATTTTCTAAATACCATGCCTTTCGTTAATAAGTTGGTACTTTTCGAAAGACATAGGTAAGCAATGTCAATCCGAACATTTTCTAAATACTATGCCTTTCGTTAGTAAGTTGGTACTTCTCAAAAGACTTAGGTAAGCTATGTCAATCCGAACATTTTCTAAATACTATGCCTTTCGTTAATAAGTTGGTACTTTTAAAAAGACATAGGTAAGCTATGTCAATCCGAACATTTTCTAAATACTATGCCTTTCGTTAATAAGTTGGTACTTTTCAAAAGACATAGGTAAACTCTGTCAATCTGAACATTTTCTAAATACTATGCCTTCCGTTAATAAGTTGGTACTTTTCAAAAGACATAGGTAAGCTCTGTCAATCCGACCATTTTCTAAATACTATGTCTTTTGTTAATAAGTTGGTACTTTTCAAAAGACTTAGGTAAGCTATGTCAATTCGAACTTTTTCTAAATACTATGCCTTTCGTTAATAAGTTGGTACTTTTCAAAAGACATAGGTAAGCTCTGTCAATCCGAACATTTTCTAAATACTATGCCTTTCGTTAATAAGTTGGTACTTTTCAAAAGACATAGGTAAACTCTGTCAATCTGGACATTTTCTAAATACTATGCCTTCCGTTAATAAGTTGGTACTTTTCAAAAGACATAGGTAAGCTCTGTCAATCCGACCATTTTCTAAATACTATGTCTTTTGTTAATAAGTTGGTACTTTTCAAAAGACTTAGGTAAGCTATGTCAATTCGAACTTTTTCTAAATACTATGCCTTTCGTTAATAAGTTGGTACTTTTCAAAAGACATAGGTAAGCTCTGTCAATCCGAACATTTTCTAAATACTATGCCTTTCGTTAATAAGTTGGTACTTCTCAAAAGACTTAGGTAAGCTATGTCAATCCGAACTTTTTCTAAATACTGCAGTCTTTCGTTAACAAGTTGGTACCTTTCAAAAGACATAGGTAAGCTATGTCGTTCCTCGTATTTTCTGTTCTGTTTTTTTCTGCCCTTTCTTCCCTGTTGGTGTCATTTGGTTTGAAATTGTGAATTATTTTTTTATTGCAATTGTCAAGTACGCCACATGTACCGACTTTTTTGTTTACGATTGACTATTTCCCGCACGGATGCACGCAGTATCACACTGTGAGAAAGTACTCGTTACCTAGGGTGTCGGTAAGCCTCGCTTGCAAAACGAGCAGTCATTCAGATGGGCGAGTACGCTTAAGTGTTTTCCGTTTGTCGAATGGGTATGGGTTGACAAGTAGGGGGAATAGTTGCCCAGTATGGGCTATCAAAATATCGTAAATTTCTAAGTTGGTATATGCAAAACGGCTATACTTGGCAATTTATTACTAACAATTTTTTTCAGCGCTTCCTTTTCAGTACACTAACACTCTCTTACAGGCTTCAGAGATGTCATCAAATTTTTCGTATATTTTTTAATTTTGTTCGATTTTCTGTTCCAGGAATTTTCTTAGGGATGAATTCATTTCGAATTTATGCATATATTGAAGCTTGTTGATAGGCCTATCTTATAATTTTACTCTTTTTTATGTCCTAGGGTTTACATTAAAATTTTTCCTATTAATTTTATTTTTTGTTTTAGAATTCTAAATAGGAAAGGATTTTTTAGGTTACAAAAGTGACTTTGCAGTTTAGAACTTCAGAATTTTCATTAATATTTGGTAAAGTTTTTTTTTGCATGATTGTTTCTTAGTTGCATGGGTTTAAAAGGTGCATGCATGTTGTAGGGGGTGGTAAAGTAGTGGTGATTTAGGGGGTTTAGTATTTTAATTATAAAATTTTGTATGTAAAAATATTTTTATGTTGTAATTCGTGTTTAAATTTTTCGGCTCTTATAAAAAAATGTAAATGTTAATATTTTATTGATTATAAACATATCTTTTTTATAATTGCTAAGTTTGCATTTATTTTATCCTGTTTGTAAATGTATATCTATCTGCACTTTGCTAGAGTAAAGATAAACTCTGACTTAGTGCAGCCGGTAGAGAACATCCAGCTTTCAGGGGGCGCATTTTCTAGTTTTGTCTGTGATTTCCTCCGCCGGCGGGGAATATTTTCCATCGGTTGTGAATATTTTAACCGGTTGATTATATTTTCTACCGATAAAGGGAACAGCTTCCAGTCGAGAGGGACAACTTCCAGCCGTGATGGGAAATGATTGCTTATATTTTTTATAGATGGGTATTTAATTTCAGTTTTGTCAAAGTATTCTTTGGTTTTGTATCGCTTTGGTTATGTATATTAGGTAACAAAACAAATATGATATTTTGTGTTATTGTTAGATATTGAACTCCACTTTTACCATAGCTAATATAAATGTTGTATCTTATTGTCTTTTTCACAGTACTGTTCTACAATCTGAATTAAACTGTTACTTGAGAGATAACAGAACAGAGATATTATAGACAAATCTAATAATTATTATTAAGATGTTAGCTCTCTCCGAATTCCAGAACAATATATTTTTATCTTCTTATTTTACTTTTACCATTGTCTAGGATATTCAATGGGGTGTTAAACCGATACCCGGCTTTTAAACCGAATATTTTAGGAGAAAACTGGAAATTAAGAATTCCTAAATGTTTGCCACTTTCACTTCAGATACGTCACGCAACTAAAGATGAAGCTAGCCACTTTCTGATTTAGATGTTTTATGAACTAATAGCCAGTTACAAAAGAGCCATTCGAATTTGAAGTTTGAAGAACTGTCAAAGTCTATAATACATATAAGTTTTTTGTTTACAGTTTATACAAGCTTGACGTTTTAATATAATAAAAAAATAAAAGCATTGTGTTAATATTTTTTTAGTTAAGTTTAGTTAGTTTTTCTCCACAATAATCATATAAATCTTGTTATGTATCATACACTGCACAAACACAGCAGTTGCAACGCCTCGTAAAAAGTTTGTGACTGTGCCTGCAGAAGACGAAAATTGTGGTTTGAGGCTACTATAAGAAAATATAAACAGACTACAACTAGTTACTATTGCTGTGAAGATGATTTTGATGTAAGTAATTATATATGTGTGTGTAGCAATAAAAATAAATTGGAAGTAAATTTAAACAACTCCTAAGTCATTCACTATAAAAGCAATATAACATAAGCATAACCTATACTTCATCACGATTTTAAAAAAGAAGACGACAGAATTGTGGTCCTATGTCAACCCTTATGTAGCTAACTTCTCTTTTAGGTCATGTAGGTAACAGCATAAATGGCGAACTATTTAAATCATCCAAAAGTTGAATTTTCAAATCGACATAAAAACCTTGTGAGAATAAAAATATTAAAAATAATTGATTCCCCATTCTGATTTTGTCCACCACTAACTATAAACATTAAGAAAACATCATATTTTTGTTAAGTTTAACACCCCATTAGATATTATTTACCTTCAAACATTTTTTATGTATTTATATATAGATATTCGACTTCACCACGAATTTAATAAATTAAAAACTTCTAATAAAGCCAAAGTAAGAAGTTTGCTTACAAAATCTATTTTAGTTCAAAACCAATAATTTTTATTTCTACTTTTCTTTATACAATTTTGTGTGCTAGTTATTTTACCTTGTAATTCTTGTTATATGACTGTAAATAATTCTTAAGAACAATAAATATTTAATATTATGATTATTGATTCAATTATTATATTTTATTGTTTACCATTTTGATAAACTTTCATTTATTCCTTAGTTTTGTAAGAATAAAATAAAAAAGCTTTCAAAATTATATTAACATGTTTATTATCTGTAGTTGTTTTAACAAAATCCTTTGGAAAAAATCACTTGTCTATGAGTTACGAACTTTGATATAATTTCCACTTATTCAAACGAAAAATCAATAACGTACATCATTTAGTATATAAAAATGTTTTTCATAAAATAGTTTAAATGATCCCTTTCGAAATGATACGCTAAAAATGTTCCTTAACTTCGAAAAATACTTTTTAAAAAGCGAAAAACTACAAAATTGAGACGTTTATTTCATTAAAGGAGGAATGAATGCTTCATTGCCGGTGTTCAACCGATTTATCACTTTCTAAAGATTTCTTTGTGTTCGTGAATGTTTTTCATCCCCTGTCACGGTCTTTAAACATTTTTGAAATATGGTTTATTTACGATAAAAAGACGATGACGCAAAGGCGTAACCAGGATCAAAACTAGGGATGGGGGACAATCCATGGTCGTTCAGGTTGTATCATTTTATCACGGAAAATGTGAATGAAACCAAAATTTTAAGAAAATTATGTATAATTATAGCAGAGTGCTTTATCAACTAAGTTATTACAATTATTTGCTTGAAATAAAAATTTATTCTAGTTGCACGTCTTATACTATTATCATTTGTTTTGGATTTGTAGAAAACTTGTTCAAAATTCTCGTTTCAATACAGTCCTGATTTTCCTAAAAAAAATTACGATGGACACTCATCAAACTCAACCCATTCAATCTGTCCTCTCCCATTGTACTTCTCAGCCAGGTCTTCATACCCTTCAGATGGTACTAAAAGATCGTTCAACAGTAGCCGTAGTAGATGGGAAAGCACTTAAAATGGGGAGTGTATGCCTTGTTGCAGGGAAAAAATACTAGCCTCCTCCAAAAGAGTAGCCACTTCAATATCCTTTAATTTGCCTCCTGCTAAATCTTTCTTTTTCCACAGATTATACCACAAATCTAATTCTGCAGAGATATCACCCAACTCATAAAACTCCGTGAATGATTTTGCATGTATGAAGGATGAGAATCTGAAATTCAATGATAAAGTTAAAGAGTCAAGATGAAGGATAATCAACGATCGTCTCCAGTATTCAATCGCAGTCTTAGATGGCGGATTACTTCTGAGTATTTGCTTTTGAGCAATTCGTGGAACTGTTAACTCAACGCCGACTTTCTCCGCTTTTCTCCGCGATATCATGTGCTTTTTAAGTAATTCATCAGAAACATGTTCAATTTCTTGTCGATCTTCTTTGTGACATTTCACAGGATTTCACCAATGTGTTTTCTCACCATAATCAAATCCATATTTTTACCTTGTAGAACGTTCACAACGGGTTCCAAAATTGCAGAGTACTTTGCAATCATGACTAAACCTACGATGAAAATTGGTTTAGTAACAGCACAGTGCAATTGATAGGTAAATTTTTTTGTAGCATAGTTTCCTTCGATCTAGAGATGTTCTAGCGTATTGACGATTTCATGGAAGCTGTCTAATGCTCTTGTATTTCTCAGACCATCTGGTCTCACAGAGACTTGGTAAATTAGGAGCCGAAGTTCTGCGGGCTGGCGATACACGAAAGAAGGATATTGTAGCCCTAACTGTTGCAATTATGTTTCTTATTTCCAGTAGTTTGCTAGCATCATTGACCGCAAGATATAGTTTGTGGCTTAAGCAATGAAAAAACAAAGATTCATTGTACTTTTTTTTCAAAATGACCTGTTCACCACCTTCTTTTCTAGCCATCGTAGAACATCCGTCAAATCCAAATCCAACACAATTCTCTGGTGAAAGATTCTGATCAACTAAAACACTCTGAATTGTGCTAGCGATTGTAGGGGAATCTTGAGATTTCAGCTCAACATAGTCTACAAATTCCTCTCTGATTTTATCTTGATTCTCATCATAAAACCGCAATCCGATAGAAAGCTGTTCGATTCCAGCGATATCTGCTGTTTCATCGGCCATTACAGCGTAAGCCTTTGCTTGTTTACAATCTTCAATAATTATTTCTTTGACAACTTCACCACATAATCTTATAATCTCAGTTTGAATTTTTGGTGAAGTGTAGACTGCATTTTTTCGACACCTATCCAAGTGGTTATTTGGCTTCACATCACCACAGTCAATTCCCAAATTTAAAAGGTCAAAGAAAATTTTTTATTCCCGCTAATCACACAAATATACCCACGTAACACGATGTATCGCTGTCCACTCGTATTCCGCGACGGCTTGAAGCTGAGAGTGTTGCCATTTCAACTATTTTTTACGGTATTAAGCAATTGGACTGTTCGAAAAAATGGCAACTTTGTTGAGGGCACCTGCATGGTATTGAGATGTTTGTAGAATCTAGCCTCCGGGCAGTGTTGTTAAATTTAAAAATAACTACTGAAAACGGGGAATTAATTGTAAAATTTAAAAATTATTAGACAGACAGGAAATAAAATGAAGAATTTTCAACAAAATATTTCTGGTGCTATTTGCTGGATAAATTGGTGAGGAGTGTGAGCCTCCTTACCTTAGCCTCCTTCGAGGAGCACTGGTGTGTAGTTAAGCGCATTGAAATGTCCAAGCAGTGGACCAGTTGATGATAAGAGATGGTCACATCTTTGATAAGTTATATTTGATGAGGATGCTACAATGGGGCCCGCTTACTGCTGTAAGAGACGTTAGTAATACCATTTACTTTAATTAGTATTTATCAAAACAAATGATATATATTTATAAAGTCGACTGTTTTTAATGATAGGTTAGATTATCAAAACTTGTGATACTCTTTTATAAATTAAATTATATTTTACATAGTTGCAGAAGCTTTGCACTAAGCATTACAACCATCAATCGTTTCAATACCAACTTTTAATGAACCTGCAAGAGCCTGCCACAGTAGTATGATGGTAATGGAGTGCCAACAACAACTACTGAAAAATCTGATATACAGAGCTGGCTAATACAACATGGGATATCTGGCTACTGATCTTTTCATATAAACGGTACAACCAAAAACACAAAAAGCCTAAAGGCTGAGGTGCCGAGGACTCGAAGCATCTGACTGGTGGTGCCGAACTAATCACTAAATCATTGCCCTTCGTCTCCTTACATCTGAAGATACACACCGCATATTTCGTCACCAGACACTAAGGAATAATCAAAACAGTGTGACTTCATCTGCACACTTTATCAGCATATATCTCACAAACTAACTAGGTATTTTAAATTTTTCTTATCGATGTACCATTCCTCTAATTCACGGTGATTATCAACTGGTGGCATAGAAAATTAAATCCTGTGAATACATTTCAGTTTTTTCAAAAGTACTTAATGAGACGACTAAGTACCTACCTAAAATGTAATATCAACGTAATCTTCAACATCAGTGTACAAGTGATCGGAACCATCCAGTTGATTAAATCAAAAACACAATGTCTCTACCGTTATGAATTTGACTGTGTAGTAGAGAAGTAATGAATCGTTAAAACTTTATCACGACTTCAAATATTTCTTCTTGACATTTTTTTTATGTAACCTGGTCTATTTGACCTTATGGTAATAACTCATTTAGAATAATACCTAATCTAGTTCATTAATGAACACAATCAATTTTGTTAATAATGTAATTTATCTTAAAAGCGGGCAAAGATCGGTACAAGATTACTTAAGAATTTTGATTGGTCAAGATGTACTATGATCGATAAATCGTGAAAAAATAAAACTAACAGTTATTCCCAAATTTTTTACAACGCTATATTTTGCCTAGTCGAACTAACAATCGACAAATTTTGTAAAATGGATTTATAAGGTGGAAAAAAAAGATTGAATTTTTGTATTAGATACAAAAACGTGATGCTTACATTTAGCATGGTTGTTCAAAAAAACATGTATTTTCCCGAGCTCTAAAGGATGTTCTTGAAACGCCATATTTAAAAGAATGGGGTAAAATACATTTAAACGTGTACATGGAATTACACAGAAATTGATTAAAAAAACAGTAATTTCTTTCTAATCTTCATCTATTTAGTAAGAATTGACGTTCAAAATATTGTTTATTGAAAAAAGCATTTTTATTCGACATTCTTCTCGTTTTCTCCTCTTTTGTAGATGTGTTCTGAAAAAAAAAGAAAATTCATTATACTGTAGAGCGTTGATCATAAGTGGAAGAAAATATAATATCGACTGAACCATATTCTTCATCTAAAAAGTATCGGAATAAGTAGGAACATCTTCCTCAATAAAATCACCTGCGTCAGTCTCTTCGGTTATGTCATCAGGATCGAAGTCTTCTTAATCAGGCTGCAGGATACTTTTAAAACTTTACAAATCGGCCACGTCTGAATTTGGTGAAAAACTCGGAATGAAGGTTGAGCGGTGGGGCTGCCTCTGAAGTCGATGGTGTAATAGTTCTAACTTAGATTTTTTTGCACTATATACAAAGAGAAGCTAGGTTTCACAGGCCTTTCTTACTTACCTAGTTATTGATCCGGAATTATTGAAAGCTGTAACCACACTAGTCGTTGATCCAGAATTATTGAAAGTTGTAACCACACTAGTCACTTTTCTTCTTGTATAAAGATTTTCAATTTTCCTTTTGGGATATTGTGGAAGCATGAACGAGTAGAATTGTTCTTCGAACTCCTTCGTGACTTTTCTGAATCTCTGACGGAGGAAAAATTAACCTTTTAACTTTTTTCCTATTCCTGGCCTCATGGGAACTACATCTTCGTCTCCGGGAGCTACGGCGATTAACAAAATAAGAAGATCTACATCCTCGCCGACAATATACGCTCTTCCGGTATTCGACATTTAATTTGCAGTTTCAACAATAAGAACATCCGCATCATCTGACGCCTGCTTAACAAGCATTGCTTCATTTTCGAACGCTTTTAGCAAATATATAGCACCAATATACGAATCTTTTATATATTATTCTCTTGCTTTTAGTGAATCACAATAGTATATTATTCAACAAGCATATAATGATGGCTATTAATCACTAAGGTGCGTTTATATCGCGAGCCGCAAGCGAGTGACATAAACACCTAAGTGAATATTAGCCATTATGTATGCGAGTAGAATACTATATTTTGTCAACCACTATTAATTATCTGTTTATAAATGAATTTATATTTTTCTCTTTTCTCCACTTTAGGAAGGAATTATAGGCTTTCATATAATATATAATTTTTTCTGGCAATAAATTTAATGATACTATTTATTTTGCTTCTCTTATTTTTGGCGGGGTAACATTCATTTCAGTGTCTAATTCACTTTCTATATTATATTTTCTAGTAATTTCAATTTAAATTCGGTATAATAATTAAAATTTTTGCAATCAGATATAAATTATTTAAATGTCACTTTCTTATTTTTGACACAATCATACGCTCTATATAAAACAGCTTGATAAATTATTATATATGGCTTCGTAGCGAAGTGGTTTAGAGGTTTGACTGTGTAAAATGAAGAATTTTAGGCATAGGGTTCGAAATTCTGATCGAGGTTATAATTTTTATTCATATAAATAACCTTCAATGTAGGACCTATTTATCTTTGTCATGTGACTTGTTCATTGCCCACACCTATTATTCACTGGTAAATAATGTACGTCATTATACTTGAAGAAGCACACGTAAAATGTAAACATTAACAAATTGTCGTGGACTAAACAACTTATTTTTTGTTCATAATACTTGGAGGGGCAGCTGAGCCTACATAATATAATATTAATAATAATAATAAATGTCTTTTTTGTTTTCTTAAAAAAAATACAATTTAAACTAATAAAATCAGTAAAAGGTCAAATATCTATATATAAATTTAAATACAAATGTCAAAGTATACCTACATATCAGGAGGAAATAACCACTCTATATTAATATGTTCTATTCTCTATTCTGATCCTGCTGTCCCCGAAGCATATTTTTGAGTCTTACTTTAAAGCTATTGGTACTAATAGCTCTCAACTTCTCAGAAAGAGAGTTATAAATATGAACAATTTGGTATGTATAAGATCGACGAAATATTTCCGTTTTGAATATAGGAGGCGATAACATCCCTTTATTCCTTAAATTCAAATTATTATATGAATTTTAGAAGAGATAATTTTATAGTATAAAGATGCTGCATGTAGAATTCTTCTATGATACATGTCCAACCAACCAGTTTCTTTCAATTTATATGATATACGTTGACGTCTTCTAATACCATAGATTAATCTTAAACTGGAGTTTTGCACAGTTTGAATTTTCCGCTTATAAGACACAGTTAAATGTGGCCTATAAACGGAATCTGCATAATTAAAGTGTGATTAAACTATAGCTTGACACAAGGTTATTTTAAATTGTTTTGGAAAATAATTACGATTTCCATATATTAGCTTTAGAGCGCTATATGCTCGTTGAATTAACATGTTAAAATGTTTTTCAAAGTCCGAGTCTATAATAAATCCTAGATTTTTAGCGTCATTAACAATATTTAATACTGTATTATTAATCTTTATTTCAATTAGAATATATATTTTTTCTACACCCACGAGTGTATTATCCATTTTCTGCACAATTTACAGAATGTAAATGTAGGCCATTCCGGTTAACTGAACGGATATGATTTCATATACATCCTAGAACGTATATGAAATCCACCAATCAGCATTTGCGTTTAGTACCCGCCAACTAATCTTTTTTCAATTTCATAGAAACGTCAAAATAACTTGTCAAAATATTTCTATAGTTTTTAGGAAAAATATTAGTAAAAATGAGTGATTCCAGTGATGAATCAATAAATAATTTTCCACCAGATATTCGCTTAGCCGCAAAGGAGACGTATAACGTATAGAAACAGAATAAATTGAATATTTAAGGGTACTCCTTTACAAACGTCAGTTTTTACGTAATACATTTGACGTTATAGATAGATGATTAGTATATTCATCGGTAGTCCAGTGGTAAGTATCCCAGGCTCTCACGCGGTAGATCAGAGTTCGATTCCTCGTTGGGAATTTTTTTTAAATTTAAATTTTATTTCTAAATAAATAAATAAAATTTTAATTTGAAGTTATATTATAGTTTAATAAAATGTTTATTTTCTAGATTTTTTCTTAAGTGGGTCGTAGAAAAAATATACTGTTCGACTCGTGTGGATTGTCCATATCGCTCTCGGACGATTGAGCACTCCGCCTACGGCGTCGTGCTCAAACTTCGTTCTCGTGCGATATGGCCATCATATCCACACTAGTTGCACAAACTACTATTTCACGATTGTGTGCAGACGCAAATAGTATTAGGTTTGATTTAGTACAATTTATCAATAAACAATGTTCAGATTCTAAATTATTTAGCTCTTCATTAATTATGTCACAAGCATTACTAGCCAGATATGGAGGGAAACTATAATAGATCTGAGTGTCATCCGCATATACATGAATTTTGCATTGCTATGCAAAGATTTAATTAAATTTATTGTATATATATAGAAAAAAGAATAGGCCCTAAAATAGAGCCCTGTGGCACTCCAGAAATTAAAGATAAATATTCTGATTGACTTGATTCAATTTTAACACATTGCTTCCTATCATTTAAATAATTGTGCATAAGAAGAACAGCTTCGTCCGAAAAACCTATATAATGTAAGATATTAAGCAATAAATTATAATTAATAGTATCGAATTATATATATACAATATTGAGTAGAGCTGTTGTACAATTATAGCCCTTACGAAAGCCAGACTGAAAAGATGGTAGTAATGAGTGGTTTGTTAAATGTTCTCTTATCTGGATAGCTCTTTCAGGTATTTTAGAAAGCATAGGTAAGATACTTATACCTCTAAGAACCTTGAATTCAGTAGGATTATTCTTTTTGGGTAAAACTTTTATTATACCTTGTTTCCATATACTAGGAACTACACTATGTATGAGACAAAAATTAATAATAACAATAAAAGGGCAACAAAGTTTTATCAATTTAACATTCAAGTAATCACAGCCCTTTGTGTTTGATTTGATTTTAAAGATATTGTCATATACAAACATATCAAAAGGTGCAAGGAACAATATTATTTAAACGATAAAAATTTAAGAGATAATCTGGAGGTGATACGTTAGGAATTGAATTCATTAAAAATTTACTAATTTCTTCAGCATTTTTCAAGCCTTGATGTAAAAAGTATGCCCTCTTCTCTCTTTTTATTGCTTGATTTGTATAACATTTTATAATATTGAGGGCGCGCAACCGATTTCGTCGCTTTATACCTTCTCCATGCTTTATCCCTTAGCTTCATCATTTGTTTTATCGGAAATGTTATCCAAGGAGCTGCATTTCCAGTGAACCTAGACGTAGCTATAGAAGCATGGCGATCGAATAAATTTACCAAACAATTTACCAAGTATGATATTTTTTCATCAATATTATCCGTGTCAAATATGCGAGAAAATGAGAAACTCATTAAGAAACACATATTGATCAAAATGTTTAAAAGATCTATAGTTACAGATCCTAGTCGTCTCAACCTTTTTCACATTGAACTTGCAATACACAATGGAATGATCAGACACTCTATTTGCAATGACACCCTTTTCCATCAAGTTTAATTAGTTAATTAAAATATAATCAAGCAAAGTATTTATCCTTGTTGGTCTATCTAGGGTAGCGTTGGGTATATCGTACCAGTTTTCTTTACATCATCTAGAATGTTAAAATATCGAGAAAATAGACTGGATTAAAATCAGGATAGCTTCTTTTGTACATTGTCAAAATAAACAGCATATGTTTGGCAATATGTTTAGCTTTTTCATAATAATAATCAACTCTTTCCTAGAAGCATACATTAGTACGATTAATCAAACTGGTATGATAAATCGTACCACGAGGTCGAAAAATTAATGCAGTAAAAGCCAATTCTTTAAAAAATAAACTTTATTCTACATTTATAACAGCCTACATTTATAACAGCCTTTCTTTATTTGAAATAAAATCTGAACATTAACATCCCAAGTTACTCATACACAGTCAATGATTCAGGTATTGAAAATAAACAGTCATCCTAGAAATAAAATAAAAGTATGATCATTCAATAACATATTTCTGGCTTGTTCATAGCTCCAACAACTATCCTAGTAGGAAAATGGTTTAATAAAAAAACCTATATCTTTCTAGGTTTTGCAAAAAATACAAAATTATTTTTTTTTGGCCTGGCTTGCACAATGCACATTCTTCGTGGTACAATTTTTTGCACTTAACACAGCCTTCTCGCATATAGTGCAGTACCACTCGTTCAAATTGATTGCTATATGAATATTAGTCTCATCATTGATAACTTTTTGAGCAACTTTCGAAGAACCTGGCCTACTTGGAATACAAGTTTCGTCACTTATCTTTCTCTTAACGGATTTAACTCTCTTATTCCTATGTTTGAGTTTTGTAGCTTCCAATTCTTCTTTATTGGCAGTACTGGTTAGAATAGCAGCACCTCGAGTGCTTCTCTTGATTCTTTTTGTTCCATTTTCTAGAGCACACTTCGGAAGAGGAATAATATAACATTTTGATAATCAAATTCACAATTTCAATTAAATAACCTAGAGGTACGATTTATCAACCGGTACGAAATACCCTATAGCAAGTATCAAACTAAACGATTCTAAGACATTGTTTAGTTTGTTGACTATTGTATTTTTGTTGAAAAAATTAATATTAAAGTCTCGCAAACAAACTATCTCATCAACGGTTGGATGCAGCAGTCCTAAAGAATCCTCAAATTCATCAAGAAATGTATTATCGTTCTGTTCATGTGGCTTATAAATTATTCCTATACCAAGATTTTTTTAATTTATACCTAATTTTATCCACAATTGCTCCCATATATATCCCTCATTTTTAACAATCAAACTACAAAAATATTTATTCTCTACATATATACACAAACCTTCACCGCTTGCATTTTGGTCACCCCTGTACAACACATAACCACTGATATTCACTAATTCATCAGTAGTTCCTTGAAATAACCATGACTCACATACTCCAAAAACATCAAAAAATAATATACAGGATATCCCCATAGGGCTAATAATACCTAAGCTTTAATATTTGTAAAATCATATATTCTTTTTTTTCTATTCATATACAGATACATCCATACACAAACGGAACGTAGGGATTTTAAGCATTGTATCAGAACTGCTTTTGAACTAGTCGACCAACATCCAGCTTAAATTAAAAACACGATTATTACAAGCGTTTATTTGGACACCTATAACATATCGTACAATTCCCACCACTCCGTATTCTCAACTGTGGGCGGTACTTAATTAGCAGTCAGTAAACAGCAGTCGGTAGGTAGAGTACAATTTAAAGAATCTTATTTTGTTTTATTTACGAATTTATTTTTATTTTGAAAGCCGTTATTGCCAAAAGAAATCAAAACATATTATCTTAACTCGAAACATTAATTGTTAAAGATAATTTAACAATTAGGTAATTTTCGATTTTAACAACATAAAACGTAAGCATATTGTTTCAATATGTAGCGACGTTTACTACCCCCATCAATAATTATTCAATACTAAATCGCAGTTCGCACATAACTAACAAATTTTGGAAGGAGAATGGGCGGGGTTTCTTACATTGGTCTGAATCCAGCTGTCCAGATCAATACTTGATATTCATTGAAGTGAACTTAGAGAAATGTTTTGTTGGTGGACTATTCAGATCGGACAATACATTAAATCCTTATGTTCCGTTTGTGTTTGAATGTATCTGTATATTAAGTCAATCACAAGATAGGTCACTCACTATTTGGTCTAGCCAAAATATTAAACATCAAGTAGGCATCACATAAAATATAACTTCTGTCATTTTGACGACGATATATCAATATCGAAATAATTATCAATATCTTAGAGTTTTCATAATTTTTTTCATTAAATAGTGGAATTAACACTTAGTTTCATTTAAAAAAGTAATATGAGTAGATTCCGCAAAGTAAGGGTCCAAACAGTAAATTCAATCAAAATCATGTTTATACAATAAATTTTCAACATCCCTGAGGGATGGCAATAATGACCTACAGTTCAAACAAGTTACACTTAATTTTTCCATTACTTAATGATTAAAAAAAATCGCGTATTGTCTCCTCCTAGCAAGCAGGTACACCACTAACGATTTTAACCTTCAACTAAAAAAAATAACTTAATTTAGTAAGAAAGAAAAAGAACAGTAAAATAAACTTACATATGAGCACAATCGAGTACAACGAGCTCCAAAGTCCGCAGTATTATTAAAGATAGATAAAGATCTAAACCTAAATGAATAATTATTTTAAAATAAAATAAAGTACCTAACTAATTATTAATTACATAAAAAATCTGCTAATACAAAAGTAAAGAGAAAAGAAAAATATCGCACCAATATGTTTTGGATTAATACAAAATCAAATAAAAACAAAAATAGCAATTCTAGAATCATCATAAATACAATTAGTGTAAAACTAGCAATAACAATTAGTGTAGAACTAGCAATAACAATTAACATTTCTGTTGTAAACAAAAGACAATCCATTTTAAATACTATGTTGTTCGCTTATCAATACAAGTTTTTATTCTATCTTGATAACAAACTGACTATAAGGTCCGATTCATCGTTAATCCTTCAAACTATGTTGCCAACTTTTGCATAAATTCTACCATTTGAAGACCACACATTGGAACCATATTTCTTAATTGCAGTCATTTTAAGATTATGTTTTTTATTAGTGAGATCTTCATTTATAAAAAGTCCCTCACCTTTGAGGAGCGATCTTGCTTTATAGAGTTCATTACGTTTTAACACACTATTAAATTTAATTATGATTGCTCAGGGCTTCGAATTTATGCCAGTATTTTGTTTACCAATTCGAAATAAATCACCAAAGTCCAGTTCGCCACATCCAACTTTTAAATCATCATTTATCAATTTTACTATTCTATCTTGCAAATTCTCATTTGACATACAATGCTGAAAAACTGGCCCAAGCAGTTGTAAGGTCGAGCTCACTTTGTATTACTGCTGGGGACTGCTCCAGAATTTTTAAGACATACATTTTTCCTCCTACCCCTGTAGAAAGTACACACTTTCCTTCCTCATATAAGGAAGGAAACTCTTTCCACCCTAGGTAGGAATAGTACTTTTCCTTCCTCTTATTTCAAATTGGCCCTTCCTTCCTAATAATACAAAGAGCTATTTCTACAATAATATGCATTTACTGGCTGAGTTGAGGCATTTTGTGACCCATCAGTATAGTCAGGGTACCTCTAATAATTAGAGCGATTTCATTTTGTGTTGACTCACTCTCGTTGATAACAACATCCAACGTGAGTTCGATATCCTGTTTTGCAGACGTGAAGCCCATTAGCATCTCATAGATTGGATGCATACCCAAGATGTCCCGTTAGATCGTCGGGTTTCAAATATTTAGCCTGAAGATGAAGTGGAGAAAGGTCTAGCATTACCTCGAAGGCTGCACTGAGGCACGATCTCATTGCACCCATAATTCCCATGCAATTGAGTCGATGCACATTTTACAACTCTGTTTTTGCCCTTTGTTGCGTTCTTTTGAACTACTAAACCATTGCAGCATAGGTAATAACTGGTCTGACAACTGTAAGATGTGATCACTAGATCTTATTTGGATTCAGACCCACGATTTCCCAAAAAACCTGCGGCACGTCCAGCAAGCCCTTGTTGCTTTTGAGGTAATATATGCGACATGTGCATACCACGTGAATCTCCTATCAAGAAGGACTCCTAAGTACTCAACCTCTTCTGAGGGTAGGTTATTCCATTCATGTTCGCAGGCTATATCTAAAGTAAGAAAAAGGCTCCTTCTTCTTCAAACTTTTCTATACAAAAAGCTTATACAGATACATTCAAACACAAACGGAACATAGGGATTTTAAGCATTGTATAAGAACTGCTTTTGAACTAGTCGACCAACATCCAGCTTCAACAGATTAAAAACACGATTATTACAATCGTTTATTTTGACACCTCTAACATATCGTACAATTCGCACCACTCCGTATTCTCAACTGGGGACGGTCCTTAATTAGCGCCAGACAGTCATTAAACAGCAGTCGATAGGTGAGAGTAGTGTTCAAGCCCATACCTTTGTTTCAATTTAAAGAATCTTATTTTGTTTTATTTACGAATTTATTTCTATTTTTAAAACCGTTATGGCCAAAAGAAATCAAAACATATTATCTTAACTCGAAACATTAATTGATAAAGAGAATTTAACAATTAATTTTCGATTTGAACAACATAAAACGTAAGCATATTGTTTCAATATGTAGCGACGTTTACTACCCCCATCAAATAATTATTCAATACTAAATCGCAGTTCGCACACACATCGCACATAACTTACAAATTTTGGAAGGAGAAGGGGCGGGGTTTCTTACAGTGGTTCTGAATCCAGCTGTCTAGCTAAATACTTGATATTCATTGAAGCGAATTTATAGAAATGTTTTGTTAGTGAATTATTTGGATCGGAGAATTCATTAAACTGCTATGATCCGTTTATCTTTGCACGTATCTGTATTTCATTGCTTGGCTGGATATGTCATAATAAGAGAACAATTCAGAGATTTTGAAGATTTTATTTAATTTGAAATCAAATGAAACATGGACTTTTATTTTACTCTTATCAACAGAATTTTGCTTCGCGGGGATGTTCGTTTATAGTTTTCAACAACTCTTCAGTTCTGTGAAGTGTGTGCGCGAAAAGTACACATCACGTTTCGCGTCAGATTGCGGCTGATGGTAATCAATGAAAAAAACATTGACGCGCGGTCATGTCTGACAGAAACACGAGTATAATAAAGTCAAGTCGAGGCACCCTGCTCGGATCTCGACAAGTTTCTTTAAATATAAATATAATTAATGCTTTCATTTTGATTTTCATCTGATTTGATTTTCGTCGGCGAGATAAATGATAATGAATTATTTGCAGAAATTTTCTACCACGCTGAGAAAATTCCCGTAACAAGATTTGATTAGATGTCATTCTTGAAAGTGCAAATCGAATGAACCGTCTTTTTATAATCTTTATAAAATTACAGTAATTGAAATTTAGTTCTTATTACCAAGTAAATTGGATTTAACTGGATTTAAATTTATTGATTTTTCAATCTTGCCACCCAGGAAATAGTTACTCTAGATGACATGAGCAAATGATCAACTTTCTAAATAACTCGAGCCCTAAAAAAATAATGGACAAGCGAATTCATCAATTATGCTCTCAAGAAGCATACCATCTAGTGGTATATTGATGATTCAAAACCAGTGGAAGGAACAGAGGTTGGAATTTACGGCTCCAGACTTCGATATGCTGCGCAATGGACACAAACTCATCACATTTCAGGCGCTCATTTACGCAGTCGAGAAATGTGTACAATTCAATGTGTTAAGAGGAAATAACAATCTCCTTGCTTTGGATACCAGATCATGCTGGTGAACAAGCATATGAAATAGCTAATGGACTAGGACTAGGAAGGCAGCGGCAGCTCCTTTGTAGGACCTAAGCTGTTCTGTGAGATTGGCCCTAATGCTGGAGCTAAAAAGAAAGAAGGATTTCAGCCAGAAAATATCAAAGACATAATTAAGCCTTAGAAAAAACCAGTGATTTTCTCATAAGGCATAAGCTCAACCAATACCTGTGTAATATGAAATTAAAAGCGTCGGACGAATGTTGCTCCTACCAGGAAAAACTCCTGCACTTACTGACAGAATGCGATCCTATTTCACTGATGATATTTCTACACCCGGGCAACCCCAAATAGAAGAGGAAGAAACCTCCTCGTTGAAGCCCCAACAGATCCTACATAGGAGGAAAATGATCAGTTAGTACGCTTTGATTATGCACTTAAGGCTATATCTTAGTTTTCAATGCTGTTGAAATTCCGTACTTGTCCTTCTTTAAAGTTAGTCTATACCAGTAACTTTTGGAGGGTTTTGAAGGATGGGATGGAGCCCACACCCCGATAGGGTCACGGGTTTGTCGACAACTAAGAAAAGCTACGAGACATTGAGAAATCGATTCGTATTTGCAAGTATCTACGGGTGACACAGATTTTAGTCCTTGACGACCAATTTCCAATTTCAAGTGAAATAAAAGCTGCACCACATATATTTTAATATACACTGTGTTCATTTGAAAAGGACCTACCCTTAATATTTCAAAAATGGGACATATTAGAAGGAAATGTCGAAACACGTCAACTTTTAACTTGAGGGGGACACTTTTTGGCGCTAATGTCATAAATGTCAGATTCACCCTCTCCCTACTGAAGACCCCCCTTACATTTTTTCAAATGGTATTAGGTATCAAGTCACACCTCATTTAAAAGGTCTGGTGAATCTCTATTCAATCTTTTTGTTTTGCCTTTGATACCAGCCTTCCATTGTTATTTAATCGTTGTTTAAAATTGGCTCTTTTTCAACTTTTATTGCCTGAATGTTAACGGTGGCCACTTCATCAAATCATTTTTGCTCTTAACCCACCAACATTTTTTATTGTACTTGGCCTTTCAATTCAGCTTAAACCGTTCACAAGAAGTCCACAAAAATGCTTTTATTCTGAACCACGCTCTTAGTCAAAGCAAATAGAGGTTTAGAGTATTTCATTTCAAAATCAAAGTTATCCATCTTGGACCACACAGTCAAAATCAGCTCATAATTGAAAAAAGTTAGTATACTTTGTCACCTAATGTATAATAATTGGTAACGTTGGATAGAAGATCCAAGAGTTTGTTTTCAAAATGTCTCAATATTCCTGAATTATTCAAAATTCAATTTAAGGCTGCGAAAATTCTTCACTAATCATTGAGTCTTTCCGTAAAAAAGGTTTGAGATACAAACACCGCCATCAACAAGTGCTTTCAAGCTTAGTGCTCACAAGTATCAAATTACTCAATCTACTGAAGAGGGCATTAGTGCTTCATGTCAACCTGCTGATTCCATATACAGATACATTCAAACACAAACGGAACATAGGGATTTCAAGCATTGTATCAGAACTGCTTTTGAACTAGTCGACCAACATCCAGTTTCAACAGATTAAAAACACGATTATTACAATCGTTTATTTGGACACCTATAACATATCGTACAATTCCCACCACTCCCTATTCTCAACTGTGGGCGGTCCTTAATAAGCGCCAGACAGCAGTCGGTAGGTAGAGTACAATTTAAAGAATCTTATTTTGTTTTATTTACGAATTTATTTTTATTTTGAAAGCCGTTATGGCCAAAATAAATCAAAACATATTATCTTAACTCGAAACATTAATTGTTAAAGAGAATTTAACAATTAATTTTCGATTTTAACAACATAAAACGTAAGCATGTTGTTTCAATATGTAGCGACGTTTACTACCCCCATCAAATAATTAATCAATACTAAATAGCAGTTTGCACACACCTCGCACATAACTAACTCATTTTGGAAGGAGAAGGGGCGGGCCTTCTTACATTGGTTCTGAATCCAGCTGTCCAGATCAATACTTGATATTCATTTAAGTGAACTTATAGAAATGATTTTTTGGTGGACTATTTAGATCGGAGAATACATTAACTCCCTATGTTCCGTTTGTGTTTGAATGTATCTGTATAGATGGAAGTTTCACCTTTCTGTCTACATCTTCTATAAATAATCGTGATAATTATCCCCAATATCCACAGTTCGGCATTAACAATTCCTGTGGAATAGTACAGATCCTGTTTACTTATTAATTGTTAACAGGGTACTTTACTACAAAGTGTCAACGATACAGCTTTCGTTTGATGATTTATGGATTTTAGTAGATCCCATAATGAGCAAAATAGTGTTGGATATTTGGACCAGCGTATAGATACATTCTAGAACATGGTCAAATTACATAGTGAATCTTTTATTTATATCATACCATGGGTTAATTTGTAACATGTCTATCGACCTGTTTCGATTTTACAGAATAAATCCTTTTAATTACCGCTCGTCGTCATTAGCCACTTCCAATTATAGTTCTGTGATCCCAAATTCTTCAACCCTGACCATATGACAATTGACGTCTGCCAACGAACGCTTCCATTTTTTCCAACGCCACGAGGGACACCCCTTTCCGTTATCGACTGTCTACGGGGAAAGGCCATCTTTCGTTATCTTATATATTTTAAGTATCTTATGAATTTTGCTCTGGTAAGCATAGCCCCGAGGGTACAACCCCAAGCCCTAGGCAAGGATATAACCCAAGGATACAACCCGAGGATATAACCCCGGACACAGCAGTTCAAATCAAGACTGTCTACCTATCACCTTCGAGATCTTCTCAAGACTCCGTAGAGGCAAGACCTGCATATCTTCTTCAGGAAACCACTTCATATAAGCTAAGTACCTATAAAAGTACAAATTCCTCACTGTTCATTTTGTGTGGCAGAATAAATTATAAATTTGTTTTTAATTCTTTTTTTATTTTATTATAAATCCTCAACTATAAAAGTTGAGGGAGATATCGCCCGGGGTAATTTTAAGTAACTTTTTATTATTAACTTTCATTTAAATTCTACAAGGCGTTTCTACCTTTTCCGCCTTAGTTTTATTGATTCGTATTTTTTTATCGACGTCAAAAAGGTAGTGGCGCCCTCAACTTTTACAACCTTCCTGTAACACTTGTGCAGCATAAACTTGGGGTCGAATCACCCTTGAGAGGAGTCTCTAGCCGGAGCCCTTAGAGCTGGCGTCTCTTAACGTTACAAATTGGCGCCCTGTGAGGTTACAGCCACTTACCGTTACAAATTGATCGATTTATTAATTCCATACGTTCAGTCAAGGCACTTCTACTTTTGGTTGGAATGTTTATGTGAATAGACTAGTTGTCCTTGTCAGGCTTAACAATCTTTACACTATATCCTTCTTGGAGAAATACTCCTTTGGGCGCTCAAGCCCCAGAAATGAATGTCTAAAATGATAATATAACGTGTGAAAATGTTTTTTCCTCTTTCATGCACAACCAACAAATAGGTGATCAGGGACCCACTCGGTTACGACCAAGGCAAAGAGTTTATTTAGGCAGTCCCAGACCACTCTTAGTATAAATCTTATCTTAATTTAGTGCTCCTTGACTGTCGATTAGTATAAGGATCTTGGGTAGATAACAATGATCGCTGACGTGGATAAAATATATATTTATATATAACTATTTTCCGAGATTTAAAAGGAACGTTGAGCTCATCTCCAGTATAGTGTGCCACCATTGTTCTCTAGTTCGATGTTTCTTCATAAATGTTTTCTTAGTGTATTCATGATTTTTTCTGAGGATTTTCCGTTTTTATTATTTTTTTTAATTCCTTATTTTACTGGATATTTATCAGATTTTAGCTACAGTCGGGGTTATTATTATTTAATAGACAACCATAAACTTTCACGACTCCATGTAAATAGTTTAATTAGTTCTTTAGGTGTAAAAATATGGGAATTTATAACCCATGGGGCGTTGTTCGTTCACATAAATTCTACAGTTTGTCCCAAATTAGGTGTTAATTATTTTCATGTTCTTCGGATATGGAATATCTTAGATCTATTGTAAACAGTATTAAAGTTGACGCGATCCTTTATACGACCTTTATTACCACATTTTATATGTACAATGTACAGGTTTATTTTCAATGATAACATACTTTCGTAAATCCGCCATTTTAGGAGAGAACAATAAGATAAAACGTAATAAAATAAGTTCTTATCTTATTAAAGAGTTAAACTGGTGACAAAAAATATAATTATACATAAAATTTTCATTTCAAAATTAAACTATACGAATTTCATGACATCATGTCTAGTGTCCAGTTCAATTCAAAAAGGGTTATAATGCAGTGGCGGCTAGTACATAAGCACTGCAGAGCTCCCAAAAAATCTTCTAATTGACTAAAATATTTCCTTTTATCAAATATAAAATTTATAATATATTTTGTAAGGCATTCGCATTGTCATGATGAAAAAAAAAACAAGCCACTGAAGTCACATCTGAAATAACGAACAAGCGCAAATAAAGTCCACCAGTGGAATAACGAACCTATTTCGCGCGATCGTTGATGTTTTATATAGCTGGGCCATACCAACGTGCTCTGCGAGCACTTTAAAACATTCGCAAGTGATCGTGCGTGATTTTCCCTCTTAAAATCGCTGCATTCAGTGCAGCGCAGTGAAGCATACGGTACGATTCGATTCGATTTAAGTCCTGCGGTGCGGGTGTTTTGGTTTCTGTGTATTTTTGACAATTATTATATAAACTATGAACTATGGAGGTGGTCTTAAATTAAATAGTGTAAAGAGAAAGTTGTTTTATAAAGTATTAAAAAATCTGAAGAAAAACAAATCTTTTGAACTTACACAAGTAAAAAATCAGAAGAAAGAAATAGTAACTGGTGATCAAGAAATAATGCAGTGCTGGAAACAATACTAAAAGACACACATAAGGAATACAGAAATGAGATAAACCAAGAAACTCAAGTTAACGATGGACAGATGGGAACTATATTAATCGAAGAACTAGATGAGGCAATTAAAAAGATAAAACGAGGAAAATCAGGAGGACACGACAAAATAACACCAGAGATGATAATTAACTTAGGAGAACAAGGAAGGCAACTACTTTTAATAGTATATGAATCCTGGAAATGTGTTCAAGTACCTATGGACTGGAAAATAGGAATAATACTGCCCATACATAAGAAAGGGGATCCAATAGAATGCACTAACTATAGAGGTATCACATTACTAAGCGTGGTTTCCAAGCTATATGAAATTATCTTAGAAAAGAGATTGCGAATCTTAACGAAAGGGCAACTAGATGGATCACAAAGCGGCTTCAGGAAAGGTCATAGCACACAAGACCATATTTTCTCAATAAAACAAATGATTGAAAAGACAAAAACTAAAGATAAATATATTGCTTTTCTAGACCTTGAAAAGGCTTTTGACAGAGTCACACAAAAAACAGCATGGGATAGCTTAGACTAAAGAGGGATTCCGAAGTGCCTATCAACAAGAATTAAAAGCATGTACGAAAACAATTATAGCTATGTCAGGAAAAATAACTTAGAATCCGATAAATTTAGAGTAAATGACGGACTTCGACAAGGTGGACTTGTTTAAATATCTTGGTATTAAGATCGACAGAAATGGAAGCGAAGATGAAGAATTAGATGAAAGGATCACTAATGCCTCAAAACTCTATCATTCCTTGTCTAGAGCATTCATTGGTAAAAAATAAATAAGTAGGAATACGAAAATGACAGTGTTCAAGGCAGTATACCGACCAATTCTCACTTATGGAAGTGAAAGCTGAATACTGACGCAGAAATCGAAGAGTAGAATACAAGCAATGGAGATGAGATACTTGCGCAGGGTTAAGGGAATAACACGGAGAGACGTTAGAAGTGAACTTGGAATTGAATCGATTCTTGACTTGCTACACTCAAAAACTTAAATGGTTTGGTCATTTAGTAAGAATGAACAACAGGCCAGTAAAAGATGTTTGGGAAGCGCGAGCAACTACAAAAAGGAAGAGAGGAAGGCCAAAGAAAACTTGGAACCAAGTGGTTGCTGAAATATTGGAAAAAAGAGGGAAACGTTGGGAAGAAGTCAAAAAGATGGCAAAAAACAAGAAACTATGGAGCAAGTTTATATATGGAAAGGAGATATAGATTTCCCTCTTACACCTCCGGGTATAAAAAGGGCTTAGTTTATATATAGTTTATATATATATATATATATAAATTACTAGAAATATTTGCCAACTCAGTAACGGAGACGATTTATTTGGGGATGTGGCAATAAAATACCAGAGAGTACTCTTTTTAAAATATATTCCAAGCTTTCGAATATAACATATTCATTCTCAAGGACTGAAAATTATTAGGATGGTCAAATTATAAAATAAATTAATGTTAAAATTTACTTACATTATTTAAACGAGGATGTCGGTATAATTGTAAAAATAGATAAAAATTAAATTTTATAATTGACATAAACGTGCATTACATATTAAACTCAAAAAACAATATGACATTCAATATGACATTAAACAAAAATTTTAATCTATAAAGGTCTGTTCGAATAAAGTTAATTTTGATTAAAATTTTTGTTTAATGTCATATTGTTTTTTGAGTTTAATATGTAATGAACGTTTATGTCAATTATAAAATTTAATTTTTATCTATTTTTACAATTATACCGACATCCTCGTTTAAATAATGTAAGTAAATTTTAACATTAATTTATTTTATAATTTGACCATCCTAATAATTTTCAGTCCTTGAGAATGAATATGTTATATTCGAAAGCTTGGAATATATTTTAAAAAGAGTACTCTCTGGTATTTTATTGCCACATCCCCAAATAAATCGTCTCTATATATATATATATATATAATATATATAAAGAGATTTTTGAAGTATTCATATGAAGAAGAGATAGAATTAAAAGCAAATGGTAGGCCATTACCAGATATCACTATTGAAAAAACTGGTGTAAGTAGACGAAATTTAGTAAATTTAGTAGAGATATTTATTCAAAAAACGAATGGATTTGTGGGTGTAACAAAAAAATGCTTTATATTGTTTTCCCAGCTTACTTTTTGGTGGCGATAAAGCTTGGACGGAAATAGGAGTCACGGATCTAGAGCATTTGAGTTTGAAAATAAAAAGACACGAAAATTCTAAAAGCCATCTTCATCTTCTTGTATGGAGTTTGCGTTACTAGGGTCAACTAATATTATGGCTCATTTAGATTCGACTTATTGGTTAAATATACAGAAACATAATGAAAATGAAAAGAATCGATATATTTTATCAAAAATTATTAATTGTGTTAAATTTTGTGGAGCTTTTAAATTGGCTCTTCGGGGACATAATTAGAGCGATACTTCCGAGAATCCGGGAATATTTCGTGAGCACCTGAAAAATTCTTCGGTATTTAAAGGCACTTCCAAAGAAATACAAAATTATCTGTTACATTGAATGCTTGAAGTCTATCATGAACAAATAATTGAAGAAATTAATAATTCTCTATTTATGGCGATCATGGCGGACGAAACGACGGATGTTGCTGCAAAATCTCAAATGGTAGTTATATTCAGGTATGTTCGTGATGGTGATCCAATTGAACGTTTTTGGAACTACGTAAGTCCTGAAAAATGTGATGCAGAAACAATTAGCAAAACAATTTTAAGTATTATAGATCCTTTAATTCAAAATTCAGCTAACAAACTGATTGCACAGAGTTACGATGGAGCAGTGGTGATGAGCGGACAACACGCAGGCGTTCAAGCATTAATTAAAAAAAAGTACCCTTTTGCCCACTACGTACATTGCTATGCCCATCAAGTAAATTTTATTATTTCTAAAGCTGCTTATGCAAATTCGCAAGTACGTGTATTTTTTGGAAATTTTGGCTGGCTTTTTTAATAATTAATTCCTTAAATAAACAGTCAAGTTATTTGTGAAACGTAAGTTGCATTTAGCAATTCCAAAATCCGATTTAGGTATTACCTAGCTTTAGGGAATGGTTGGTGAAATCGGGCATAACAGTTTTGACCGGGCTTTTGACAGGGGTACCTCGAAAAGCTGAAATTGGTGGTGGAAGAAGAATGTAGATTCTGTGGAATGGAAGAAGGAAACTCCATTCACATACTTGCAGAGTGCAAGGCATTACATACTTTTAGGACACAACATCTGAGAGACTACTGGATAGGAAAGAAAGACTTTCCTAAGCTGAATATACGGATCTCCTAAAATTCCTACAAGGACCTCCTGAAAAAACTAGTAGACTCTGAGACTTTCTTAAGGAACTTAGTAGAAGAAGGTGACACAATAGATTTATTTCTTAGGTCTCATTGAATGTGAACATCAGATTGCCTACAAAGTTTCATAAATATCATCATTTTAAGGTGGATTCATGCAACATCAACTAAACTAAAACTAATTTAAGATTAAGATTAAATTTAAACTAAGAATATTCAGCTGTTCCTGCATCATAAATTGATAAACCAACCGGACATGCGCGCTCTTTTAAATCATTTGTTAAAACTTACAATAGTAATAGAGCTCAGATAACTGAAGATAAATATTAAACGTAAACCAATTTGTTAACGAGAAATAAAGTTGTAAAATATAAAAATTTTCAAAAATGTAACACAAGCTCATGTAAACAATAACTTAACACAAATGGTGGCTATTCGGTTCATAACCAGTGGGTGATCTGTGGTCATGACTTCACGCATGCGTAGTTGAGTGTTGGCTATCTTTCTTGGTTTTAATTTAAATCATAATTTCTTAGTTTCTTGCATGAACACTTACATTACATCACATGCTTTTATGTTCTTAGTTTTAAATTAATCTAAGATTTAACTTTTGCTTGCATGAGTTCACCTTTAGTTTTAAAGATAATTATTTGGCTCCATACTTTTGAACAACTCTGTATACATACACACTTTCGTTCAGCCGTCCTTCCTAACAATGTCAAATTATAATGTCTACTTCGTGATACACCAAAATAAATTTATTCTCTTTACTATGTAAGTTGGTCTGGATAATTAGATTTTTGTTCATGCAACTTCTGATCCTTAAACTTTCGTCTTGCCTGCAATAAAAAAGAGAAATTATAGATATTTACCAAGTATAGGAAACAAAAGATTTTCAACAAAAGGCGTCATTGTATCGACTAAACTGTAAAAATTGTGAAGTAATTCGCGAATCGTGTAAAGACCTACTCCCTCTGGCGGCAGACAATTGAAGGTCACTTTACGGTATTTTCTGTTTACGTGTATTGCTTAATTTGCATTCGTTCTCAAGTTGAGCCGATGGAGTGGTAGGAAAAAAGTTTTATTTCTTATACTTTTATTTGGAGCCGACTTTGAATTTTGATTAGTCTTCACAGCTTGGGAAATATTATTCACAGTTGATTGTTTGATTTGTGTGCCGCTATTACACGCTAAAAACTACTTACAATAATAATTTAGTATCTCGTCTTTGGTAGTTTATTTCTCTTACACCATTTGAAGGGCCACTGTTATCATATTTTTCTTCAAAATAATCGACTAATGAAGCCACATTCTCCTCTGCGGAGGCTGGCTAATTTCAAAATGTCAGGAACAGATTTGCCTGGCGGTAGGAAGAATGCAAGAAATGTGAGCACAGAGGAATGTCAACTTATCAAAAAAAGCACTGGATGTATCTTGCTTGGTCTGAATGGACCCATGAGCGAATAATACTGTGGTGAGGATCACTTATGTCCACTTTTTATAATATTTTTTTCTGGACCTGTAGATACTGGTCACGTAACAATCCTCGTGAATCCCATACCCAATATCCACAAAAACTGAATATATGGGCTGGAATAATCGGCGATAAAATAATTGGTCCCTTTTTCATTGAGGGAAACTTAAATGGTTTGGAGTAATTAGATGTATTGGAAAATAGTATTATACCTGAGTTGGCTCGGTATAATTTCCAAATCCAAGTAAGTATTTGTAGTTACATTTTAATGTAGAAATTTCATTATTTGAAACTTTAAGACAATAACTATATCACGAACGAAAATATTTGGCTGCAACAAGATGGTTATGCGCGTATGGTACCTCACCTAAATAATGTGTTTCCCAGAAAATGGGCATGGTTTTATCGAATGGCCCCCGCGATCACCCGACATGAGTCCTTTAGACTATTTTCTGTGGGGTCACTTGAAAAACATCTTTTATAAAACTAAACTTGCCAATATTCAGGAATGGAAAGATAGGATTGCCATAGAGATAAGAAGAATTGAGCAGTCAGGGATGTTGCGAAATGTCTTGCAAAGTATTAAAAATCGCTTGGTTTGTTGTATTGAAGTAAACGGAGAACATTTTGAGCTTCGACTGTAATCGCCTTTATTGTATGTTTTCTATAATTCCTAATTTTTCTACTACTCAAATGTGGACATAGTATACCTACCTATAACATGAAACAAACATTTAAAGATTTTTCTTCAGTGACTGTAGGTTTTCTGCGCCATGATTTGGATAAATCTTTGATTGCATGCACCAGTTTCGTTGAACGTTTCACTAATTTACTGACTGCAGACCTTGTTATGATAATATTTTTATTAGGACATAAATTATTAAAGATTATTCAAATCAAAGGAATTTATTCAATCATAGCCATCTGAATGTATTATTTTAACTTCCTCGGAGATAATGTGAATGTAGCTATATCTCCTAAATCATGGCATTTATGTATAGAAAACATAACATAAAAAATAATCAGTTCTTAAGGATTTCAAAAGGCTAATAATATACAGCCGGATCCATTTGAAATATCAAAGTTCATTATTATTCCGGAAAAGGGAAAGCTCTGACAACAATGTAAATACCATATCTGAAGGTCCATGCATACCAATGTTGAAATATTACCGTTTTCTATTTCTGTGTCGGGCAGGTAGCTTCACTCCGAACAGGACGAGCTTAGGGTCAGTGACGTGCGCTGAGAATGAAATGAATGTTTTGAACGTTTTGAATAAATCTGAATCTTATAATTTGAAAGTAATTGTTTCTCTTTTGTAAGCCAAATGAAATATGCCGAATTTTTGTTTTAATATTGAATATAAAAAGTTAAACTTATATTGAGCCACACATTCTTAAACTCATATTAAGTATGCTTATGTAATTTAACCAATTGATTGATTTATTACTCCTCTCGATTCATGAATAAACTAAAATATTAAAATATATAATAATAATTTCCATACACTTTTTCATCCAACTATTTATACGGTCTATTTCAAATTCGCGATATTGAGCCAACGTTTAACCTGAGATTTAATATTTACATTAAACGTCAAATATCATGAAGATACATTTTTTTTTCGGGTCGAGATGGGAAACTCATGTTCGAATGGGTCCAGGACCCAAACAGTGTGGACTCATCCCCAAGGGGATGCCTACCAACCAAACCCACCTCAAACTCGCCGTTACCCCCGCCTCGGAATCAATGCACTTTTCTCCCCATAACCATGCTCTCTACTACGTCACTTACCTCCATCCATTCCTCCTCCCCCTCAACATTATCTCCACCAGGTTCTTCCAATACACCGCCTCCCCTAGTTTCCTCTCCAACTTCTTCAGCACTTCCTCGTTCCTCCAGCATCTAAACACATGCCCCACATCATCCTCCACATCACACCTCTCGCACTCTCCAGTCTCTCTTTTTCCATTCTTATGGAGGTACCCTCGATCCATGTCCAGTTAACACCTGTGTCAAGAATTAGTTCACCTCTCTGAATTTCCGGTCCATCCAATCTCTTCTATTCCCAATCGCTCCTTTTAGCGCGCCCTCATAATCCTCCCACCTTCTCCCCATTTCCTCCTGCATCCATTCCTGTATCCCTCCAGCGTTTATTTCTGGCTCTAGCCACCACGTCCAATGGGTAGGTCCTTGCCAGCACCGCTGCTGCCAGTCCAACCACTGTCCTGTACCTCTGCACCACCCTCAGCAATATCCCTCTCTGCACCCGCAGGAGTGGCCTAGCCCTTGCATTCACTCCCGCTCTTTCGCCCCACACCTCCGCACCGTACAGCATACTCTGATCTATCGTCGTACCAATTATCCTCCTCTTCCTCTCTCCCGGCTCCTTCATATTACACATCAATCTCCCCAGCTATGCTGCCCTCACTTTCCCCTTCTCTGCCGCCTTTAACATCTGTGTTCTGAAGGATAATTGACTATCCAACCACACCTCTAGGTATTTCACAGACTCCTCCATAGGAATTCTCCTTCTCTTCACCATCACCCTCACTTTCACTAGCAGCCCCACCGTCTTATCTTCCGCCACTCCTAGTCCTCTCCGCTCTATCTTCTCCACAATCTTCCTACACATCCTCTCCGTCTTTCTTCCTATCTCCGCCTCTCCCTTTGCCGTACTTACCAGACACATATCGTCCGCATACACCGTAATATCACATCCCTCTTCACATACTATCCCACAAACCTCATCAAACACACACTTCCATTGCGTCGGTCCAAGAACCGAGCCCTGGGCCACTCCTGCCTCCGTCTCATACCTCCTCCCTCTAGTGTCTACTATCACACGTCCCTTCAGGTAGTCCTCCACCAGGTTAACCAAACCCTCCCCCACTCCAAGCCTCAGCAACGCGCTCAACACTGCCCGTTTTCTGACACTATTGAACGCATTCCCGACGTCGAAGAACACGAGTAGGGCCAATTTATTGTTCCTCCAGCTGTCCTCCCTAGCCCTTTCCACCAAGCCCATTACCCTGCCTAGCGCCGAGATACATAATTTTTTCCTTCGTTAACCCGTGCTGGTTCATCCTAAAACCCCAATTCCTACCAACTTCCTCCTCAACCCTATCCTTCATTATCCCTTCCATCAATTTACCCATACCACACAGCCCGCCCGCTTCACCACTCCACCCGCCTCCTTCAGCAGTATCACCCTGGCCACCTTCCATCCTTCCGGAAACTCTTCCTCCCTTAGCACCCTGTTGAATAGCTCCCAGAAGTACTCCCTATTGTCATCCAACAGCCTCTTCATCATATCACCCCTTAGGCCATCTATCCCTGGGACTTTCCTCAGCTTAATGTTTCTTCGCCCCTTCCTCCATTTCCCACTTCTCTACCGGCCTTATCCCCCTCATTTTCCCTACCCCCCTAGTATCCTGGACTTCTTGAATCCTGCCTCCCATTCCTCTTTCTCCCTCTGTGAACAATTTCCCTATTATCTTCTTCTCCCAATCTTCCTCTAGCACCTCGTTCCTATTTCCAACCATCCTCTTGACCGCCATCTCATACGCCTTTCCCCATGGATTGTTTTCCAATTCCCCCAGTAACTCTTCCCTCTTTTTTCTCTCTCCACCCTACGCCCCAGTTCCTTCTTCTCTCTGTATTCCCCTTTTCCCTCTATCCTTCCTCTTCCCCTCAGTATCCGTCTTCGTTCTTTCTTACACTCCCTCGACAGCTCCTCTATTTCCTCATTCCACCAGTAATCAGCCCTCGGCTCGCGCCTATTGCTCCTCTTTCCCTCTCTTTTACAGCCCTGTATTACATTGTACAATTCATCTACATCATGTCCAAGTCCCCTTTCTATCTCCTCTCGTACTTTCTTCCTCATACTCTCTGCCTCGTCTACCTCCATCCCCACTCTCCCGATAATTCCTTTCTCCCTTTCCTTATATCCGCCTCCACAAACCTATGTAAGCTCAAGCTTTCCTTATCCTCCAGCACCCTCCAACTACTCACTCTTTCCCCCTGCCATTCATCACATGCTGTTATATCAATGAATAAGGAACCCCCGTCACCCCTCACGAAGGTGGACAGTAGTCCATCTCCCAGCCCATTGGAAGTCACCATTTCGTCCAGGATCTCCCCTCTCCTGTCCGTTTTATTCCCCCCATACAGTATTCTCAGCATTGAAGTCCCCTGTCACCATTCTCCTAATGATCCTCCTTTTCCCTTTTGAAACCCTCAGATCGTCCTCCAATCCTGTCATGCTCCTCTCATATTCTTCCGGGGTGACATTTGAGCTTATATACACACTGTACACCACCATGTCTCCCATTCGCACTACCACCCATCTGTTTCCTTTCCTCTTTTCATCCACCCTCAGTCCATCTCCCACCTCTCTTATTCCTTCCTCTCCTGTATCATCCATAATCCATCCCTGATTTCCCACATACCTAGCATTTACATCAGATCCACACACCACATCCACTTCCATCCTAAAAATCTCTTCATCCAATATATCATGCGCTATCCTGCATTTCCCTTGATTTATCTGCAACACCCTCCATCCATCCCCTACATTCCTTCTTCCTATTTGACCAGACTCGTCTCCTCCGAGGGGTCCAGAGGGTCCCTCCCATTTTTTCCTGCCTGTTTTCCATCGTCTTCATCGACTCCCTTCCTTCCCCTACTACATTCTATATCCCCTGGCTTTTGTCCCTTTTCCACACATACCCTACAAAGGAAGGCCTGCTGACAGTCTCTGGTCATGTGATCCTCGCCAGCACTTACTCCTCCCCTTGACTCCCTTCGCCTTACACCCTGCTACTTTATGCCCCTTTATCCCACATCCAAAGCACCTGCCATCCTCTCTACCCTCTATAAATGAAGATACCTTGATGGCAGTAAGCTCACGGTCGGTTGATATTTTTCAATAACAAATATAAATTAATAAGGTATGAATTTTTATGATAATATTAATATTACTGATAGCCAGAAGGGCTTCACCACAATATTAAGAATTAAAAGAACTCCAAGCATATTTTTATAAATTTTCGAATTCAAACCAAAAACATCTTCGTTGTAATATTATTTTTTAATACTATTATAATTTAAACAATGACCACCTCTGACTCTCATTGTTCTCTTTAGAAGGTTCTGATGACATTTAGAGGTCACTATATGTGCGAGATTTACGTTCGCAGCTGTATTTGGAAATATTGGAACATAAATGGCGAGAAGGCTTGTTAAAATAATCCGCTTTATTTATTGCCAGCAACATTTCGGGACATTGTTACGTAATTGGAAAATGTAACTATGTTCTAAAACAATTGTACTAACGTAACGTCTGCGTATGCTAAATTGGTACGATGCATTTAATAAATATGAAATAAGAACAAAGAGTATTTTACATGCGTATTGGGAATTCATTTGAGGGTTTTACTACATTTAGAGTTGACGTATGTGTTATGAGTTGTAAAACATGTTAATACTGACGTTAAAATTGTGTACTATTTGAGGAATTTTACTATGTTCGCGCACTAGGCTTGTTACTGCTGAAACTTACATTGGCGGAGCAGGCAGGTTCCAAAAGTTTGTGAGCTACTGCCTTCCTAGCCAGGGCATCAGCAGCGCGATTACCTTTAGACTCACCATGGCCTTTGGTCCACGACAGTGTGACTACATTGTTGTTTGCCGCCTCCCCAAAGGCATGGTGACCCTGATATGATACGTGCTCTGTTGAGGGCTAGTATTGCTGTGTAGATGCATACATTTTTTCTCCAAGATGTGTGGATGCCATTCAGTTCAATATGAATTTCGTTAGCATATTTAACCATAACCCATTTCATGGGTTGAAAGAGGTTTAAAGAAGGTTTAAAGAATTGGAGTATACTCCGCATGCAAAAATTTGAGACGTCATTGTAGATGTTGACAGTACCTGCCACTGGCGTTGCTTTTATTGTGTTTATACTAATTTTGTAGGGTTTATCAAAAATTAATCGGTGATTGACGGAGTCCGTCTTCGCTTGTATCATTGGAATAGTGATAGAAACCCGCCACAGTTGACTTTTCGTTACTGCGCACCCTGTGTCTATGCCAAGATTATGGGAGCGATACATGGAGATCACAGCTACCTCTTTCATATAAATATCAAGGGGAGTAAGATTAGGAATTACCTCCATAGCCTTGGTAGATGTGGTTCTCATGGCTCTTATACTGATACATGATAATCTTTGAATTGGATCTAATCTTGGGATAGCTGTGGTTTGTTGTACTTTTGGACCCCAAATCACGGCTCCGAAGGTTAGCTTAGTTCTTAGGATGGCCGTGTAGATCCAGGTGATGATCTTAGGGGATCGTCCCCAAGTCTTCCCCACGGTCCGTCGGCATTGTTCATAAGATATCGAATCTTAGTAGGAGTAGGTACGTTGTTGTATGCTTGATCGGTGAATATTGAGTACGTGATCAAATAGCTGACTATAGCACCAAGGTAAATATTCGATCTATTTTGTTTGAAATCCAAATTTGACATGCGAGGAAAATAATCGAGTTTAAATAAATTGTCACCCTCCTTTTCTCCCCGTACTGGAGTTGAGGTGACTAAAGGGGCTTTTTAAAAAAAACAGTGCCCGTCTAAAGTATCCCCCCCCTATCTATTTCATGAGCTTAAATCAATAATTGTTTGGGTGCCTGAAATAGGGTACAAATGCAACGTTTTTTATAGTATTTCGTGACGTCATCATTCAAAATGGTGTAAGTAAGATAATTTTAAATGGGATCATATGGCAAGTAATACCTCATTTGAATGCTCGTTCTAGGTCCTGTTGAACGACACCATCACGATCAAACTACTTCATGAATCCCAACCCAGCTGCTCATTTAGAAAAGACGAACGTGTTCATTGGTTGCTTGGATATTTCCTCTGTCATTGGTCTATAAATCGGTTCTTTTTTGACATTAGCATCGTACTATTGTCAAAATTGTCAAAGTTTTTTGTAAGAATGTATTACCGTGTTTTTTAATTCAAAAGAAGACTTCTTAAGTATTCAGTGTTATTTTACTTTTGTTTACTTTTTCAAAATGAGACGTCGTCTAGAGGACGAATTGGAAGCGATATTAATTCTTGGCGAAACTAAAGGCCGCTGCACAATTACCCGGGAACGGGAACGTGAACTGGAACGAGAACGGAAAAAAAGTTAAGATACACATATTTTATTGTACCCATGCACAACCAATTTCCGGTAACGAGAACGAGAAGATGCCCGGGAACGAGAACTGGAAAGTTGGCCAAGTTTTAACATTCCCGTTTCCGTTGCATTCCCGGAGCCAATCACAGCACAGAATATATAATGCTAATAGTTGAGCCAATAGAAAAGCAGCAACCTGTTTGATGCAAACATAACCATACATAACCTCGTTGCATGAGAATCTCTCAGACGTAAAAGTGGCCCCAAAAAGAAGCAATTAATGTGCTGGCCAATTTCATTAAGAGAAAGAGGCGAACATCTCAGAAGAAGATGAAGAAGATAACCTCGTTTAAAAACTATCTCCTGTTGTGTGTTTTGTATATTCTTGTTGGTGAAAAGTTTAGCAACATTATGAACGACGAAGAATTGATAAACCTGGTGGAATAATGTCCTCACCTATACAATCGGTCGCTTAAATCTTTCAAAGACGATAAATTGAAAGAAAATAGCTGGAGTTCCATTGCAGAATATCTGAAGTCTGATGGTATATTTATTGTTTATGAGAAAATAACACACACATTGATTTTAATGATTCTTTTTTGATTAATTGTAGCTGCATCAGTCAGAACACGATGGGAGAATTTGAGAGACCGATTTGTTAGGGCTCACAGAGACTATAACACCAACACCTTCAACTCTGAATCGTCCAGGATCTCATTCACAACAGTTCACTCCATCCTTTCGTCGGGAGAAACCAAAAGTGCATGAAACAATGGCAAAAGCGATTGACAGTTTCAATAAAATATGTGAGGCAAGATATCAAACTGCCCCCCAACAAAAATACGAAGGTGAAATGAACTTTATGAGATCGATTGTAGAGGATATGCAGGTACTAAGACCATCAAAACGACTCAAATTTAAAAGAGAAATTATGGACTTGCTAGTCAAGTACGTTGATGATGTGGATGATTATTAGGTTGTGGAAGTGAAGAAACATGTGAGATGTTGAAAACTTGTTATATCTTTGACAATAAATTGTTATGAAAACCTCAATTTTATATGTGTAAAATAAACAAATCAAAAAACACTAAAAAATATAATTGAATCAGATCCTTCCTCTTCTTACATAATTTAATTGCCAGGCTACCGCTCCAGCATCTGATACTAAGTATTCAGCCAATTTTTTCTCAAAGTGTTTTTCTGTTATGGTGTCTATCAATGTAGGAGGAGTATATAATTGTGACATTTCAGTTCTAAGGAAATTATGTAAGCATATTGTAGCTTTCACTATTGCCTCACTTGTGTTTATCGAGCATAGTAGGGGGGATCCATAAACTCTCCATCTACTAGCCAAAATTCCAAATGTATTTTCGATAACTCGTCTAGCACGCGACAATCTGAAAACATAAATAGGTACCTATTTATTGAATACTATATTTGAATTGATTAATCATACCTGTAATTGAAGATTAATTTTTCTTGATCCAAATATTTTCCTGGATAAGGCCTCATTATATATGATTTTAGTGGAAAAGCTTCATCTCCAACAAAATAATAATGCATGATAATTTCACTATTAGTTAACTTTTGTGCTCCAGGGAGGTTAACTTTTCCACTTTCTAGGTCAGTCCCCATTTTTGATCTTCTAAATACTCCAGCATCATGTTCAGAACCATAAGCCCCAATGTCTACCCATATAAATTTGTAGTCAGCATCACAACATGCCAACAACACCATAATGAAATGGCTTTTATAGTTATAATAAGTTGATCCACTATTAATGGGACATTGAATTTGGACATGCTTCCCATCAATTGCGCCAAGGGTGTGAGGAACATTCCAACAATTTGAAAATTCCTCACTAATTCTAAGCCAATCATCTTTGGCAGGAGTATTCAAGTAGATTGGCTGTAGTATTTCCCACATAGCTTCACATGTTTCTTTAATAACTTTTGACACCGTAGAATGTCCAACCCTAAACTCCCATGATAAATTTTGAAAGGATCCTCCATGTGCCAAATATTTTAAAGTCATAGCCAGTCTTAGCTGTGGACTGAGAGATTCCCTTCTGCTTCGTTTCAATAATTTTCGTTTAACCATCATTAAAATTCCATATTATTGTTCAGGTAGCATTCGGGTATATTTGTAGGACATTTCATTGTCATTACTTTTCATATAGGTAAATAAATTTGCAAAGGCTCCTTTTTCTTTTCTGTCTGTGAATATAGGTCTAACCCACCATCTGAAAAATATATAATCTATTAAGTATTATTATCAAATATTTTTTCATACACACCTTCTCTCTGATTGTAAGGTACTTGACATGTAGTAACTGTATATAATTAGAAGTAAATACATATATAAGTCCAACATCTCATCATCACTAATAACATCCATTATATCAAAAATGATTGATATGATATTCGGAAGTTTGTTATTGAGTCACAAGTTGACAGTGTTTTAGAAAATAAATATCTCCAGAAAATGTCAAACATCCCTACTATTTCCGTTCTTGTTCTCGTTGTTGTGGATCTAAATTAATATTTCGTTCTCGTTTCCGTTCTCGTTTCCGTTCTCGTTTCCGTTCTCGTTTCCGTTCTCGTTTCCGTTCTCGTTTCCGTTCTCGTTTCCGTTCTCGTTCCAGTTCACGTTCCAGTTCACGTTCCCGTTCCCGGGTAATTGTGCAGCGGCCTTAAAAGTAATCTGCACGCAGCCGAACGAATGATTAATGACAGGCATTCAGATCGGCCAATATCAAAGAAATACCTAAGGGAGCTATTAGAAAAATTTCAGAGGACGGGAAACGTTAATGACGATCACAGAAGATAAACAAATTGAAATAGTTGCGGAAATTGTAGTGTATCCATCACAATCCACCTCAAAAGTTGCAGATACTTGTAAGGTGTGTCCAAAAACTGTACAAATAATTTTAAGGAAACATAAATTTCACCCTTACAAAATGAAAATGCTCCACCAGCTGACAGAAGATGATCCAGATCGCAGACTTGAATTTTGCTAGATGAGAAAATATCTCAAGAACCCAATTATCTCAAAACAGTGTGTTTTAGTGACGAGTTTCCCTTCTTTCTTAATGGTAATGTGAACACTCTGAACGTGCGATACTGGAGTGACACCAATCCTCACATTTTCCATGGAGGACACACCCAGTTCCCTCAAAAAGTAAATGTGTGGGCAGGGATTCTAGGAAACTACATTGTTGGACCTGTATTTCTGAACTAGAATTTGACCTGAAAAATATATCTAGAAATGCTAGAGAATGCTATTGAACCCCTAATCCTTGAAATACTTGAGGATCATCCTAATGAATTCCGTGAATTGGAGATAACTTTTCAGCAGGATGGTGCTCCTGCCCACTATTATGGACCAGTAAGGCGATATTTAAACGAGCAGTACCCTGGTAGGTGGATAGGATGACGGGGTTCAATAGAGTGGCCTGCTCGTTCTCCTGATCTGACATCACTCGATTTATTTTTGGGGGGTTATCTGAAAACAAAAGTTTATAGTACGCCAGTCGGCACCGTTGAAGATCTAAAACAAAGAACAATGCAGATCGATTTCTTCAGAGACCCTTGAACGCGTTCGGAAAGAGTTTTTGTCTAGAATCTTTTATTGCCAAGAAGTCAACGGTTGAACGGTTGAGCATCTTATTTAAACTTGTTTGTTTTAATTTTTAATTTTTTTGTATTATTATTATTATTCATTTCTGTATCTTAACGACAGTTTATGCGTTACTATGGTATTTCGGTCTGTACTTCAATTGATGCTTGAAGCCAGTATTGTAATGACTGTTCTTCATAAAGAACCTATTTAAAGTAACACCATGTAACAATTTTCACAATTTGGCGGTTTTGCGTTGAAATTCATAAATAAGTAGAAATAGTTTGATCGTGATGGTGTCGTT
Source organism: Lochmaea crataegi (assembly GCA_947563755.1). NCBI lineage: Eukaryota > Metazoa > Arthropoda > Insecta > Coleoptera > Chrysomelidae > Lochmaea > Lochmaea crataegi. The sequence continues at coordinate 17,381,902 of OX387435.1, forward strand.
GAACAGGACTTTGAACGAGCATTCAAATGAGGTATTGCTTGCCATATGATCCCATGGCCATCTGCCATTTTGAATGATGACGTCACGAAATACTATCAAAATCGTTGCATTTGTACCCTGTTTCAGGCACCCGAACAATTATTGATTTAAGTTCTAAGGTTCATGAAATAGATAGGGGGGGAGACTTAAGACGGGCACTGTATGATTATATCAGTGGAACGTACCCAGTTTCTCAACGGAGAGGGGTCGATTTAACGGTTTCAACAAATTATTTACGTTTACCTACTATAAAAGAAATAGTTACACAGTTTTACGATTTACTTTTCTGGGTGTAGAGTAGGCGTGATCCTAGTTTATGGCGTGCCGTTTTGGTATTTAATAACATCGTTTAAACAGCGAAAAAATGAATATATGTATCTTTCTTTTCAAAAATTTTTATTACGGAATTAAACTTTTGAACGGAGAGATATTTTCATTTTGCTTTTTTTAACGATGTTATTAAATCCAAAACGGGGCAAGCCACAGTAATTGTTCGAATGTTAGTTCAAATTGACTGAAATTACTCGCTATAAACATAAAACTGAACGTTGGATGCCAATTGATTATAATATAAATTTATTTCAATTAAACTATTTAGTAGATATTAAATTATCTGGTAGAAGTTATTAAACTTGGTACGCCACTGGCTGCGATAAAGTAAAGAATGCGGAACTAATTCTTATTTTTGTCCTTTCACAAAATAAATGTCTAAATTTCACACGACTAAACACTGCTCACAAATGCTATATAGCTTTATTAGCAATTCTACAGATGAGGGGCTGATTTTGCGCTCTTCTCAATAACCTATGATCATTAGTCACTGGGTTTCAAACGATTCGATCTGTTCGCGGTGATTTTCTAGGTGGAAGTCCTTAACTTTGCTTTTTTTAGTGGTTTTGAACTTGATACTCGAGCTTTCACTTGATATTCAATGCACGAAATATCTACACGGAATACAATCAACCATTTGAATTTCCATTCTTAGAAAATTTGTTAAATCTTTGCTCAATTAAATTTAAAGCATAAGCTTTTTTATTTCCAGTATCATTTTTATATATTTTTTAGCAAACTGTGGAGAATATACGTAATTTCCACTTGCACATTATCATTTTCTTATGAAATCTGGACAACTGAAATTAATGGCACTTATATAGCTGCAAAAGAGATTTCTGGTAGATACATCTGGGAAAGAAATGTGTGCATCTATACCGATAGCAAACAAGCACTACCCGCCCTGAAAAGACCACGTATCATATCAGGATCAGTACTAGAATATCACCATGCCTTAGTTGAGGCGACAAAAAAACAATGTAGTCACACTGTTGTGAACCAAAGGCCATGGTAAGTCTAAAGGTAACTACATGAATGATGCTCTGGCTGGAAGGCACCAGCTCAAGCACTTTTAAATCTGCCTGCTCCGCCAATGCGACAGTTTCAGTAGTGACAAGCCTAGTTCGTGAGCATACTCACAATGAGTTCAAAGGGACGTGGGATGGAACCAATACTGGAATCTAGCCAAGTAATTATTGTACTATCCTGAGAGAGTAGCAGCAAAAATATTCTTGTCGATGACCCGGTGGAACCTACGTTTTGCAACAGGGGACTGGATGTTGTCAAATAAATAAAAACATTCATAGAATGAGGATCATCAGATTTATGTCGAGGCTGTGAACAGGAAGATTAGATTGCTTGGCTCTATCTTCCATTCGTAAATCCGTGTTCGGCGAGTTTCGGCAAACATCAGCCATGCTCAGAGAGGTTCCTCTTGGGGACGTTATCAACTATGTTAAACCATAGGCTGGTTGATGTACTGAGAGGAGTTTCCAGGAGGATGCACAAAGGATGTCAGGGTGCTGTGAGGTTGCTGTAATGGGTAGTTAATTATTTAGGTTAGAATTTATGCTTATTGTTTAAATTATAGGATATTAACTTCAGTATCAATGTACTTAAATATAATTATGAAATATATCGACCAAGCAGTTTGGTTATAAATTGTTATTCGATATAAGTAACAATTGCTAGATGAGCAGACACGAACTGTATTTAAAGAATGTGTAGATTGGCAATTGTTGCTTATCTAGTTTCCTTTCCAATCGCGACATTTCCTTTCAAAGTAAAAGCCCACACTGTAGGCCAAGCAATAGAGCATCAAAATAGTGAGTTTTTGACAAAAAACCTAGTAGAAAACATAAAAGACATTACGTAGTATGAATCTGATACATTTTTTGACTCGCAAATGTTTACGAAACTGTTATAAACATTTAAAACGAAAAGAACGTCCTTTTTTTAGTTTTTTATTAATAACACGAAATCTTATTATGTAATCGTAATGGTGTCAAAAGATGAATTGTAGATAATGTTGCGAGGTCACCAACTCAAAGCCAGGGCCGGCTATCGACCTTAAAATTTTGGCGAATGAGCTCTTCGAGAATGTTCTCGAAAAGACGCTTTGTTTACGCATATGACGAGCGCAGAAAATACAAGAACTTTTCAGAATTGATCAATACTATATATACGCGGGTTTTTGAGTGAGCTGGGAATTAGTGAAACAAGGACAAAAAGTTAGTTCACAGACAGTTCACAGAAGTTCTTAGTAATCGGACAGTGAATGAAATATTGAAGATAAATAGTGTAATATTCAATTGGTAATAAGAAACTAGAACTATTAAACTGAGTGTAAATAAATTAGTAGACATTAAGTAGAGTGTGTATATAAATTGAGTTTAATAGATAAATCAATAGATAGTAACTAGCCACAGTGTGTATAATTTTATCCCACAAATAAAAACTATTCAAATAAATAGGATGAACATTATATTGGTGTCTGGTGTGGGGTAATATAAATAATTACGTAAAAATGGCTAAGAGACTAAGTGAGCTGAAAGTGACGGAACTAAAACAGAATTGGAAAATCGCGAGCTGGAAATGTCCGGAAAGAAGAGTGAGTGAGTCGAAAGATTGAAAATAGCACTGGAAATTGACGGCTTGGATCCGGAAACATTTTTATTCAACGACGAGACTTCCATCTTAATTTCCGCTATGAACGAGAAGATTTCTACTATGAAGAACGATATTTCTGCTAATATGGACGAGAAGATTTCTACTATGAAGAACGATATTTCTGCCGATATCTTATCAATGAAAAACGACATTGCCGCTGAAGTCAAAAATAAAATTTCGTCTCTAAAATCAGAAAATACGATATGGACGAGAAAATCCAGGAGTTATAGAGAAAAATGGCAGATTTAAGAACACAAGCAGAAGAAAAAAAGATCGAACAAATAAAACCATGCAAGCCAGAAGGACATGCCATATGGTCACGAGTATCTATCGCCCGACTAGTCCGATTTGCTAACCCATCAGCACCGGAAGACATGATGGATTGCCTGGGCGTACAGACCTTTATTGATGGCTTACGCGACCCTGATATGCAGAGGACGCTTCGTTTAGCCCATCCCTAAACGTTGATCGATGTATTAAAACTGCTGCTCTTGAATATGAAGCAGCCACGAAGGCTTCGGGGTATAACAAAGTTAGGTCCATTCAAGAAGAAGATGACAAAGATAGACTTGATCAGATCGCCAACTTGATAAGTAGACAAAAAGCCGACGAAGATTAGATGTTGGAATTGTGGCGAGCTAGGGCATGTACGCAGTTCGTGTAAGCGTCCTGGGACTCCAGCAAACCAAGAACCCCAGTCACAGGAAAACTAGAACGGGTCGGCACGAGGGGACAGCACCGACCCAGAATCGTTCCAAAGACCCTTTTATACTGATATCCTCTCTCAGATGCCGTAACGACAGTGTATATGTGGATGACGAAGTGAATGGCAAGAAATATACTCTGCTGGTAGACTCTGGAGCAACTAGAACCATTATACGGCCGGAGACAATAAAATCTAAGAAGAAGCTTCTGCCAACGAGGCTGCGACTTCGGACCGCGAAAGGTGAGAGTGCAAATGTTCACGGAGAGACACAAATCCAATTGGGAATTGGTACAGAAAAGTTCACGCATACGGTAATCGTAGCTGACATCGAAGAATACGTAATTATGGGAATGGACGTGATGAATCCAGTTTCCAGTTAGACTTTAGAAACAGAACCATTAAAGTGGGTTCCGAAGAGGTATTCCTCCATCCATATGAAGGCAGCACGGTGTTGGCAGCTGCACAGGAAGAGACCGTTCTACCTGCACGAGAGGGAAACCATGATAGTAGCACGGCTACAGGAAATCATGGAGAAAGGTATACCGGTTATGATGAAGCCATGGAGCCACGTCAAAGAGGTTGGTAGAGGAGGACTGATTGAAAAAGGATTGGTTACGTCAGCGAAGGAGATCCCAGTACGTGTCATAAACGTGAACGATTACCTAATTACCATCAAGAAGGGAACCAGAATTGGATCCTGCGTACCATTGACATCAAACAACCAACGACAACTGACAATTATAATGACAGATTCGAACAGATGTTGTCAATAGCTGGCCAATCCTTGAATCGAGCCGAGAAAAGGAAAATGACAAAATTTCTCTTGCAGTATCGAGACCTTTTCGTACCTAAAGGAGGAAGATTGGCAGGACATCAGCCGTCAAACACAAAATAGATACTGATGATGCTCAGCCAATTAGACAATCAGTTCGAAGACTACCACGAGCGAAGAGAGAGGAAGCTGAAAGAATAATTCAAGAGATGGAGAAAGAGAAAGTAATAGAACCAGCCACTAGCCATGGGTATCTCCAGTTGTGCTCGTCAAGAGAAAGGATGAAACTACCAGATTCTGCGTAGATTATCGTCAGCTAAATAACGTGACAAAGAAAGACAAGTCCGGTTATTGGTAAGTAGAAATGGACCCAGAAGACAAAGAGAAAACTGCTTTTACCACCGCGACATTTGGAAGACTCTTGGAAAATGTCTTGATTGGGCTATCTTGGAAAACATGCCTGATCTATTTGGACGACATCGTAATATTGGGGAAGAAATTTGAGGAGCACTTGAAGAATTTGGAAGACGAATTCAAACGTCTTGCTCCCCAGCTCATGTTAATCCCAAAGGAATGTTAGTTATTTCAAAACCGAGTCAACTATCTAGGTCATATTGTGAGCAATGAAGGAGTGGCGGTGAATCCAGCGAAAATTGCTTCCATCAAGCAATGGCCGCATCCTACCGACAAACATCAGGTTAGGAGGTTTCTTGAACTTTGCAGATACTATAGAAGGTTCATAAGGAAGTTTGGAGATACTGCCAAGCCACTAACTCGACTCAAAGACGAAGCAAGTGCATTTCATTGGGATAAAGAATGTCATACTGCTTTTGAAAACCTGAAGAGACGTTTAACCACGGCGCCGATACTAGGATATCTGATACCAGAGGGAGACTTTATTCTTGACACTGACACAAGCAGCGTAGGAATTGGAGGAGTGCTATCACAGATCCAAGGAGGGCAGGAAAGAGTGCTGGGATATTTCAGTAAAGTCCTCTCCAAACCAGAACGAAATAACTGCGTCACGAGAAGAGAACTTTTGGCGGTAGTGAAGTCTGTGGAACACTTTTACCAGTATATGTATGGAAAGAAATTCTTGATACGGACTGATCATGCAGCACTCAAGTGGTTGATGCAGTTCAAGAATCCCGAGGATAAGATAGCTAGATGGATTAAACGACTCCAAGGGTACGATTTCAACATCGAGCTGATGTGAGCCACGAAAATGCCGACTCTCTGTCTAGACGGCCGTGCCCAGCAGACTGATTCTACTGTAACAAGGCAGACTCTAAGGAAGCTGCAGTTTCAAGAACTACAGTTGTCAATGAAGAATGATCACCCACCAGGATCAGAGAAGATCAGGAGAATGATCCTCACCTGAAGATGATCCGGCAATGGAACGAAGAAAATCGGCGACCCACCTGGAAAGAAGTGTCAACATTTTCACCGACAGAAAAACATTACAATAATAAAAATATGAATACAACGCATTTTTCAGCGAAGTGATTGGATAATTAGGAGCAGAGAAAATTTGGAAAAACTGGAAAATTAATCATTTTTTCAAACATTAATATCTTCGTCGTTTTTCGAGTTATAGCGTTAAAACTTCGTAGAAAATAAGTCGCTTATATGCACTTTAAGTACGCGAAGGGCAGGTACCATGGAAAAATCACATACTTTTGTTGCTATTTCTCATCATTTTATTACAAATCGAACTTATACGTTCTGTTGATCTACATCTATACTTTTCAATACTGTTTTGAAATTTTAAATCGGACTATCTATAACGTATTCAGACCTACTGAAAAATATTGCATTAAAAAATTGCAATTGCAATGAAAGTAATTGTCCCATGGTACCTGCTCTTCGTACTTCAACGCTATAACTTGAAAAACGACAAAGATATGAATGTTTGAAAAAATGACGAATTTTCCAGTTTTTCCGAATTGTGTGTAGCATAACCTATAGCCCATTCAGTATTAAAACCGTTGCACGTCATCAAAGCGTCGAAAAAGAGACGTTCGTTTATATTATGTCATTCGTTTGCTGCTGTCAATCCACTGTCAATCACTATGTTTAGCCTTTCTAAACTCAATAAATATTAAAGTTTGTAGGTCGCATGTTATAAAAAAATATAAATATATGCTTGAAGAAAGGTTTCGTAATTAATTTCATATCAAATATAACTCGTAGGTTAATTAAATATTAAACTCAAACTAACGTCAGTCTTAATAAAAACTTTTTATGTTGGCAAAAATGCGCGCTGTTGCCGCGATTAAAATGGTTTATTTGGTTCAGTTGACGGCTTGACATTTTTGGGGTTATGTTATGACAATTGTATATTTCGCTCATTTAATTTTTCGATTCTTTTTCCTACGTGTTATTAAAAAACTGCAAAGAACTGTGAGTATTTTTTCACAAGCAGTAATGAGTTATCAAAGTTAAAGTCACATCCCAAAAAACGTATAAATGAAACTTAATAATACTGCAATAGTTAATACATTTACACCTGATACTATTTACAGCCAGTATGAAGCAAGTAAGTAAGTTTAATCAACTGAATTTATTATATTCTGTTAAATTCAAAATAATGGACATTTATTCACAGATAATCATGTCTAATGTTACTGCAGCAATTGAAGGAAGAACAATAAATAATTATTCAATGTAGAATGTTCCTGAGTAGTTTACTAAAATATGATAGGTACACATCCACACAGAGGACTTATGGAACTTAAAAGAAAAATAAACAACTGTATAAGTTTGTTTTTATTAATGAATCCTGAATTTTCCAAAATGGTGCTGTAGGCTGCATTCATGTCAAAAGGTATGTTACAATAATGTAGAATGTAAAATTTTAATATGCAAAAATGTTTTTATTCTAGATATTTTGTATTCCGTGCTGAGAATGAAGATGGTTGTATTGATGAAGCATGCAGAAAGTATATTTTTATATGAATCTCATTTGAGTGATTATCATGGGGAAATGAATGAAGAACATGTGTTAAGGTGGTTTGAAAACCAATTACTATTGAATCTTTCTGAACCTTCAATAAATTATGGACAATGCTCTTCGATAATATTGGGTTAATGCGACACAATATAGAATTCGATCAACAAATGTTGAAGCTGAGCTTATTTATATTGTAGCCTAGTAAGTATACACAAACTGTATTTGAACAGTGATATAGCAAATTATATGTAAGAATTCAGAAGACTACACAACTAGTTTAATACATTTAAAATTCTCACTTCAAATTATACCTGATAGTCAATAAATGTTGTTTTACTTTTATTTTTACAAAAATAATAATATATTTGAAAGGAAATGAATGTGTTATTTGAATACTACCCTTTCAATAAATGTTTTTTCAGAAACAAACCCCCAACAAAACACATTGTGGATTTGATAGAACAGTATAGTCAAGTGTTACCATCTTTTAAAAAATCCTATCGAGTTAATACAGGGTACTGTCAAGTAGCCGATAGATGCATTCTAGAAGTTTCGGGTTAGAATTGGTTTGTCTGTGATCTTTAGAATTTTGAAAGATATCTATCTGACTATTATTGTTCTACCTTATTTAAAAAAATAGTATTACAATCTGTCCACTGTTACTAATTTATACATTTGGAATGTTTATTTTTAATAAAACAATTCCATAAGAATTGGGGTGGCATTATTTATTATGTTATTTTAATCATGATATCCAAAATAAGTAATTCAAGCAGCATTTTCTTAAGGTAAATGTGTATATCACAAAGTCTTATAAAAACTACAAAGAATTAATTTAATAGTTTTTATTGAATTGAAAGGTCTCATTTGATCAATCGTTTTATTAGCAATACTTTCAGCTGCGTTAGATGTTGGCGAGCTAAAACAAAATGGTAAATATAAATTTGGATTGATTAGAAGATGATGGAGTGATAAATAAGTCACCAATATACTGATAATTATAATATGTATTGATTTCAGTTCTATAATTTAGTCAATAATTCGCATATACCTTCATTCAGAGAATAGAATGGATTTGCTCTCCTTTTCTGAGCTGTGGTGGTGCTTGCTGCACAATTTTCTTTTGCTATGATCAATGATCATATATCTCAGGATGATTTTCCTTGTCGAAAATGACCTACACACTAAAGCTTCACATCACAGCTTTTCTAAAAATTTTTTAAGATTTATTTCATCAAAATATAAAACAAAATTGTCTACCTTAAAAAAGAGATCCAGGTTATCAAAACTTTCTTATTTATAGGATGTCTGTAAACCTCACATCAATCTTTCATATTGTAGTGACAACATTCTAGAAGCCAACATATAGGTATATTATAACCTAAAAATTATATTAGATAATATTTTTTTCCTTGATACTATATATACATTCATGCATTTTAAATACTAGAATAGTTCCATAATTTCTAACAAATTAAGTGTGTGGTATAAACATACAAATTAAAGTGTTAACTATTCCATACATACCTTTTTAGTGCTGTACTGTTAACATACAAATAAAAGTTTTATATGTAACTGAAATAAGTCGAAGTTTGTTTGCACACAATAACCATCAATAACTAAACCTAACCTAGAATATTTGATAAACTACATTTGACATTATACTAGATTCTCATACTATTTCAAGGGCTTGGCAACATAGTCCAGTTATGACAGATGTGGCGTGCATCGGTTTTAATACTGAACGGGCTATATGTCTGACACTTTTGTTGCCAACTGTTTAAAGCAAATTATGGAAGAGCAAAAAACATCCGAATGCGTAAAATACACTTTCCCGCACTCCGGCGATAACGGTAAAATATGCATTTAAAAGCAATGAGTACAAAAAGATACTTTCCGAATGTGTTAGAAGCAATATTTTTTCAACAAGTTTATTAGTTACCTTCTGGTTATTTAACGTAATATTCAATGAAAAAATAATTATAAAATGGAATATTTTGCGTGCGATAAGTTACTTTACCTACTATCAATATGTAATGTCAATCATAACGATACTGATATGGGTTTCGTAATGAGGTTCATTACGACACTGGAACATAAACAGGATCATAGTTTATGATGAATTTATTGAAATTGACGTGATGTCAAATTTGGGCTTTTCATTGAAACCTACAAAAAATAACATTCAGTGTAGTCATGTAACGCTATTTTTATGTATAATACGTTACCTTCATCATCAAGAAACGATCATCATTAGCTCCTTTAAAAAATTAGTGTATATTTTCTTCCGAAAATATCATGGATTTCCTCGTCTTGTAACCTTCACTTTTTCGCTGTAAAAAAGCTACTAGCTGTGAGTAATTACTTATATTCACATTTCTCTTCATTGAAATAGTTGTTCTGAGCATACTATAGTGTAACCATAGTGAAGACGGCTTTACTTTTTCAGCTTAACCAGCAAAATAAGCTAATGAAATTGTCTTTGATACATCACGGACATGTTTTTAATTGCACCACTCTTCAAACCGCTTATATACATTTTCATATCTCTGGCGGAACTTGGCAGGTATAATGTTTCTATTACAGCATTTGCTAATTGACCTTTTCCAAGTACGTCATCCTGACGAATTTCTGTCACCGGACAACCTTCTTCAAATTAAATTCTAATATAACCTCAAATCAAAAATAAATTTAAAATTTAAAAATATTATAGTATTAATGCACACTTGTACACAAATTTACCAAAACCAATCCAATTTTGTTCTCGATTTATATTTAAATCAGTAAAAAATGCTATTTTCATCCACCTTTCTGAAGGTTGTCCGTGATCAGCTGACGCGGAATGACGTCACTTGAAAACGCTCTATTGTTCTATATCTGAATCGATATTTTCAAGATCTGAACTAATGTCGATAGTATTCATGATGAAGTAACTATTTTAACAATTCGCATGATAACAACAATAAGAACCATGGTAACCAAAGCCTTACAAGATTGATTTTTGCATGTTTCTAGTAGACGAAGTTTGTTAACTATCTTTGAGTGGATATTTAGAACTATTGATGGTAGGTAAAATATTGTACAATACGTGTATCGTAAATTCATATTACGATAATCGATGGGTTATCAAACTCGACCTAAAGGCCTCGTTTGACAAATGTTCCATCTCATATCGTAATATGAATCTTTACGACTCTTATATCGTAAATATCTTTCCTCACGGCGTGCGGGAGAGTGCAACTTTCTGAACTGAAAACTTTTTTTCCCCTCGCTCGTAAATAAAATTTTCCTACGATCACTACTGAAAGTAGGCTTTTGCACACTCAAATCTAACCGCAAAGTTGATGTTTTCCGCGAGCTGTCATAATTTGACATTATTGGCGCTCTTAAGCAGAAAGTAACTTTGGCGCACGCCTAATTTTATTTATAGATAAAAGAGAGCTAGTAGATATTTTAATATAAACTGTAGAATAAATAAATATTTTAGTTGATTTTCTAATATGTTAAAGCATCCAACAGTATTTTCCGTAATAATATAATGAGAAATAGGGAAATCTAAAAGATATCTGACATTAAAGTAATAAATATCTGACATTAATGTGATAAGTGTTGCCTACGTACATAGGTACACGAAACTGCTAAGAACAAACAATGGCAATAGGTAGGCAACACAACATACTTGCAATCACCAGAAAGATTTGACATTTTCTAACCTTTCAGAGACATCTACCTCAGGCATAAACATAAAAAATTGCCAAAATTGTATCTTTAATTTTAATTTAGTTAATAAGTAAAAGGTATGTTTGTTTATTATCGTTCTGTATTGCGTTCAAATAAAATTTAAAAAAGTTGTAATTTATTTAATGAACTATAATATTCATACAACCATAAAATCATAAATCTTTAAATCATAAAGTCTATTGTCATAAGTAGGCAACACAACATACACAATTAATCTTTTGTCTTCGAATAGTAGGCTTAATATGTCAAATAAACTTCCAATATTGTGATGAAAGTAACACGTTTTTAATAAAAAATTAATTTTATTTTGGTGTGATCGTAGAAAAAATCTTGTGTGTATTTCGAGCAGAAAGTCCTTTGGTAGTCTCGACAGATTGCCTCGCTCCGCTGACGCGTCGCGCGGCAACTTTCTGTCTCGACTGCCAAAGTACTACTTTCTGCTCTTGATACACAAATAGCTATTATTCCATACTGTACCCTAAAACATACCTTTACGTACTTGATTTTAATCCGGAAAATCGACTTTTACGGGATAGTAGCACCTAATGAAATATTACGTGTTACTATCCCGTAATGAAATTTTACAGGCTTTTACATATTAAAAACTAATAATAACTCAGTTATGCTTCAAAAGTATGAATATACATTTATTGAAATTCAACAGCAAAACAACAAACAGAACTTACTTATTGCTTATATTAATATTAACGGTTATATTTTCGTTCCCATGAATATGGATTCCAGGAATTTCATTAAATGAATTATTTATCAAAGAGTTGCTACATGAGATTGGCGCAAAATGTCCTCAGGAATGAATTGATCTTGAGCCATTTCGTGAAAATCGGATAATGACAATCGCTGACAGTATCATATAATTTAAAAGCAATATTATGTTTCTATGGGTACCAACTACAGGCCAGCTATCTTGGCATTGAATGCAAATTTCAAAAATAGCGAACGTCGATAAATATATTAATATTTTATTTTTTCACTGTGTATTTTTGTGTTTTTTAGCAGTATGAAATAAAATGTTGTACGTCACACGTCCGGTAAACTTTTACAGTACCTACTCGTTTCGAAATTCCAGACTCGGCTGTAAACATCTCACTCGTACTGTAAAAGTGTACTTACCGGACTAGTAACGTAAATATGTATTACCTATAATTTTTATTTCAAATGACGTAACGAGTCGATTAAATTTGGTTAGGATCAGTCATATTTTTTTCAGGGTGCTAGTGGTTTTTTTTATGCCTGTTATTAGGTATAAACTTGACACAGTGATTCCTTTGGGGACTTTTCGTCGAACGGTACATCTTTAATACTAAAACCGAAGGGGCGGATGTAATTTCGGCCGGAAAAAGGGCAGGTACTAAAAGCCGGTAGGTAAATTCGGCCGGAGGTTTTAAGTTGCTTCCTTATCTCATAGGTATTTTCGGCCGCAAATCAAATAAAATAACAGAATGCTTCATATTAAAATATTTCTTTATTTCAATAAAATTATTACATCATTTTATTTCTATAACTTAGGTAACCAACCTAACAAAACCTAACCCCAACCCCAGTTAGATTCGACAGCGGACCGAATTACGAAATCAAGTGATATTGGAAAATGGTTGCGTTATTTCAAATAAATGACAACTGTATATGTAGGTCTTGAATATTTAATTATAATAAATAAGAATTAAAAACGCCGGCCGAAATTACCCCTGTCATAAATGGTACCCCTTGATTTATGCAGGTAGGCCAAGGGATTACCGGCCGAAATTACGCCCGCCGAACCGAAGAAGTAGGTTTATGCTGATGGAAGTTCCGACATAAATGATTTATTTCTGGACCAATTTAGCAAAATATGTCGTTATATACGCTTTACTACTAATAACGTACGCCTTAAAGGAACACATGAATATTTTCTCGCTACTATAATTTTATTTCCAATAGTGTAGGTGCAAACAATTATTTAAGTTATCAAAGTTTCTAAACTTATAAATATAAACTGTCCGAACCGAACAATTTACACTTGCATAGAAAGTGCTTTCGAACAAATCCTATCAAAATCTTGTTAACGGATATGTTAAAATTTATTGATCTCCAATGTAATATTAAATATGGGATTAATATGTCATTATTGAGTAATTCGTTAGGTTATATGGACAATAATAGCTCAGTCAAATTAAACAAAAACATGCCTTTCGGGTGAAATAATTCTCGGAAAATTGGATCTTAACAGTTATTTTTGCATATAGCCCGAGAAGTAGTTGTTTCTTCTAAATGAAATTTGTAAGGCGTTAATAGTATAAATATATTATTCGATATCTATTGGTAACGCGCTTTACTAAATACGACAATTTACAGGAAACTGTAATAATCTATTGATAGTACAAACAGATGTTTGTGTCAATTAGAATTTTGGTTTGCGGTTGGAGGTGAAGATGTCGCTGTTATCACAACTTTAACATTTCCTTCACTGGAATATACAATGTATTGATTGTGATTTCAGTATCATCTTTAGACCGGCTTAAGCTCACAGTGTTAAACTTGTTACGATTTTGAGAGAAAATTAGTTATAACTTTTCAAGTACCATGTGTAACAGATTACACCCTTATATTTTTGTAAAGGGGAAGTGAATTTAATATTTAAAAGTCACTTTTATGGTTCTGACCATCCTCGAGCTCACTCCTTACCCATAAGGACTTTTCAATTTATCCAATCTAAAGTCCGGGAATTATTTCACTCGATTTGTCTAATTTGATTAGGCTAAAAGTATTGTATGGGTAACAAGAGAAAAGGCGTGCTTTAAGGTGGACAGTGATTCAGTTACTTGATATTTCAGCACGGTAAATGTTACGAAATTTATTCTTATTGTTGTTTTGAACCTTCCCAAAAATTTCACATCTATTTTGCGGATTGAAGTTTTTATGAGTGGTGCGACAGAAATTTGTTATGTCATTAGTAGTAATGGAATACAGGGCGAAAGAAACTTTTACGAAACACATAAAAATTTATATTTCACTAGTAGTCCAGTAAATGAAGGATAAAAAGTAGGCAAAAATCCTGCCGGTCCATGAATTTTCCGTGAAGAGTAGGGTTTGACTAGTAATTGAACATCCAGAAATTTCACACACCCCATCGCCATTTTGGGGGCGGGGTATTCCAGAAAATATGAAATTTGACGAAAGCGATAAAGACTTGTTTCGAAATTATACGAAATTTATGAAGAACAACTTCCATCTATTATAGAATAATTGAAATAGAAGGGACTGGGAAATACTCCGAAAGCTTGGGGAAAACCTCAAGTATCTTTCAAGCGGAAATTCACGCCATAGGAAAGTGTGCCCAGAATGCAACTAGTGTTTCTATGAAAGTGAGGAAGAAAGAAAGAAATCCGGAAAGGATGTGTAGGAAGATTGTGGAGAAGATAGAGCGGTGCGGACTGGAAGTGGCGGAAGATAAGGCGGTGGGGTTGCTAGTGAAGTGACGGAGCAAGACGAGGGAAGTGGGGGTGATGGTGCAGGGAAGGAATATTCGTATGGAGGAGGAGGAGGAAAGTAAGGGCAGAAGGCTGGGGAGATTGATGTGTAATGTGAAAGGGCCGGGAGAGTGGAAGAGGAGGGCAATTGGTAGGACGGTAGAGCAGAGTATGCTGGACGGTGCGGAGGTGTGGGGTGAAATAGCGAGGGTGAATGCGAGGGTTAGGCCACTCCTGCGGGCGCATAGAGGGATACTACTGAGGGTGGTGCAGTGGTACAGGACAGTGGTCCTGTACCACTGCACCATTGGTCGTGATGGCTAGAGCTAAGAATGAAAGCTGGAGGGGTGCGACCAGAGAGGAATTACAGGAATCGATGGAGGCGAAAATGGTGGGAGGAATATGAGGGCGCTCTAAAAGGAGCGATTGGGAGTAGGAGAGATTGGATGGACCGGAAATTCGGGGAGGTGAACTACTTTTTGACACAGGTGTTCACTGGGCGTGAGTCGAGAGTAGGGAAAAGAGAGAGTGGAGTGTGCGAGAGGTGTGAAGTGGGGGATGATGTGGGGCATGTGTTTAGATGCTGGAGGAACGAGCAAGTGCTGAAGAAGTTGGAGAGGAAACTAGGGGAGGACATGGTGGAGACAATGAGGTAAGTAGCGTATTGGAGAGCATGATTAGGGGGAGAGAAGGACTCGATATGGCATGATAGGTAGGAGTGATAGATAGGAAGAATACGACGGTGTGAGCGGAGAGTGTGCGAGGGACCGCCGCCCGTCTCGAAGTATGCTAGGGTAGTGATTCCAAGGCGAGGGTAAGGGCGAGTTTGAGGTGGGTTTGGTTGGTAGGCATCCCCTTGGAGATGAGTCCAACACTGTTTGGGTCCTGGATATGACCCATTCGAATATGAGTTTCACATCTCGACCCGAAAAAAAAGTGTTTCTATGAGGTTTTGTTTTCTTTTTAGTTTTCAAAAAATAATGTTGGCAAGTCTATCTAAAGCTACTAAAACATGGCCGATATCTGTCATAAACGTAAGAGTGGCTTACTATTCAGTCACTTACCTATAAACATTAGCAATCACCTCTTTAATTTGGCTATGAAGTGTCTTTCCACGAGTATATTGATTCATTTTTTTCACAAAAAAGTTTATTAATGCTAAGCATAAAATACAAAAGTTCAAGATACCAAGTAAAACTGAAAATACGAAGGTAAATACTGACATTATAAACGCCACTGGATAATCAATATCAGTCAATTGTCGAAGTGAGAGGGAAGAACACACGCACGCGCTTGCCAATAGGAAGTCAGGTGGTTACTTAGCAACGGCAACTCGATAAATATTCACCAATTGAGTTAGACCGGAGGGTGTGGTAATTATCATTTTCGCACGACGTTGCCGGCTTGAAGGAAACTCATAACATATTTGGAAAAGTGTTCATATTTTAATATTCAGAAATTGAAAAAATAATGTTGATAGACAAAATCCAATGAAACAAGCACATTAAAGAACCAACGTTTAATCATTATTGATATATTGTTAATAATAAAAAGTCCATTTCTTAATTATTATCACTACATACTTAGAATTTTAGCTTTTTCATAGTTAAACGTGGCAATATCGAATGTTTTCGACCGCTTTCCTTTCACAGCTTCAGTTATGTTTGTCAAACCTTTTTTTATTGATGTTAATGTTCAGTCTACCTAGACCCGTTTTAATAAAATTTTGAGATCAAAAAACATAAAAATATTGAAGTTTATAGCTCTAAAAACTTGAATAGACAAATATATCAGTGACGATTCCACCCCTGAACAATTTGACTCATTTAGACCTGTCAGATTGACAGCCTGCTAACGGATATTCCGAGAAGACCGGAAAGGAACATAATTTATAACTGATTTCTGTAACTTTAATTTCGTTCACTCTACTTTCCTCCAGTTAATTAATAATAAATTATCGTATGGGCGGCGAATAGCCAGTCCTTTCTAATGCCCAACACCGAGAAATGTTTCGAGGCTGAATATATTTACTGTCGACGAGAGTCGAAATCAACGTTTTAATACGGGCCCAACGAGTTCCGTCTGTGGTGAAAATAGCCACTGCTATTTGTTAGTCCCACTTCGACATCGTTCTTAACTCTTCTTCTATCAATTATTACTTAAATGTGAATTAAGAATTTACTATTGAAATGTAAATTCCTTTCCTGGTCAAAGCGTCTGAGCTTGACATGAACATGAGACGTAAGTCTACTATCTCTCATATGATTTCGTGTATTTAAACGAGTGGCAAAGAGGTTTCATTCTTTCTTTCCTGTGAACATGTGTTATTAAAGCCAAACGTATCTTATCTTTAAAAAGTGCATTCATGTGAATGGTAAGTTATTTCGCTTAAATGTATGTTAACTATTCTTTCTTAGCAGTTTTCCACTTTCATATTTTTATTATGTAGCAATGTCGTTCCAGTGCCATGAATATATATCGATATGATTTTGTTTTTTTTTGTTCTTTCATATTTCTTTTCATATTCTCTTTGAATATATTTGAAGATATTTCAAACCTTTTTAAAATATATACATATTTAATATATGTCTATATTTACCGGTATAGAATCAATTATTCGATTTTATTGTTTTTTTATTTGCTTTCTTTGATTATTTTTTTTAATTAAAATACAGGATGTATGAACCACGTTTTTAAATGATTTTCTTTAACATTGTAATACCAAATTCGTCATCAAATTCATACTTCAGACATCCTGGATTTTGTAAAGTTGGGTAAATTTGTTCCTGATACTACCATTATTGTTCCTTAGCACTTTACCTGGGACAAGGACTCCATCTGAAACCAGAACGTTATCTTCAACATAGAACAACTCAATAAAAAACTAGTCATTTTTTTTCTGTTTAATTTTCTTTTAAAAAGTCAATATACAACTTGTAAATTTAATAATGTTGTTCATAGAGTTTATTTTCCCTTCTAATATTCCAGGATTTGTCGCTATAATGCTGATGTGAGTAACAAATAGACTAGAATTATTCAGGGTGGCGCCCACTTACCTTTCTTAACTTTCATAATTTTCCTTTTATTAATTTCAGTAACTTGATTAATTATTAACTTCCTTCAGTACCTTAATTAAAATAAATTTCAAGTAGGATTACCCGAGAACCGGTAAGACTACTCTCTGAATTTTTACTAGTTTGGTCTCAGAATCTACACCTGAGGTGCTCTCTAAACTGAGTAGCCGTTGCATTTCATAAAGGAACGTCTTTTTTGTTTCTTATCATGGAATAGTGGACGCTGCTTCAAGAAGTAGAGTTTTCCTCTAGATTTTTTTCTTCAAGTGGATAGCCTAAAAGCTATCAAAGTGACTTCATATTTGCCGATATGTAATAGCGTTGATTGGCATTGTTTATATTGGAGTATCGGACCAGAATTCGATGTTGCCAGGTCGTCCAAATTCCAGATATTTATGGACTTTAAAAAACAATTATCTTAAAAAGGTCTCAAGGCACCACCATAATTATTTATTTTGATACTGTAAAAACTGTATGTTGTTTTTTAATAAAAATAATTTTTCTTTTTAATTTCAGTCTCTTTGTGACGAATATTTTCAGCAAGCTCGACTGTACTATTAGAAATGGTTGGATATTATTGTGGACAGGTGGATTATGTAAGTAAATTATCTCTCTATTTAAATTGGTCCGGGGTTAAATGTTAACGTAAACCGGTGTTCTTTCTATCGAAAAGCAATTCATAATGGGCGTAAAAAAGATAAGTCAATTTGAAATAGAAAGTACGGTACGCCACGGCACCTTCAAATACAAAATAAGCAGTAATTCAGTTGACATTTTTCATATCTTAATTGCTACCGTCACGTCCCTATATCCTTAGAATTATCGCTATAGGTGTGGAAACGATGTGAATGGTTATTCTACAGATATAAATTAGTAGTTTAATGTCCTTTGTTGAATATTTGGAACACTGATTTCAAATGGAATTATGCAAAAGAGGAAAAAACGTGGAAGAAATAATTGTCAAATATTCCAGACAATTTTTAATATAAATTACTTTTTCGACTATAAATACACAAGAGGTGTGTATTTTACTAGGAAAACTCAGGAATTCTTCCTGTAAAATATTAGGCTTCATCCATTTGATGTCACATGATCAAAAACATACATAACGAAATAAGTAGTTTTGCAGTAAGTTGTTTCTACACGCCCAAGCTAATTCTAACGTTAAAATGTGATATAATTAGTCCTTCCTTTCGGTAACTACTGGTTAACTCAATTTTGGTGACATTTGACTTTACAATCTTGACAATTGTAAATAAAAATATATTTTTATCACAGCACATCTCCATTTATTTGTAATTGATTATTTGTAAATAAAAGACGTTAGCGCTTAATATAGACCCTATAAAGTAACATAATAAAAATAATGATTGATCCCGGATCAGATGAGGATGAATGATTCTTTCCCATGCCTCAACCTCGAAGACCTAAATTAATCCGAGAAAGGGTAAATTATTATGAAATTCTCAGTTTTTTATGAGATTTCGTCTGAAGAAGGAAACTGAGCAAATTTTGTTAGAAACGATTCGAGGAGATATTCAATGTAGAACTGAGAGGTAAGAATCTCAAGGACTAGCCTGTAGCTTTGATACATATTAGTTTTGGTAAATTAAAACTACATTGATTACAGTAATTACATTTATTTATGCACTCTTATTTCAGAAATTTTCCAAATTCCTGTCATGAACCGGTTGTTGATGACATTACGATTTTATGCAACTGGAAGCTTTTATATCGTATATGGTGATTTCTGTCATGTTAGTAAAACGACAGCCTTCAATTTGTAAATATGCCACAAACTCCAGAAGAAATTGCAACTGACCGTTTACAGTTTTATAGTAAGGCCAGATTTCCAAAAATACTTAGGTCTATAGATTGTACCCATATTAGACTTCAGTCACCAGGTACCTACTATACAATTACTCAGTAAAATAAACTATTTTTTTTTAATTCTAGGAGGTGAATTTGCTGAACTATACAGAAATACACAGAACTATTTCTCAAAAAATGTTCAAGTGGTTGCTGGACTAGATCTGCAAATTTTTGATATTGTTATGGCATGTTCAGCATGGTTCAGCTCATGATCAAACAATATTTATTTTATCTACAGGTATTAGGATAAGTACGGGCAATATTCAAAAAGCAGATGCAATTATTGTTGCGTGTGCTATTTTACACAATATAGCTTGTAAACATCAAGAAGAAGTTCCCCTTGCAGATCCTGAAGTACCACTGCCACCAGATGAAGAATTTGAGGAAGATAATATACCTCTTAATGTTGTTGGCAATGTACGAGAAGCAGTTCGTAGTGCTTTAATTAATGAATGGTTTGCAGTCTTATAAATTTAATTTGAGAATGGTTAAAAGGAATAAAAGTTCTAACTTCACACTTTTGTTTTGTAAGTGTTTTAGTTCGTCCTTCAATATTTCCATTTTTAAATTGTGTTCCTCCCTGGACACTCATGCTGTTCTTCTTCTACAAGTTTTAGGAAATCTTTTTTTTGCATTTCAGCAACCTCCTTCTTTGCTTCTACCATGTCGGCATGCGTTTTTACCACATTTTTTTGTGTATGTATATCACTTTTTTGCTGAAATATATTTAAAAAAAAATACATGACTATAAGATGAGAAATTCAAATAATCTTTGAATTAATGGTATCTTCAAAATATGATCTTCTTTTTACAGGAATAAACTTTTGTAATATTTTAATCTGTTTCTTGGAAGAGGAAAAAAAATGCATTCATGTTAAAATGTAAATGTAAAATTACCAGGAATCGTATTAATATTTAAACCTGGATGCTTTAATTGTTTTAATGATGCAGGAGTGTATCCCCAGTTATTTTCTGGAAGGAATCCTACTTCTTTTTCTCCTTCTGGTTCATACGCAATGATAATATTTTCTTAAAAAGTATTTAGAATAATATCTCATAAGGTGTATCTGAAAGTTCCTACACTTTCACAAAACTGGATGCAGGTTTCAATACAATTTCACTACTCGTAACTCCTGCATGTCACTATTTTCATTTGGTTGTGGTGATTAAGAGTGTTGTCGATAACTGCATCTAAAATTAAAGAAATTAAAAATGTTTACGATCCGCAAATAACAATAATACCTTCCATTGCATCACAATCAAAGTCATTTGTTCCTCCTGAGATAGTTTCGGCACCCAGTTCATGAATTTTAATGGATATTTCTGATATCCCTGGTGCTTTGTATTCACTTTCTCCTGTGCCCATAATGTTTTGCTTTTCTTGGGCACATTCTCTTCGTGCCGTTTTTTAAGCAAATACCATTTATTATGGAGTTGTGTGGCTGACCTTCCGCCATAAATGCCGGAACAGTTTGGCTCAGCGGCAATTTTTTCCCAACATTGCTGCTTTGCCTTCTAGGTTACAGAATCTGTGCTTTTATTTTCAATGATTTTATAATATTTTTTGGTTAATACCAGCAGAGCATCAATTTCGGTTTTTAAAAAAGTTTTTCCCTTACTTTTTTCTTTTGTTTCTTCAATTTTTTGTTCTTCCACATCGTGTTTTACTTTGTCTTCCATTTTGAATAGAAACAATCTGACAAAACAAGGTGCTTTAACCAAACTTTTATCTGCAATTTTTAGGCGGAAAAGTCAAATGTTGTACATCTTTGTAGTGGATAGAGTACATTTACGAAAACTATCGATGTTAAGTAACCACTAGTGAAAAGTAGCTGACACATGATGATAGAACATATTTTTTTCTAACCCTGAGGTAAACACCTGACCAGTGGTTGACAAACTCTCACTTTTCACCAGAGGTCGTAGAACCGGCCCTTAGCAGACATTGCTAACTAACATGGCGCAGTCATAGTTACCGTTGATTTATAACCAAAAAGTAAGTTAAGTTAAAATTAGCCTCAGAATAAAAGAATCAAACAAGATGGGTGATAGTCGCATGATGCAAATGGAGGGAAACATCGCCGAAAACTGGAAGCTATGGCGATGCCGCTTTGAGAACTATTTAGTAGCAGGTCAAATTAATAAAAAAGGCGAATCCATCCAGTGTGCTCAAGTATTACATTTTATAGGCGAAGAGGGATTCAAAAATTATACTACTTTTCAGTTTGAAGACGATCAAATAAATAAACTTGAAATCTTGTTTGATAAGTTTGAAGCGCATTTTCTACCCAAGGAAAATCTTACTTATGAGAGGTATAATTTCTTTTCATGTAGACAGATGCCGGGATAAAGTCTCGATAAATTCATTAGAGAAGTTAATAAAAAGGCAATGAAGTGCAAATTGAACAACCTACAGGAGGAACTAACGAAAACAGTTTCACTTTGTGGTACTATTGATACAGCAATAAGAGAAAAACTGCTACAAGAGGATGACACTGTGAGCCTTGAAAAGGTAATTGAAAAATGTGCTATCTGGGTAATTTTCAAGGAAGGAGTGAATCGATGGCTGGGCCTTTCAGCGACAACAGTGTGAATACTGTACAGAAAGGAAGATATAGTGTCTACAACAAATTGTTAACAAATAATTGGCACAACAAATTAGTTTTAATACAAACTCTGCTAGATACTTACCTGATGTCCATGTTAATGAAATAGAGTGTATGTACAAACTTAAGCTGAATGTAACTGGTTTCCAGGTATTAGAAAAGTTTATATATAGGAGTTATAAACTGCAATTGAATAGTGGCTCAGTGTTACTCAGTAATCGTAGATTTATCAAAAAGTTTAACAGTCAAATTAATGTAAAATATAAAAAAAAATGAGAGTAAAACAGAGGAAATCAGATACTTTATTGAACTAGAACCAGAAAAATTACTCGATAGAGAAGATAACGCTAGTGAAATAAACGGAGAAAGCAAAGTGGATGATGTTCTATCAGAAGACGCGAGTGATGTAGAAAGTGGACAGGAATAATGTATCACAATTTTAGTAAATGAGACAGACTCGCCAGACTCTGCTGACTCAGATTTGGAAATACAAATTGTTAAAAAATGCTACATAACTGCAGCTGGACGTTTGTCCAAACCTCCTTCAAATCTGAATCAGTATGATTAGTTGAGAAAAGGGGATATTAGATAGTTCACGTAGATATGTACGTGAACTATTGTAGGTTAGGTCTATGACCCTAGTCAAAGTTGGCAGTCATGCGGTGTCGGCTGTCAATCATGTCATCTTAGACACATGCTTGTAACATGATACATGATTAAAATATAAATAAGTATATCATTATCTTGATAATTCTATATTAAAATATAGTTAGCAGTGATTGCTAACTAACATTATTGTTATTGTTGTTGCGTAAAAAAGGTGAAATAATTCTAATATATTTTCATCAAAATGGTTCATTATTCCTATGAAGGATATGCTGATATGTATTCAATCTACGATGAGGTGCAATGTAATGTTCGTGCAGCCGAACGAAGATACGTGGAACGATGCCATTTCTAAATCCTCCATATGAAATATTATTTGAAAAGTAGTTGATGCAAACTGGTTACTGGACAAAAAGAACTAGGACCCAATTTTTTCTCAAACATTTTATTTTGCGATGAAGCAAGGTTCACTTCGGAACGGAATTTTCAATTCACATAATGCACATCATTATGCTTACATTGGTGAAATTCCGCACGCCATAAAAGAGACGAAACACCAGCAAAGATTTAGCATGAATGTATGGAAGAGTGTAGCCGGCAATCAACTACTGGGACCAATAGAGATCTGGCCGTTGAACAGGACAGGATAACCTAAACTCTGCAAAATAATTTACCTGATTCAATGGAAGACGTTTTCGTAATTACTCTGTATAATGTATGGTCCATTCACGGTGGTTGTCTTTTGGTTGTCATTTTAGCCGAGTATTTCGTTAGTATCTTGGATGGAAATCGATTGATTGGACGAGGATGGCCAGTCAATTAGCCTGCAAGATCGCCAAATTTCAATCCAAGGTAAATTGTACAGGGTATTGTTAAAACGGCTGAATCGGTTTTTCCATAAATATTTTTTTATTATTTATGTTTCAAACAAATTATCAATGAAAAATCATACATTGATCAAACAAAACAACATCAATAAAACACCCATTAAAGGAATGAAATTACCATAATTTGAATAAATTTACTTCTGTCCACACTTAACATGAATATTGTACGTTTTGCGTGTAAGCTGTAAAAAACTACGACTAAATCTATATAACCATTATCCTATACTTACCCAGTATCGATTTTTTCTCGTATCGTACTTATTGTAATTGGCGTACATAATTTCAATTGCTGAAATTATTTCGAGTAACCTTAGTGCGAATTCAAGCGTTTCATTTGCACTTTCAAACCAATTTCACAGGATACCAAGTACCAGTCTCATTAACCACTTACGGGGTGCTTCACTTTATTTTATTTAAAACAACCGGGATTCGTCTTAATATTTGACTAATACAGAGTTGAGAGTTAAAACTTTGAAATTGGAAGTGTAGAATACAGTTTTATACAGCTTTATAATTCATATAAAATGTGTGCTTCACTCCCTTAGTATATTAGGTCTCTACAGCTAGAAATTTAAAATTGTTTTTTATTTATGATGGTTAAACGACTCAATTGATCATAATTTTACCGCTTATAAACACCATAAATACACACTAGCTGGCGTTATGAACAGATCTGAACTAACCCTTTTTTCACTTCTTAGTGATAATCCTACTTATCTCAAATATTATCAAAGAAGAAGCGACACAAAAATGGTCCACATCTCTTAAATCGTCAATTTTATTGAGATGTAACAAAAAGAAGCATTTAGAAGTTAAGAAACCAAATATGAGAAACAATTGTATTCGCATTTATGTGTAGTAAATTGGGTTTTATTCAAACTATTCTATTTAAAACTTTTTGTATATTACATATCTTCATATCCACATAAATTTATAGATAATCGTTTTAAAATAATTTGGTGTTGATAGGTTGGTTGGTGAATGTATTTGCATGTTTCATAGACTATCGAAAGGCGTTTGACTGTGTTTATCATCAGAAGATGATTGGAATTCTAAGAACAATTGACAAACAAGACCTACGTTTCATATTAAAACTTTTATTGGAATCAAACAGCGGTAGTAGAGATCGGAAGATATGCAGATCAGACGGGGCGTTCGACAGGGTTGCGTCTTGTCTCCAATCCTGCTCAAACTGTACTCGGAAACTATATTTAGAGAAGCACTGGATGGAGTCCAGGGTGGAATCAAGATCAATGAAACCTCAATAAACAATATCAGGTACGCCGATGATACGGTTATAATAGCCAACGATGTACAAGAACTACAAAGCATCATAGATTCCGTAGTTCACTATAGTGAGATGTTTGGATTGCATCTCAATGTCTCCAAGACCAAACTATTGGTCTTTTCTAAGACTCCAATAAATGCACACCTGTGTGTCAAGGGTCTAACAATCGAACAAGTGAGCTCAATAAAATATCTGGGAGCTAACATCAATAGCCAGTGCGACCCGAAAAGGTAAATACTTTCAAGGATTGAACAAGCGAGAAAAATCTTCATGAATATGAAATAATTTTCTACAAGACTGGACCTTAGTTTGGAACTCATAACTCGAATGATCAGATACTACGTCTGTGAAAGCTGGACACTAAATTCACAGATTGAAAAGAGAATAGAAGCCTCGAAATGTATGTGTATAGACGGATGCTGCGAATTTCATGGGTACAAAGGATCACCAAAGATGAAGTACTTCAACGCATGCACAAACAAAAAGAACTACTGAACACCACCAAGGAAAGAAAAATGCAATACCTGGCTGATACGATGAGAGGTGATAAATACGAAATATTACGCCTCTTAGTAGAGGGCAAAGTTCAGGGCAAAAGATCTGTAGGAAGACGCCAGAAGTCATGTCTAAAAGATTTAAGGAGATCGCTCGTCTGCAGAAATCCTTCGTGCTGCAGTTTCCAGAGCAACAATTGACATTTGGATCGCCAAACTTCGGCAAGAGAGGGCGTGATAAAAAGAAGAAGAAGAAGGTTGGTGACAGATCTATCATTCTGAAAATTTTTTGCTCTAGTAGATATCTAGTAGATATCCAATGAAATCATTTGATTGAACACAACCAATCAGAACAACATTATACTGAAAACAGACCATGGGCTGTTGAAAGTTAAAACGAAAATTAAACGTTTTTCGTCTACTGAACACAAAAATATTGTAGAAATACGATTCATAACATGTTCATTTTACATTTATTTATATAAATAGCCATTTTGTTGTGCATCTGTTGTGTTAGATGTTTTTGTTTTCTCAGTTTAGTATGGACCTTGCAATATTTAAAAAAAACGCGATTATTGCTCAGTGTTGGATGCAGGGGAACTGAAAATGACGTCCAGTCAGCCTTTACTCTCGTTATTCACCTTCCATTTTTAATGATTTTGGAATAGAAATTTTAATTGTAACTCCTTCATACTGGTCCATAATATAAATGAAGCCCATCTAGTGGACGAAAACCCATGTTTATAATGAGGGTTATTGTGACACCCTGTAAATGTATCTGTCAGTTATTCGGTTGTTTTCGAATTAATAAGTAATATACATGAAAAACCGCGAGTAGCCTATAACTGTGGTTAGAATAAATAATTATCCGGAACTTGGTTACCATATCATTATAAATTATTTCAATTACTTATAACAAATAGAATTATTGTGTACGTATATAGTAGTAACATTTTTTTATTTGTTTTATTTAAATTTAGCAACTATTTCTATTGAAACATGAGCAATTTTGAAATTATAAAAAATATAAGCATACAAAAATAGCGACATAAATTAAAGTTTATTAAAGAGGTGCGCTTTCTTGAGTAATTGGAGTACTAAGTGAGTTCGATCAGGGCAGTTCAATATGTCTTTGATGTTCGATTCTATTACTATTAAATAACTGTGAGTCAGTTTTGTGTGACCGATTCGCAATCTTCCGAAGATGAACATTTTTTCCCAGGCCGGGGAAGTTTGGTTGCCAAGTGTGGGCTGAATTTCATGGAGATTTTTGTTGATAGTTCTCCAATGGTTTTGCCATGTTTGTGTAGATTTTCTTTTAATAATAGATTGCTGTTGTTGTCGGTAATGTGTGAGGGTAGCCGGATGACGGTAACTGTTATATTGATCAACAAGTTCAAAAACGTGTTAATTCTTGATAAAGCTCCAAAAAATATGAGTGATGGCTCATTCGATTCGGAATGACGTCTAGAAAAATCTAACGAAAGTATGTATTAGCACATAAAAAATTGCAATTGTTATTAAAAAATGAAGATGAAGAAAAGATAGCATTCGTTTACTGTTAGTTTGTGTATTGTTGTATATTGATGTCGATGTGGTTACTATGAAAATGAAATTATTGTAAAATTTGGTAGAGCTACTATATGTATATATGTATGTATGTAAATTGGGGTGACATTCACTGAGACCTAAAAGATCTATTGTGCCCCTTACTTCTACTTAGTTCCTGAGAAAAGTCTCAGAGACTAGTGGCTCCTTTAGACCTATTTCCCGGAGGAATTTTAGGATATCTGCAGGCTTTAACTTAGCTAAATGTCCCTTTTCTATCCCAGTAATCTCCAAGATATTGTGCCCTAGGATTCTGTATTGCTGTGCAGTTCGCAAGTATGTAGATGGAGGTTTCCTTTTCCATGCCACAGGATCTACACTCTTTTTCCTCCCCTATTTTGAGCTTTTCCTAGTGTCCATTGAGGCGAAAATGTCCCATAAGGATGCCTGTTAAAACTTTTAGTGCAGTTTTACTTTGACCTATGCATTCATTTGACCTCAACAGGTTGTAATCACCCAGAAGAATATTTGATCCTACTAGATCTTTCCAATGGTAAGATCTTATATTTTCTTCGGCTTTGCCTATTTCTTCCAATATTACATTGGAGCTGATACCGCAAGAGGGTTCCGGCCCCTAAACTGGTGTTCGAGTCCCCCTCTTTGCTAGTTTATCTGCTATTTCATTTCCTTCTATTCCAGTGTGTCCTGGATTCCACAGTAAGGTGACTATATTGATCTCGCCTAGTTTATTTAGTTTTCCTAGGCATTCCCACACCATTTTGGAACTGATAACACAAGAGCTCAGTGCTTTAATGGCTGCCTGACTATCCGACATTATGATAATCCTTTGCCTTCTATATCCTTTATCACTGGGCACACTTTCTGATAGCGTGAATTTCCGCTTGAAAGATACTCGGCGTATTTCCCAAGCTTTCAGAGTAGTTGGTTCCTGGCCCGTACACTCCTATCCCAGTTCCTTCTATTGATATTATCGAAATTATACAAGGTAACTTAACTAAATTGATCGTTCTAATTGGTTGAACATTATACGAAAAAAAAAATCAATGTATTATCGTTCCTTTTCACGATATCATCAATAGATATCATTTTAGTGAATACGAAATTATTGGAATACCGTTTGCCGTTCCTCGTTTTTCTTAAAAAGAGCATGAAATATCTTTATATTCTCAATGTAATTAACGAAATTATATTATGTTCGATTTATATTCATTCATTCATTCAATTAATTGTCGTTAGATTTGCTCATAGGAACTGTGACTGACTGAGATTTGTTTGTATAAGTGAAGAAGTAACAGTTCGTGAAATAACATTCATCACTAGCATGATGGCGTCAGACCGTTATGCAGTTTGCAGTCACGGCAAACCCGCCGATTTTACTGCCAAGACGCGCCAATATATGTTTAACATCTAAATTCTTTAAAGTAGTGTCACAAAACAACTATCAAACCACCCGGGTTTGATATCAGTTGTTATGACAACCCAGGTGTGTAATTGTTACTAAAACTTCAAAGTTGTTCAAATAACTCCACTGGACCGGCAATTTTAAGTAATTTACAGAATGCAACAAATTGTGTTTTTAATATTAATATTTATGATAATTAGTAGTTTTTAGTTGAGGTTTTGTATATGTATGTTGAAATAAAATAATTTTTGAAAAATGGGTTGGTATACTTTTTTGTATATACGTCGACAAAATAATGTTCCTAACTCATGCGTAAAGTGTCTTTCCCGCCCTTGACCGCTTGCCCGAACTCCGCTCCGCGTCGTTCAGGTCAACTGCAGTCGCGTGCGGGAAAGTATCACTTTCCGCACTTGTTAGGAAAATAACTATTTCCCGTGCGGGCGCACGGGAAAAAGTTTTCCTGTGCGCTAACATGCGTTGCTAAGGACAATGAACACAGTTCCCTTAGCAACACTAAACCACAATTGTATTTTGACAGCAGATGTCAGTGTTTTGAATTATAGTATGGTATAGTAAATAAATAGTTACTAGTTTTTGTATTAAGAAAGGTATAATGAAAAGTATCGTTCATTACACAGCCATAAACGCTTTTCCCGTGCTTGCACGACTTCGCGCGCCCACGGGAAAAGCCTATTTTCTGGACTCGTAATGAAATATACTATCTTATGTATACTTAGCTATTTTTAATCGTATCTTTGCTTAGAAAATAGATATAGAGACACGGTTTTTACCATTTTTTTTTAAATTACAAAAATATAGCATCGCACTTTAAGACTCCCCAAAAAAGTTGAAAACTAATAATTGTTCAATCATCGCCATTTAACGACCGGTAAAACCACTGAAATGAAACGATGAGGTAATATTTCACTAGGCATTGAAATTCTCTTTCAAATGATACTAACTTTGTCAAAATCCATAAAGCGGAACAAAAGTTATAACAGTTTTATTGAGCCAGCTTCCCCACTCACCCCTACCAGTTATATCACAAGCTAGAGGAAAAGTACTGAAGCTAAATTACGTAAAATGATCTAATGATACGAGGATTTATATTTTGTGGTACTAAAACGGTACATTTATTTCCCGGTAATTTTATTGATGACGTTATCACGCTCACATAGATGACGTCAAAAATAAAAATGGGATCTGACGATGAAGCGCCCATTTGAAAATAAAACTCGACGGGTTTCAGGATTTTTACCCAAAAACCACCCGTTTAATGTAATAATGAATTTATTCCTTTCATTTGGACCATACTGTATGGATTGTTCCCTATACACTTTTTCATTTTATGTTGTTATTGATATTTTTTTATCTATATATAAAATTTTTATACATTTCCGATGACAATAAATCATATTTCTTTTTTTTATTTCTCTCTCTATCCTAACCGAAGTGCCCTAAGAAATTATTACTGTGAGTAATTTAGAAAAAAATATTAACGAAAAGATTTACCAAAAAAAATGAATGTTAATTATTATAACCATTATAACATCATCCATATATCAAGAAACAACCACAAACCAAAATTTATTAAAATCATGTGAGACCTTCCATTAAAAAAAAATACTCTGTATATTTTAATCCTAAATTAAAATGTAACGTAACCGACCCTGTATAAAATTAAAATTATTTCCATAACTTTCCGCACATGAACAAAATTTGAAGCGATCGACTAAATACCAAATAAGGAGTCTCGAATACATCTCCAATAAAAAAACAGTAAACATCAAGCCGACTTTTTTTGTTAACCCTAGAAAAAACTGCTTTACGAATTTATTCCAAAGAACAAAGAGTGTTGTTCATTGCGCGTTATTGTTTTAAGTAGTGAATATCGATATTTTTGAGATTATTCAGGTAATTTTTGATTATTTTATTAACAAAATACATTTTTAATGTTATGATACTCATTATGTTGTACGACTTTTATATTTTTTAAAACTAGCAATTTTAAATTGTTATTTTATTATAATATCAATTAGAAATTTGTGTTATGTAGATACAAGTGTATAAATTCAAGGGTGATCCTTACATTTACATTGTCAGGAGTAAATTTCTATATTTTTTATACCAGTTTAGTAATTATATATTACGTCATGTTGTGAAATTTGTTATTACTTGATTTTTTTTGATAATTATGAAAATACTCCACGTAGTAAGGGTTGAAACAATAATTAATTTTATTGTTTTGTAAATCACTTGTTAATAACGTATTTTTATGAGCAGACGTGTAGGTAAGTGTGGACAGAATTCAAGAAATTGTTGTCAGATCGATGAATATTTGGATGACTTGGGTAATAGGGATGCGCGATACTATCCGATATTCCAGTGTATCGATACCTTCACTTCCGATACTCGATATTTTGTATCGATTTTGTGCTTTTCGATGCATTCCAAGTATCGATAAATTTGTAGTGTATCGATACCTGGCGATACGGGATTTTTAGTGGTAGCGGCAAGTGGTGTTATCTATAGTGATGAGCGATATCGTGATTCTTTAATTACGTTGTGAAATGATGTCGTGCTTTTTTAAATGAAACTAAAAATAAAAAACAAAAAATGTGCAGTTTTTTGCGTTTTTCGAGCTAATTTTGAGGTTATGTGAAAAAGTCACGGATGAAAAAGTTGTAGATTTTCATAAGATCTACAACTTTTATAATCAAATTTTTATTCTAGGAACTCAACTTTGGCCGGAAATCGCAATAATGTCTTCCCCCCCCCAAAAAAGTGTGTTTTACCGACTGAAAAAACGTTATAACTCGAAAAATTTCCAATATTTCAATTTGAATTTTTTTTTCATTGTTTGTGACTATCAAAGCTACCTTCTACTAAATTTTCATCAAAATCAAACATTTTTTAACGAAAACAAAAATAAAAAACGAAAATTGCAGTTTTTTGCGTTTTTCGAGCTAATTTTGAGGTTATGTAAAAAAGTCACTGATTAAAAAGTTGTAGATTTTTCCAAGATCTACAACTTTTATATTCAACTTTTTATTTTAGGAAATCAACTTTGGCCGGAAATCGCAATAATGTCTTTTTCCACCCCCTAAAAAAAGTGTGTTTTACCGAAAAAACGTTATAACTCGAAAAATTTCCAATATTTCAATTTGAAATTTTTTTTATGGTTTGTGACTATCAAAGCTACCTTCTACTAAATTTTCATCAAAATCAAACATTTTTTAACGAAAACAAAAATAAAAAACGAAAAATGCAGTTTTTTGCGTTTTTCGAGCCAATTTTGAGGTTATGTGAAAAAGTCACTGATCAAAAAGTTGTAGATTTTTCCAATATCAACAACTTTTATATTCAACTTTTTATTATAGGAAATCAACTTTGGCCGGAAATCGCAATAATGTCTTTTTCCACCCCCCAAAAAAGTGTGTTTTACCGAAAAAACATTATAACTCGAAAAATTTCAATATTTCAATTTTAAATTTTTTTTCATGGTAGAAGCTACCTTCTAAATTTTCATCAATATCGAACATTTTTTAAGGAAACTAATAATAAAAAACGAAAATTGCAGTTTTTTGCGTTTTTCGAGCTAATTTTGAGGTTATGTGAAAAAGTCACTAATCAAAAAGTTGTAGATTTTTCCAATATCAACAACTTTTATATTCAACTTTTTATTATAGGAAATCAACTTTGGACGGAAATCGCAATAATGTCTTTTTCCACCCCCCCAAAAAAGTGTGTTTTACCGAAAAAACGTCATAACTCAAAAAATTTGCAATATTTCAATTTGAATTTTTTTTCCATAGTTTGTGACTATCGAAGCTACCTTTTACCGAATTCTCATCGAAATCGATCAATTTTTGCAGAAACTAAAAATAAAAAACGAAAAATGCAGTTTTTTGCGTTTTTCGAGCTAATTTTGAAATTATGTGAAAAAGTCACCAATTAAAAAGTTGTAGATTTTCTCAAGATCTACAACTTTTCTCATCAACTTTTTATTCTAGCACTTCAACTTTAGCCGGAAATCGCAATAATATTAGTCTTTTTCCACCCACCCAAAAAAAGTGTTTTTTACCGAAAAAACGTCATAACTCAAAAAATTTCCAATATTATAATTTGAAATTTTTTTTCATGGTTTGTGACTATCAAAGCTACCTTCTACTAAATTTTCATCAAAATCGAACATTTTTTAACGAAACCAAAAACGAAAAATGCAGTTTTTTGCGTTTTTCGAGCTAATTTTGAAGTTATGTGAAAAAGTCACTGATTAAAAAGTTGTAGATTTTTCCAATATCTACAACTTTTATATTCAACTTTTTATTATAGGAAATTAACTTTGGCCGGAAATCGCAATAATGTCTTTTTCCACCCCCCAAAAAAGTGATTTTTACCGAAAAAGCGTAAAAATTAGCAAAATCTCGGATCGTTTACGTATCGATACTTTGAGTATCGATAAATTAATATTCGATATTCTACTGTATCGATACTTTACGTTCCGATCCGTATCGATACCTAATATCGATACTTTCTAGTGTATCGCGCAATCCTATTGGGTAATTTGAAACAAAACGTAAACTCGGCGTTGTGCGTTAATAAAAAAATTGAAAACTGATTGGCGCAGGTTCTTGCCTAACTGAATTTGAATTTGGGAGATAACAAAGCCACTTCTCAGGGCTTTGTTACCTGAGGAATTAAGTAAAAAAAAGATATTATCAAGAATTGATAATTACAAATTAAAATATTTTTCTTCACTGTTTATAATCAAACAATATTGAATTAATATCACTTTTCTTTTTTCTTTACAGATTTTAACGTTCGTTTCAGCTCAAGAAATGCGATATGCCTAAAAGTAGGAGACTGTTGTGACCAATAACAAAAATAGAAATATTATGTGAAAATAAAAATATTTTATATTAAAGAATTAAAAAAAATTGATATTTCACGAATTATGGGCTGATAAATTACAGAAATAGGAATCACAAAAATTTTTTTATCATCTTTATTGTTAGCTGGTGTTGAATTCAAATTCAAAAAAATCCTCATAAACTTTTAACTTTTATAACAATAATAATCCCTTTTGGATTTTCTGTAACTATGTGGAATATCTCCACAATTTTTTGCGTGTTTTTACTGGTCATCTGGTAACCATTTTTATTAATATATTTTTTCAACGAAACCTTATGAATACATACTAATTTTTTCATTTATATATTTTTCAAATTTTATGAATATATTTTCTATTCTTGTTATTTAAAAAGTATGCCTGAAATGTTTTTGCTATTACAACTTTTTACAATTTTTTGTATAGGTTGCTTCACTTTTAATAATTTTATAAATATATTAAAGATTGGGAACACCCCAGCAAGAGGATATTTATGTGTGGATTTCGCTTGTGTTTCTTTTGTTTCAGGTGAAGTACTTTCAGAGCAGAGCTTCAGCGTTCTGTTAGCAAATCGGTCAATCATTAAATAGTAATTTAATCATTTTCAATATAATTAGAAAAAAAAAATTATCTACCGAATAATAGAAAAAGAAAAATCGCTTAATAATTTAATTTTTCTCCTTAATTTATAGTTATTTATTGTATAAGTGTTTTCGATAGTGTGTTTTATCCACGCAAGAAAGTTTAAACCCGAGAGCGAAGCTTAAGGGTTTAATTTTCTTAAGTTGATAAAACGCAACTAAAACACGAATGCAATATAACGTTTTATCCACAATCACACTCATTTAGAATCAGATTTTATCAAAAAGTGATTTGACATTTCGCTCTGATAGCAAAAATAACTAAAATGTAATTGATTTAAGATTGTATTTTTTATTATTCCAGTATAGTGGTAGAGTGGTACTTTATATGCTTCCTAAGTATGGTTAAAACTCCAATTATAATGTGATTGTGGATAAAAACATTTATTCAGTCTAGCATATTATTAAATATGAAAAATAAATTTTATCAACTGTAGAATATAAAAAGAAAAATTGGTCAAGAATATAATTTTTTCTACAACTGAGCTCAGATTCGGGGATATTTTAAGAAACCTCAAATTTTTCTGTAATTTAAAACATTTATTTAGTCTAGCATATTATTAACCAGTTTGTTGAAAAATTGTTTTTTTCGAAATATGTATCGAGTCACTCCCAGAACGCACTAGGTACAATGGAATCTTCCAGACAACAAGGATTTCGGGTGTTTCCAATTCTATACATATTCGTTTTTTGCTAATTTACAAACTATATTTAAATAGAAAATGGTGTATACAGTTACATCATAAATTAACTTTTTTATCAACAAATATTTTTGTTGTTACACAAATTTTCAAATTGATGTTTGCCCATATTATTTATAGAAAATGTGATCACAAACCTTTCCTTGGGTACAATAAAGACTTGTAGTTTTTGAAAATCTTTTTTTTATTTTGACATATTTAGACAGTTTAATTTTCCTCAAAAGACACTTTTTGTGTCCAAATTTCTTAGACTACTCATTAATTTTGTGGTACCCCAAGCTTTTTTCAAAATTCTACTTAGAATACACTAACTTGAATTATTTATAAATATTATTTATTTTTATTTGAAATTCCCTTTCTTTTCAAGTTATTTTTAAAAGTGCTCACTATAAAATCATATTAATCTGGACACTGCACTGGATTGGGGTTAAGCAATATACAGTCTCACTTTCGATGCTGTTTTTCCTCATTCTAGCAATTCTAAACTTTATAATATGTTGTTTGATTCTCATACTTTTCCCCAATTAGAATTTTTTAGAAACTTGTTAATTTTTGTATTACTTAAAAGAGTCTGTGGGTGATATGGTAAGATTTTCATGGACTACAAGGACAAGGCTGTTGGGTTAAGCTCATCTTCCCTATACTGACCGAATTGTATGAATTATTTATTTTAGTAAATTATAATTTGAGATGTGTATTTATACAGTACTCGAAATGTAATCTATTTTAAATGATACATGCAACCAGTTTTTATAGATAGGTGAGTTACTCTATAAACACAGGTACTGGCTCGAAGTTGCTCTAACGTAGTGGACTTAGAGGCGGTATCATAAGGAAACTTTTGTGATGTATGCCTTTCAGTAAGTGATGTATGTGGTGGCAATCGCCGGCCGGTAAATGGAAATGGTCGATTTCGGTATTTAGTGATGGTTTGATGGTAAATGGAAACATGGTGCAGTCCAAATGGTATTGGGATGGAGATTGGGCTTAAAATGTAAGTGTTAGTTTTACTTTAAAATATTTTTTTCTTTTTTGGGACGCCACTAATTACTCCTCCTACTATTTTGTGCTTGACTAATAACTTTAAAGTTACTAAAAGTCAGCAAGAAAGTGTGTTTTTTAAATTTTAGTTGATAAACATTTGAACATTTAACTTGTTGCTAAATATACAGTATGGTCCAAATGATGAGAATAAATTCATTATTTCGTAATATGTAAAACATTAGATGTAGGTACTACAAAGAAAATAGAAACTCGTAGGATCCTGTTCCTGTTTTGTGTTGCTTGTGGTTATTCAACACAGTTTTGATAAAATGCTTTATAATATGTAATAACTGTCAACAAATGTCGAATGGAATATTAGAGTGTATACAATAATAGACCACAATAGATCTGAAAAGGTCGCAGTGGTATAGGCCGATTAGCCACCTCATTCTAGTAGATGTGACTTTGACAGGTCGGCCATCTTATGCTGAAGGGCAACCGAATTGATTAGTCGGAGTTGAACCACAACATAGTTGTATCTTGTTTGTTTTAAAGTATTTTAGAACAATCTAGCTTGTAGTGGAGTCAGTTGCTTGTCAGACAGACTTTCTAGAACCTCAGCCGGAAATAAAAAAACTCCACACTTAACAAATCCACAAAACGATGGCATTTTAGATACCTTTGAGAACTAATCGTTAATTAAAGTCTAACTATTAACCTTTGTTTACCAGTAAACAATGAACAGCAAATGAAATATGTGCCCTCCAGCACAATATGGCCGACCTGTCAGTGACGTCATTCTGGAATGGTCTATTAGTTAGTAATGCCAGTAAAATTGAGTGAAAATGCTTCAACTATCATGTAAGGCAGTTATGAACATAACCAAAAATATTTTGAGATAATAGTGGAAATATTTTTCTCGCGAAAATAATTTAAATTACAATATCCTAACAACACAAAGACAAAATTGTGTAATAACTTACTAGTGTAGGAGCAAGGGTTTCCATTTGAAGTCTCCTTCATTAGCTTTATCTGAGGCTCTGATCCAATAAGCATTCCCATGATCGTAGCCAGGGCTGTAACAAAAGAAATATGTGAAAAAAACTGTACAGGACTAATTTCCGGATTAATTTCAAACTTAACTAAAGTTATCGATTCAAAATTTCTTATAAAAATTAATAGAAAAATCTAATGAAAATTTTACATAATTTTTATCAGAAATCTTGGCTTTATTAAGTTATATACTTATACAGGGTGAATCACGACCAACGGAAAAGGACGAAGGTTTATAGCGAAACCGTGGATTCTTGAAATTTTTGTCACTTCAGTAGTTTGCATATTGATAACGGTTACATTTTGAAATTATTTTAAAAAATACAGAATGTCCCAATAAAGTGTGGTATATTTGAGTTATATTTATTCTTATGGGACTGGGTTTTGTTGAATTTTCTGTCCGTGAATAAATTATACTTTATGAAGGATTTCCGATACCTAAGTACAGTGTTCCGAGTTTTGTCGACTTTTCCTAAAATTTAAAGATTTAAAGAAATGCCAATATTTGATTATCCAACTAATTATAACAAGTTTACTTCCACGTCTCAATAATTGGGCATTCGTTGAATGTATTTTGTTAGATTAAATTACTTTTGAAACACTGTGGATGTAACAGGCGATTGAAAATAAAACACGTTTACCACTGCACTCTGTCAAAGAATAACTGTCCATTTTTTATTTTGTTCATATCATAGTATCCGGTAGGTGTCAGTGTAGGACAGTACAATCTTTAGTGATGTTTTGATCTATTTCCTACATATTTCACCTTATATTTATCAGAACGATTCCACTGAATATTGAACATCATCTCTTTACAGACTGTTAAAAATTTAGTTTTATTATTGTTCATTAGTTCATTCAATATGGACCACCGTATATTTTAATAATAAATATTGTTAAACAAAGACCTTTGTCGAATTTCGTAAGATCGTCTCATACCTAAATGTAAAGTTTTTGAGTATTAAAACTAGTTTAATGGGACATCCTGCATATTTCCGAAACTTTTTAAAATGTAACCTTTATCAATATATTAGATACTACTGAAGTAACAAACATTTCTAAACTTCTACGTTTCACTGTACTTCCGTCCCATTGGTTGTTACTTGTAATGAGATACCCAATAAAAAAATTAAACCAGTTATTAATATTTCCTAAAGATTAAGTGAACTCAGAGTAACATCGTTTCACTTTCAATTTCTTATTTTTTCTCATGAGGGAATTTGAAAATCATTTAAAATTTTTCTTATCGCTTATAAATAAAATTTTTAAATTTTCCAATTCAGGGATGGAATGAATGAATAGGTAGATGAATTTCCAAACAAGAGCATTTCAAAAATATATCTTCCACTGTGAAGATATTTTTACAGTTTCTAAAGTATCAGCTTCTTTAAGTTAGTGCAACAATGAGCCAGAGCTTGTATACCGAAGTTTCTTAATTTATAGCACCCTGTAAAATCAACCACTTCTAATTTGGATAGTTCCTTGCTTGCCAAGATTCATAATATTAGCATCGGTAATTTCTGACCAAATCTAAACTAAAATGGAAAATACGATTTCTATTGATATCTTAAATCTGATTGACCTTTCTTCTGTTGCATTTGAGTTTCTTTCCTCATATGAAGCTTTATGGAATACTCCGTGTTGATTGTCGACGAAATAAACAAATAATGTTAACTTTCCCGGCTTTTCTGTGATAATAATTCGATGACCATATTTCAATGTCATGCGGATTTTGATAGCTCTGTTGCATATTTGCACAAATATTTTTTAATTCATCGAGTGTAAATTGGCAATCATCACTATTTTCGATAAATTTAATTATCTCCTCCATCGCAGCATTCGTTATTTCATCTTGAGAGCGGCCAACCTTACCCCCACTATTGTGCCTCAAGAACGATTTGTAGCAATTGTCATAATATTTAGCCTAAGCAGCTACTGAATCTTACTGGAAGTTAATGCGTGCAAGTACAGCCTTACTCGAAGATAATGCGTGCAAGTACAGCCTTCGCCACATCATCCTCACGAGCCTGAATAAGGGACTGAGTATCTTTTGAGTATAATTTCCGAGACTAGTATGGTTTATACATATACGAGACACAAATAACAATTTTTACTTATATTAAATGTCCTACTTTTTATAACTCGTTTGACTTTTAGAATAAAAGGTTTAGATAAACAGATAAACAGTTTAGATAAACTTAGATAAACAAGTATTAGGTCCATTTTTGTAGATAATTTTAATATATACAAAGGACTATGCTTCCATCTTATGGAAAATAAAAGACCACTCAAATGCGGATATTTTGATACCAACTTATTCGTCTTGAAAAATAGAACATTTGATAACATTGCGCCAATGTTGTAATTTAATTAATAAACCCACAATTAATGATATTATTTTTAAAATCGCTTACGGAGATTGTATGAGTAAGACAGAGAGAAAATACGTGAATAGACATGTATTACAGATTCCACGAAGTAAGGATATCAGCGGTGATAAGAAATGAATAAATAAAACCAGACAGGGTTGAACTGACCTAATTTTATCAGTTAATTTTTATATTTTGTTTTTTCTTTGTAGTATTTTGTAGTGTATTTGTTGGCATCGGTAACTCTTTAAAAAAAATAGGTTAGGGATGCGGAAAAGATTTTTTTATATGCAAGATGTTAAATGTCTATTAACTGTTAATACAAAAATGCTTGTGAAATGTGTGTAGGTAATGAACCCGACCTAAAGGGTGATACTAAAAGATAATGTATAATTCTTAGAGTATCCCCTTTTACGCGCTCCACCTTCCCCCCACAGGCAGTGCCTGAGGACCTCAATACCTTCTATCCGCGAAGTGTAGCTGAAAAAAAATTTTTATTGGCCTTAGCCGGTTTTTATATTTTTTTGGTAGGTAAAGTCGCCTTTTTGCTTTATTAAATTTTTTTGATGGCCAAAGCCGGGCTTTGTTTAATTTTTGTATTTTTTTGATAGCCGAAGCCGGGTTTTGTTTAATTTTTGTATTTTTTTGATAGCCGAAGCCAGTTTTTGTGTTATATATATTTTGATGGCGATGAGTGTTTTCCCTTGCGTGACATAAAAAGCACTGTTAACTGAAATCTAATTTGCATCATTATATTTCTTCATGATTAGGTATAGTTCGATCAGCAGCGTCAACTACAGTCAACCAGTCTACCTGTTCCATAATTAGGATACGTTAAGCCGTCACTCGAGTTCCCGTCAGGGTGAAAACTGACCTGTCCAAAAGGTGTTTATGGTAATTGCGGTAAATTCTCTGAATCATCTGATATTTAGCTATGTATTTATTGCAAATTGTAATAAGTGAACAGTAAAAGTTTTAAGGGAGGTCCGTTTTCAGATGTATGAAATAAGAAATAGTTATAAATGTCTTATGTTTGGCACTATTAAACGATATTATTTTATATGATATCATTATTGGAATAAAATACGGAATTTTAATTCTACAATTTTATTGCGTACTACTACTGAACTGAGTCATAAATACATACATGTAAGGAAGCTAACCTAACCTAACCTAACATATAACCCAACCAGAAAGGGTTTACCCTTTTCACTTAGTATTACTTCAAGCATTTTGTGTATCACTATAGCGTACGACAACAAACGTTCGGAAATATGTATATTAATAAACTGCCGTTTCGAAAATGACAACTTAATATAATAGAAAATATAATAGAAAAATATATTCATAGCAATTAGTACTGACAGACCCCCTAGCCACCCCAATAGGTTATTCAACTTTTTCATTAGAATTCAGGATTACGAATATTACGATTTACTGGAATTTTCAAAACTATTTAGTTTACCTGTAAGCGGATTAAATAAACTGGACGGCAATTCGAGTGCGCGATGTGTATTTTATAGTCATTTAAGAATCCTGTCGGGAATTCGTTTGCACCGGAATTGTTTACGAAATACGTGTCGGTCAGTGTTATTAAATGTACCTATTATAATTTTACTATTATAATATAGAAAACGTTATAATAAACTGCTATTACAAAATGACAAACTTATGTAAAGATGTTAGATTGTCAATTGAGAGATGTACCTTTTTTACATAATTTGATTGCAATCTATCATATCTTTATACAACTGAAAAATATAATCCTATTATTTTGTTTCAACGAAACTGGCATTCATCGTATGTACAACTATATTCACAAGTCCGACTCTGTTTCACCGCAGCAGGTGGAGTCCTATTGAATGGTTAGATTTTGTAATCGAATCGAAAATTTCTGACAAATGAACTGATTTTGTGGGTTTATTAATTAAATTACAACATTGGCGCAATGTTATCAAATGTTCTATTTTTCAAGACGAATAAGTTGGTATCAAAATATCCGCATTTGAGTGGTCTTTTATTTTCCATAAGATGGAAGCATAGTCCTTTGGTATGAGCTAGTTTTTTGATAAAATGTACCGATTACGAGGAAAATCTAAGAAATCGAAAATTTTGACAAGTTGTTTAGCGCCCATGGGATCGATAGGGACTGTGTAGCGT
This sequence comes from Lochmaea crataegi, assembly GCA_947563755.1. Taxonomy (NCBI): domain Eukaryota; kingdom Metazoa; phylum Arthropoda; class Insecta; order Coleoptera; family Chrysomelidae; genus Lochmaea; species Lochmaea crataegi. The sequence goes on from OX387435.1 coordinate 17,423,177, forward strand.
ACAAAGCACCTAACCGGTGAATTGATATGCCTCAAGGTCCGGAGCTAGTTTCGAAGTTGAAAATATACAAAAAGTTGATGATATCTTTTAAAAACTTATATTTTTCAATCTACTTTGACAATCTGTCTCAAAATTAAAAATGACAAATATTGACAACTACGATTAAAATAATATACAAAGTGGCAAAAAATATATAAACACTAGCATTTTCCAACACACTAGTAGTAGTTATTTTTCTTTCCCTCATCGTTGAGCCTTTTTCAGAAGTATTAGACTTAGGCTGTTCCTTCTCAATATTTAACTTTTCTAAGAGTCTTTTTTGCAGTTCACATCTCACAGAAGTAACTTCTTCGGTCTTGATTTCAAAGGGGGTGAAGTCTTTGGATGGGTCTCATCAGAGAACCCGCTGAAATTCGAACTTTCACCAGACGAACTTTTCCATCTTTTTCGGGAAAAATATCTTCTAGTTTACCCAAAGGCCAATCAACTCTCTTCAAATGTTCGTTTTCGAAAATAACAATTTCTCCTCTTATAACTTCTCTGGATGTTTTTCTTTTCATGTGCAAAACTAGCTGGCTCAGGTATTCTTCTCTTAACATTTTTCTTAAATTCATTCTTATCTTCTGAATGTATCTCAGATGCCTTTTAAAAGATATGGCATCAATTTCGTCTATGCAAGGTGTCCCGATTTCCTTGACATCTTGAAGAATCATAGACGGGGTTAGAACAATTAATTCATGCTCTATTTGGAGGAACAAATTCGGACACTAGCCATCATAATCGATATCGAATTACTCTGAAAAATTTGAACGAGAAGTATATTTGAAACTTTGATGCTCTTGATCAACCATTGAATTGTAGGCACGTCGCTTCCACATCAGAAGGTCCGTGGATGAACGAACTTCATCAATTAGGTGTTTCGATCTCAGATAGGAACGACGGTCCAATAGAAATTTTAATCGGAGCTGATATTGCAGGAAAACTTTTTACCGGAAAACGATATTCTCTGCAATGTGGATTGATAGCAATGGAAAAATATATAAACATTTAGGACTTTCAATACTTCATTTCTTATGGTGTATCCAACGTTTCTGCCAATATTCAGCTCTGTCGGAATTTTTCTTATTTGAAATGTCTAAATTGGTACATTGTATAACCGTGCAGTGATAAAATCCGGATTGCCATCATAAGTGTTCAGCGTGGGAGGGGCAACGGGTAAAATTAGTTGAATATTGGAAAAATGTAGGCTTACATGATCGGAGTTATGACTGGTTTCTTGGGTTTAAAGACCATGGTCTGATAAGGTTGGACCCAGACGTACTACCAAAAGACCCTACTCAATATGTTTTTAGGAAAACTAATTATTTAAAAAAACGTTCTTCTCTTAATTCGGTTATATAAAAAAGGGTTTGCAGTACAGAATCTTTACCTCCAAGACTATACGGTTTACCAAAAACCAAAAACCAAATACATCACTGAAATCCAGTGTACCCTACAATCATATATACAGCTTTGCTGAAAAGTCTCGCATTATCTTTGAAGCGGATAATGAAAAAGCTGTTATTTTTGGAAATAGAAAAAAATAAGTTTCTTTGAGATACGTCACTAGACCTAGGTTTCCCTTTCAAAAAATTCAAGATGGTGAGCGTTCGCTGAGCGCTGACGTCAAAAACATTCGACATTTGCTCTAAAATGTGCAGAATAAAGTCTCATTCATCGTCCTAGAATTTCATAACTTTCCCTTGATGCGAGACTTTTCAGCAACGTTGTCCCAGGTGTCCCAGGAATGATAGGCCAAAACTTGGGAATGAGTAGGTGGTGTTAAAATAATGTCAGTATTCCATATACTTTTTTTTTCGCACCCCCTTTGTTGAGTTATAGGGCTTTAAAGTTAGAAATTAAAAATACATTTTTATTCATAACTCCAAAACTATAATTTCGATCTTGATGAAAATTTGATAGATTGTCGAGTACATCAATTCGTTTATTTTGTCCATACCAGTAAGTATACTAATGTTGCAGAAAGTCAGGATCGGACTTGGCTCACCGGATAAAAGATCAGAACTTTTAAAGTGATAAGGCAACAAACTTTAACATACTGTCATTTTATTCTCCAGCTATTTTTCTGAAAAAAAGGTACCCTTTGTCCAAATCGTTAACATCAGTGGTTTCCGAGAAATATGGAATTTCGTAAGACACCGCAGAGCACATTCAGATTCTATCATTATTTAGGAAATGGGTTATAAACAAGTAGGCTGCCGTCAATTATTTGTCATATGCATTAAAAATCCTTTAAAAAATGTTATTTCATCAAGAAGGAAGCTGTCAATGTATGTATCATATGCCTCAACCATTCTTTAAGTAATGTTCAGCAGAACAAATTAACTCATAATTTTCATAAAAACGTATATTAAAAGTAATAATTATCCAGAGTAACATAATAAAAAAATACAAACAAGAATTTTAATCTAATAAATGTTCAAAATGTGCACCTCTTACCTCTACACATTTATTGAGCCTACGAATAATGTTTCGTTGTACTTGAAACAACATTCCTGGATTGTTCCTTATAGCATCGCAATGGAAGTGAATTCGATCCAGCAATTCATTCCTTGTTTGTATGGTTGTTGCATATACCAAACTTTTCAGGTAGCCCCAGAGGAATGAATCCATTGGATTTAGACCCGGACTACGCGGGGGCCATGAAATTGGACCTCACTTTCCAATACATTCTGGGGGGTATGCAAAGTTTAAGTGATCACGTACCACAATCCTAAAATGAGGTGGAGCACCGTCGTGCATGTACCACATATTAATTCTGATTTGTATAGGTACATCTTCCAATAGGTAATTTAAATGATTTTCCAAAAAGTCTAAATACAACTGTCCATCTAAACGACCATCAATTATAAATGGACCAATTAAGTGGTTTCCAATCATCCCAGCCCAAACATTTACCATAAACCTTTGTTGATGCCGTCGTATAAATGTACCTAACAATAAAATGCATTACCTTTTAAAATGCATCATTGCAATATTTCATAAAATCATACCTTTTTCTCGTGAATTTCTGTCAACACGATCAAAAGTTTTTCTGACTGGTAAAATTCTATTAGGAAAATGTTACGTTCTTTCCTTTCCATACATTAAAAATATATCTGCAAATCTGCGTATTCATTGAACGTATATTCTGCCATTTCAAACAATACAAAAATAATTAAAATATTCTTGTTTAACTCCGAGTATGGCAAATAAATTGACAGCATCCTACTTGATAAAACTAAATTTTCTAAACTAAAGGATAATTGCCTAATGCATATGACAAATAATTGACGGCAGCCTATTTGGTTATAACCCATTTCCTAAATAATGATAGAATTTGAATGTGCTCTGCGGTGTCTTACGAAATTCCATATTTTTCGGAAACCACTGATGTTATCGCTTTGGACAAAGGGTACCTTTTTTGAGAAAAATAGTTGGAGAATAAACTGACAGTATTTTAAAGTTTGTTGCCTTGTCACTTTAAAAGTTCTGACCTTTTATCCGGTGAGCCAAGTCCGATCCTGACTTTCTGCAACATTAGTATACTCACTGGTATGGACAAAATAAATGAATTGATGTACTTGACAATCCCCTAAATTTTCATCAAGTTCGAAATTATAGTTTTGGAGTTATGCATAAAACTGTATTTTTACTTTCTAACTTTAAATCCCTATAACTCAACAAAGAAGGTCCGTAGAAAAAAAATTATATGAAATACTGACATTATTTTAACACCACCTACGCATTCCCAAGTTTTGGCCTCTCATTGCTGGGACACCCTGTATTTTATTTCAACAAGACAAAAAACGTAAAAAACTATTCAAGAACAAGTTAACAATTAATTGTGATGGCAAGGAATACTTGAATATACAAAACCACAATTACATAAAATATTTCTTTATTTCCAACCATTTTTATAGAATATATTATAGACTACTGTGAATAAACCTTAAAAAAAATTTACAACAATTTTCTGCAATATTCAAAATATCTTCATTGATTGTTGAATTTTTCATAATTGTCTGATACTACCTGATAATAGGAACGTACAGAAGTTACCTAATGTACTATTTACTTATAAACTCAATCTGATTGATGAAGCGATACTTTTTGCGAAACTGGTGAAATTTGGTAAACTTATTATTTGATTTAACATCGTGCTTATGCTTACCTCCACCACTGTTAGTGAATATAACGGCCAAAGTAAACCGGTCTGCGGAGGAGCAAAATGAAGACATACGCTTGTTGCATCTGGGCTTTCCTACTATGGACAAACCATGTGTGTGTGTGTGTGTATGACAATCCGACTTATTTTTAACAATACAGTTGCTTTTCAAGCAGAAAAGACACTGTTAATACAATGTAGAGTTTTTTTTGCCTGTCGCGGTTCTCGGAGTCCTTCAAAGGACGAAGACGGCTATGTTTGTGGTCATTGAATTTCAAAGTTAAAAACTTGTGCGAAATTGCAAAACTACACGCTTCAATTGTAACAATTACCAATGGATTGGATAAGAATTTAATGGTGCCAGTCTTTTCTCTATTATTTCTTATTTTTTAACTTTGCCAACTTCTACAGGGTGGCTTCATATGTAGATATTAGTGCGAAAAAAGTTCACTACTACTCGTATAATTAGTTAATTCATTGTTATAACTGCCATTCATCCAGTTTTTTACTTGAGCTTGATCAATTTCTTCAAAAAACCTACAATTGTAAAACTACTCTTGCGATTAGATTAGATTTGAGCAGTGACACGTAGCCTCACATTTTTATCATATTCAAGTTGTCACTACTCTTCCAGACCGTCTTTGTATGTATGTTTTTTTAGGGTGAACATTCACCGAAACCTGAGAGATCTATTTTGCTCCATCTTCTACCTGAGAGTACCAGGCGAAACCTTTTTGTACATAGCCTTCCCAAAGCATGCGGGGCTCTGCTGTAGAAGACCGTTTTCCCTAGCTACTCGTGGGGCTTATATCAAAATCGACAACCATGGAGATTGAGATAGCAATAACTCCACCCTCGAAATCAACTTCCAAAGGTCGGACAGGAGGTGCAACTCATTTAGCAGCTCCAATGATTCATAGAGTTCAGAGAGGAAATAAATGCCCATCAGAATATCAACTGACTATTAGTTCAAGAAGCGTCAACCTAAACAAACCTCGTCTCTCGGGGCCTCAATTCTGCACCTCAACCTGGTTCTGTAGTAATAGTGCAGGACTGAAAAATTTTCTCTGAAATCAGCACTCATCCTTTGAAACAGAGGGTGAGGAAAAACGAGGAACCCACGGAGGCATCTTCATTGCAGCAGCTAGGGAAACCGATAGGCAGGCTCTAGCCTCTATAAAAATGGGTATCACCTCGAAGAATTATGCTGAGGTGAATCTATCATCTGAACGAACTAAGAAAGTACCTTGGCCTTGACCCATACTATTTCTGAAAACCCAGGACATGGGCCTGAAAACAGAAGATTGGAGGATCTTGGGAATCCATCCTAAGGCATAGGGTACTACCATTCTGTTGAGGATGGAGGAAAATACTTTGAAGGAGTTGGAGGGTTGAAAGCTAACTTTCGGGGTATCCCGGAGAAAAATTAAGGAAGTAGAAACCACCAGTGTTGCAGGTTTATCAAGTGTACCCAACATAATAAAGCGGCAAGTGCAGCAAAAGCGCACCACTGAACCCAAAGCAAGAAGGATATTCGCAGGAGTCAGTTCACACAAGTCTGCTTCTGTACAGTAGTCTCACAGGTGTAGTACCGCGAATGTCAAAAGTATAAGTATGGAGGCTTCTCCCATTCCACAAAATCTACATTTTTGCTTTAAAGATGCTTCTCGAAACTATCATATTGTCTGGTTTCTGGACCCGTATACTTCTATTCCAGTCCCTTCTATTGTTTTGGACCATACCAAATATTTCTGCTTTTTCTGAATAATGATCAAAAAATGCAGTTAAAGTGATGTATTCGTACATTTACTGCAAATGAAAGTAGGTCTTGATAAACTTTCAACCACGATTATATGAAATTTAGGGCTAGTAACGATCAATTAGTTCGTTTGCATTCATAAATCCGCTCGTTTCCATTTATATTGTGTAACAAACTTTAATTATTCTAAATTTTTATTTGTTTCCCAATACGTAGGATAATTTTCGGTGCACGCTCATGATGGTATCCTTGAGAAGGTCACTGGCTTGTCGCAGCCTCCCCGGATCGTACGATCTGTATAAATCACAATGCAGCATCGACGCCTCCGGTTTGTACTGCCTAACCAGACCCTGATGCCCTTTTTTAATGCAACAGCAGCGCTGCACTTTCCTTTTGCTATGCAATTGGTACAATGTAGGATAATTTCAATAAAAAAAAATCGGCGAGTCTTGTTCAGGTTATCCTACTTTTTGTCCGGTATTCCATATTATATTGATAAAAATATATAAAATATCCTCCTGTGTTTTTTCCTGAACAGTAATATTTATTTTAGCGCTAACAATCGATAAATTATGAAATATAATTATTGATTATTGCGATTTTTATCATTTCCTGTATGAAAACCATCGTTTATACCTTCATTGGAACGTAGGTGCCGCCCACTCGGCCCAACCTTGTAAGAACCTATGAGGAAATATAGCAAGATGTTAGATATTGCTTTTTTAAAAAATTCAGCCAGCGTACTCCTAGTTGAATGTCATAAATACGTACCGTTTCAAACACGTACGCCTTTATAACTAAATCATTCTTTGGGAAAAAATTAGGAAAAGATCCTATCGAAACTACCAATTAGAGGGAGATGCTATTAATCCTAAATTGAAGGAATAGATGGAAGAGCAGCATATCTGGTAATTTTCATTGAAAACTAGTCAATTTTAAATGTTAACTGATCCGTAATTAATAATTGAATAGACAGAAAACATTGTTTCGCGAAGCAAGTTGTTTTCTGAAGAAATTACCTCTTTATAAATAATTGATTTTATATATAATACGATAAGATTGTTAATATTTCCCAGGGCTGGATTTTTTGTAATACTCGTTTGAGGAAGACATGTTTTGTTAATATTTAGAGCCAACTTGATTATGATTTGAAAATTATTTATAAACAAGTAAAAAGAGGGTTAGCAAGTAGTTATATTGAAGAGAGGCGATAAGTCAAAATGAATTGTTGTCCTGGTTAGTAAGAAAAATTAATGTTCGTTAACTGTTATATATTGCCTCTCTTCAATGCACTCTGAAAAACAAAGTGTCTACGTTGATATGCCTCTTATTAAAAAAAGCATTTGATACACAACACACACTTTTTTGCTACACGAACCGCCCAAAAGCCACTGTCCAATTTGTAATGTTAATCGTCGTCAACGGTATTTCCAATGGTTTTAATAGAATCTGTAGTCATTTGTTGATGACAAAAATAAGTGACCATCTCCAGATGGTTCATACGGCATCTCCAGAAGACATCTGTATTTATAGAGGACAAACGATTGCTGCTCAAGGCTGACCTTAAAACAAAGAGTGAATAAGGACATTTAAAATTACAATCAAAGTTGGATTTAAAAGATTGGACTGGTACCGATGAAAACCGCATGGACGCATGAAATAAAACTTAATGACCTACCAGCATGTCTCGTATTCCGCTCCTTTACAGCAGTCATAGATCTAGCCACGGACTTTTTAAAATAGAAGGACGTTAGCAAGAAATTTGTTAGCGTTCTCAGTAAACCTGATGTTTGCACGTATCTGTAGAGTGGGGAGGGTGAGTTTAGGCCCACAGCACTTAGGCCACATGTGATTCTTTGTACATCCTCCCGTGGAGTTGTCCTCCTAGGTCATCGTCCATCCTGTCCCTTACAGGAAGGTGGACAGGTCACTAGGAGACATCTCCTTTATATCGGCAGGTGTAGCCCAACACTCACTGAACACACACTCTCTTATTGACGATAACTCCGGGCACTCACATAAAAAATGCCAGTTTCATCTTCTTGTTCACACATTCTGCATGGAAGTGTGTCCACTAGCCCCATAGTATGGAGGTGTTTCCTTAGTTGACAGTGGCCAGTCAGAAATCCTACTCTTATGCGTAGGTTTTTCCTGGTCATGGCCAAATACTTCTCCCCTTTAGGGATTGAGCATGGGTGTAACGCTTGGCTAGTTCAACAATTGTCGAAGTCGTCAGGCCGTAGGTTTCACTGGGTCCTAAAATTTTTAGTCCAGCCGCTTCCCTGGCTAAAGAATCGGCAATGCGATTACGTCGTGCCTTTTAACCCAACTCAGGATAATATTGTTATCTACCGAGTCGTTAGCTAAATCTTGGTGGCACTCTAATACTAGCCCTGATGTAACACGTTGTCTGTTCAAGGCTAATAGGGCTTGTCTGCTGTCAGTGCAGACTGTTATGTTTTTGCCAGAAATTCCTTTTCTGGTTAGTTCTTTTGTGGCAATTGAGATACCAGCCAGTTCTGTTTGAACCACGCTGGTATTTTTTCCAATTCCCCACTTAATTCTTAGGCTGAGTGATCTGGAGTAAACTCCACATCTTTGGTTTTTGAGCAGTCTGTATATATGCGTATTGCATTTGCAGCATCTGACTCTGTGTTCTGTTTTATTTGTATTTTGTAGGGTTTATTAAATACAAACTTGGGCTCGATTGCATCATTGGCCGCCTGCATCATTGGCCGCCTGCAGCAGAGGTAGCGCGGTAAGCGCTTCTCGCCATAGGCTTAGCCTCAATTGACTCACTCCTACTTCGGGGTTTACACCAGCCTTACGCAATCGTAAGATGGCCATTCATTAACGCAACCTCTTTGACGTACAAGTCCAGAGGGGTCAGACCAGTAATTAATTAAATTGCTGCGGTTGGTGTTGTTCTCATGGCTCCTGTGATGTTTAAACAAGCCATTCGCTGTATTTGATATAATTTTTGGATGGCCGTTGCTTGTAGAAGCTTCGGTCCCCATCCAATGGCACCGTACGTTAGCATAGGTCTTATGATTACAGTGTAGATCCAGGTGACCACACGGGGTGAAAGACCCCATGTGCGTCCCACTGTCCTCCGACATTGCTCATAAGCCACATATGCTGTTTTTGCTCTGCTCTGTAGGTGATAGTTCCATGTTAGCTTCTTGTCGAGGGTAATACCAAGGTATTTCACCTCTTCAGAGAAGTTTAATTTGCTATTGAAGATTTCGGGGAGTTTTAAGCCCGATTTTCCTGGTGAAAAGGACCATCTTAGTCTTTTTGGGATTCATCGACAGTGAGTGTTCCTTACACCGTGTTTCTATTAATTTGAGCCCATCCTCCGCTCTATCGCACAATGTGTTTTCAGAAATTTTCCGGTCTGGATGTTTGCACGTGCAAAGTCGGCTAATAACAAAGGGATCACCGCGTTGGACAAAAGCGTCAAAAATAGTTTGTTCACCATTTACCTTGCAAGCTACAATCCTACCAAGTTTGGTGATCCCTTAATCATTTTCTAAAAAAAGAATAATGAAAAACGGAAAATTCGCTTCTTCGCATTTTACTCGACAATTTTGAGGTTACGTGGAAAACTTGTTCACGAAAAAGTTGTGGATTTCAAATTATCTATAACTATTTCTTACTTCCTTCAACTTCACCTTCTCCTAGATTGTATGCATCAAGATCCTGAACTTTTACTTTGCATTTGTTATACCCTGTCTAACTTCGTTTACCCTGGTAAGACCTTTTCAGTAGTTTGGCTGTTTTTTCAGCTAATTCATTTGTCCTTACTTATTTCAAAAAGAAGGATGACCCAAATAAATACTAATCCAATTAAATTGTTTTGTATACGTCAAAAATATGTTATTGTCACTTCGTCTCCGATAATAATTCCAATATTTTCCACACGTACATTGTTAGCTCGACAGAAATGAAAATATCGCCAAGCCTATGAAATACACACAGTACCAAGATAAATCTATAAATGATTTAAAATGGCGGGAGTCGTTGTTTATGGACGCGAGCTCTTGGAAAACGATCGCGGCTATCAGTGCAATGTTATATCAGAATTTATTGTTGTTGTGTAATGTGACAAAATATATGCAACCTCTGTATATATGATGATAGCACTTTTCGTTATACGAGAAATGATTCATATCGTGCAAACACAGATTTACTACTATTTTCGATTTAAAGAAAAATGAAGAATTTTTAAACTGAATAGGCTACGTGAAAGTTTCTAAAAATGTGCCATTACAAAGTACTATTATTAAAAAAAACTACCGGTAATTGTATCGTTTTCAAAGTAGGTGCCCTTTAAAATAATACAGTGAGACCCTTCGTCAACGGAATGACTATTACTAAGGACATTGTTTAACCCGTCAGTACGCATGCGTACTAGTAGTTCCTTTAGACTTTTGACGTGTTTGTTCCACAGGAGACCTAGATATTTGACTTCTTGTCTCCAACCAGCCGCGCCTTCATCAAGTTTAACGTCTTGTGATTGTATTGTTCCCGTTTCGTCAGGGTTATGTCCCCCTCTGTAAAGGTCCTGTCCCTATCCTTCTTCCCAAACTCCATACCCTATTAGCTCAGCGACAAATCGTCTTCAAGGAGTTTGGGGATATGCAAACTTCTGACACTACCCGAGTCATGGCTGGCCTTGAAGGGAACAGAAACCTTTTCCGGGTTTCTTCCCTCTTCTTTTCTGAGACCATGCACGGGGATTCTCCAAAACCGGTAGTGATTGGTGTACCCGTTATTCTTGATTGTTTGGGCTCTGTCTTCTTCCTTAAGAATAAGGACCGTTCATTGGTTTGTTGCCAAAACTTCGTTATGTGCTTCTATCAAACTAAGAACCTACTTCTCTTTCTCTTTGGGAAGAAGAACGTGGCGGTATAAATTTTTGGGATGTTGTCTCCCATGCACACTGTTAGTTCTGCTTCCTTTCAGCCTGCCAGACAGGGAGCTCCATTTAAATGTCCAAGGCCCTGTGGAAGTAACAAAAAGTTAAGCAGATGACAGAAAAAAACTTTGCCAAATTTGAAACCGAACTGCGGATGCCATTTGTATTTAACTTATTTTGTTTAGAATTTACAAGCGTTTGAAATGTGTCACATTATCTTTGGGTACTTTTTTTATTTCAAAACATTTATTTTGCCCCACATCAACTTCTTTGAGTTACCAGCGGGGGAGACAATACCAAAAAAAAGGTGAATATAAAAAATATGAAAAAAATTAAAAATTTCATTAGTTGAAAGTATACTTCTTAAATTTGTTTTAAGGTTTCGTCTTTTTCTTGCTGTGTCATATATTGGACATTCTAGTAGTAAGTGCTTCACTGTAATTACCGTGTGACAAGTTTGACAGGTGGGCGCGGGTTTTTTCTTTCATCAGGTGTTGGTGCTCTAAGTGTGTGTGTCCGATACGCAGTCTGTTTAGAATAACTTTTATGGGTGGAAAAGAGGACTGTTGTAACTTGTGGTTTTATTTCGTTTGGTTTGTTATCGGATTTTTGCCAAATAGACTGCCATCGCTGTTCTATCAACTGTTTGATCGTAGGTTTGTGGTCTATATATGGAAATTTACATGGGTTAATTAGCAGATGGATATTCTCAAGCTAGGTGGTCAACTTTGTTACGGGACAAAGAATTATTGGTGCCTCTCTTTCAAACATCCAAAAATAAACTCTGTACCTACCAACTGCTAGTTTATTAAAAACAGATCCTGATGGTTTTAAGTAGGATTAATACAATTAAAGTCTCAGGAATCCTTTCACTTTTCTCAAGCGTCTCCCAGAAGGGCACCTAAAAATAATAAATAAGTATTAACCACTTATTATTTACAACAGTAGGAATAATAATAATCAAATATTTATATTCTAAATTTACCGGAATCTTATTTAAACATAGGATGATCACCAGATCATAAAAGTTACTGATTTAAAAATATAAAAGGCTTAAAGGTTATTTTGTTTACATGGTGTACAAAGTAGATGACAATCTTGTCATATCTGTCAATCTTAAAAATAAATCTTCTCAAAGTGATTGCAATCTTTCATCATAATGTCGCTTTTCTATTCATAGATCTACTGATTAAAGATCATTGGCCTTCCTTATCAATTAATAGTTTCTTCTTTTAATTTCTGTTATCAGAACTTATCTCTGGTGTTAAGTACTTTGGTAATAAAGAAGTAAATGAAAAGAACATACCTTTTTTTCTAAGGCCATCCATACGTAGATAGGAGATGGGTTTTCTTTTTTCTTCCATGTGAGGTTCGTGATAGACCATATGGTTTAGCAATTTTGCTGATCTTTGGGAAATATATTTAAGTGAGCTTAGATTTTATTAGAGTGATCCTGTTGGAGTTCTACCATTTTGTATAAGTGGATATTAATTTGGCTCAGCTTAAATTCCTGTCTCCACATCCGTAGGCGAAACCACTTTGAGGCCACACAACTTCTACGGTGAGTTTAATTTGTCAGTTTACTATACTCAACCCTCATAACATTTAATTATTACCAAATACTTACACAAGCTCCTTTTTAGGTCTCTTTATTCTTACTTCTATCTATCTTCTTCCTTTGGTTATTTCTTCATTCTTTGGTTTTATTTTATACATCGATATCTTCATTTCATTCCTGCATCGACATCATCTATAAGGTACATCATCTACACCCAGTCATCATATCGGATACACCTCTACCTCCAGGATATAGTAAGCCACCATCAGTTCTTTTGGAGGGACACACCACAGCACCCGATTGTAAACAGGTAACCTTCATCAAGTACATATGTCAAGCAATCCAGTGGTTTGAGTAGAAGCCAACCTTTCACTAGAATAACATATATTGATATAAAACTAAGTAGTCTAAGTAGAGTATTTTGTCATACCTACTGAAGAACTTAGTTTCCTGGTGTCTTTACCCTCTGTTGAGGACAAATCATAGATTTAGTTACTAACACAATCACTATAGTTTGTACACCAGCGTATGCATACAAAGGGTAGTTCTTTAATATCATCCTGTATCCAACCACCCCTAAGGTTAGTTTGGATAGTGTAAAACTTTTCTTTTTTGAATTATAAATTTGTCCATGTGTTAGTTTAATAAAATAATAACCTAAAATAATCTAAAGCTAACTTCATATAAATCGTGTGGTATAGCGGAAATCCTTCAGGGAGTTTTTGGCGTTACCATTAATAGGCAAGGCCTTGTGTTTTTTTGGTTATCCATATAACAACCAACAATATTTTATATTAAATCAACATTTCAACTATATCAGTTTTTTATTTCGAATCCCACCCTGAGATTAACAGGACCTTTTTAATCTGGTAACAACTTCTTCATTCCCTTTAGGGACACATTATATTATAAAGTTCGTACCCAATACTCTATGAAATAGCAAGATAGCTTTCTCAGAAAAGCGACCTCGTTCTTGCGGTTTCCAGAATTCTTCATCTGTTTTACTAGTCGTAAATAGAGGTCTCCATCCAGTATTAATAGTCATCCAGACTTAATACCATTGATAGGTACTGATGTACTACTTTACCTTTTTTGGTAATAAATAAAGTAAAATATTTCTGAATATACTTTTATGATTTATATTTCCTCTCCTTCTTGTATAATCTTCCTGAAATATTCATTTTTTCAATGAAATATAATCCGTTTTGTTGTTATTAAAAGATTAACAGTAACCCAATCATACCGCTCGAATAAATTAATCGACGTTATAAATGGGAAATATAGAATTAAATCAAAGCGATCAACAGAAGACACACAAAAAAAGAAGGTAAAGGATGGGCAGTTGAATGGTCTTCGAGCAGCGTCAGCACTTCATGCAACGTTTGCACGTTACCGTCTAATTAGTCAAGGTCGGACGTTCATGAAAATAAATAAACGAGGCCAGCGACATCTGAGACCCGTGCTGACAACCATTCTTGTAGATGAATACATTTTTATAGCGGTTTTACGTAATCGTTTTAATGTTATTAAATATTGTTATAAAAACAACGGAATTTGATAAATTCAGGTACAGGTACAAGATGTACATTTATTTCAGTATGCTAAAAAATTCAGGAGGTGATTGGCTGTATAAAATGATTATGGGTCTTTTCTTTAACAACATTTCCTCAACCCACCCCATTCCGAGCTATCAGCGCTAAAAGGTGCTGAGTAAAATTGAATTTTTATTATTTTTTTCTCAAATTTATTTAAAGCTAGAAATTTTGTAATTTCCGTCCACTCGCAATGACTAATAGCCCCCATACCTTCGAGTAGACGATAGTCCATTGGATGTATGCCATATGTTTCAGGTTGCACATGGCCTGTCCGAAAATAGTTTGTCTCCTCGATTCCAGTGCATTACAGTCAGATAAGATAAAGGTTACGGTCTCGATCTCCGTGCCACAAAGTCTGCAGCTGAGATCCTCGCTATACAGCCCCATTTTATACAGGTTGTGTTTTACCGGGGCATGACCCGTTAGATAACCTGTAATGATTCTAAGCTGATGCCTACTGATATTTAGTAGTTCTTTGGCCCACTTAACACATATATCACCTTTAAAGGTCTTACTGTGTACCTGCTTTGGGTGTTCCTCCACTGTAGTCTATGAACCCATTTTTGTATTTGTCCTCGGACCACTTTCTTTGTGGTCCAAGGACTACTTCTGGCTTAACATATGTCGTTGCTGAACCTTTTCTCTTGAGTTCATCAGCCTTGCGACTATGTCTGGCTGTCAGTTCATACATCTGGAATCCAGATCTATGTCTTCTTCTTTTTCTTTATGGCCCCTACATATCCTCAGAACAGGTCCGACGTAAAAATATGTTTATCCTATTAGTATCAGTACTGTGTTTGTTAATTATGGTACATTGTAGGATAGCATAAATCTCCGCCAGAAATACAGAGGTATGTTTTCCTATTGAGAAGCAACATCTTGTGTTTCTCATTTCACTATACACCTCTGATCCTGTCTCTTCTCCAGTCTTTGACCCGTCTGTGTCTCACCTCGGGAAGCGTTAGTTTGCTTAGGCCAGTTCTTTCTGTGAGGTATCTTTACCTCATATTTAGGTCCAGGGAGAAGTTTAGTTGCCATATAGTCTGTTTCTATATCTAAAATGGCTTCATGGATATGTGTCCTGATCTAAGCTGTTTGTTGCTCAAGTTGTTTTGCAGCCTAACTAATCCCATCCTTACTTCTCTCATTATCACGAGGTGTAGTGGGGAAGGCCAAATAATGGTCTTAGTGCTGCCGTTTGCAGTAAAGCATATATTAACTGGAACAACGTTTTGAAAACTGCTCTAGAATATTGTGCAGGTTTTTGGTCTGCCCATACGCGATTATTATGAAAATTGATGATGGAAACTCTTGAAAGATGTGCCTCATCTGTAAACAATATATTTTTTAGAAATGAAGGATTTTGTTGTATTTCGTCTTTCATCCAAACACAAAATGTGATTCGCTGAGGATAATCACTAGGTAAAAGTGGGGAGGGTACAATTGCTGCTCTTTTAAAACTCGTCATACAATGATTGTGTGGGTGATAGAAATTTTTCAAGTGCTTATTTCTTTGTGTTGATCAATTTTATCCAGAATATCTTGTTCTACCCTTACATTTCTGACTGTCCGTGAAAGACCAGTGTTTTTTGAATTTCTTTGTAAACTTCCAGTATGTATATGTAAATTGGGGTGACATTTACTGAGACCTAAAAGATCTATTGTGCCCCCTTACTTCTAGTTAGTTCCTGAGGAAAGTCTCAGAGACTAGTAGCTCCTTTAGTCCCATTTCCCGGAGGGATTTTAGGCTTTAACAGGAAAATGTCCCTCTTCTATCCAGTAATCTCCAAGGTGTTGTCCCCTAGGATTCTGAATTGCTTTGCAATTCGCAAGTATGTGGATGGAGGTTTCTTCTTCCATTCCACAGAACCTACATTCTTCTTCCTCCACTATTTTGAGCTTTTTCAGGTGCCCATTCAGGTTGTAGTCACCCAGAAGAATCTTTGATTGTCTAAGTCCTACTAGATCTTTCCAATGTTCAGGTCTCCTCTTTTCTTCGGATTTGCCTCTTTATTCCAACAGTACATTGGAGCTGATACCGCAAAAGGGTTCCGGTCCCCAAAAGGGTGTTCCAGTCCCCCTCTTTGCTAGTTCATCTGCTATTTCATTTCCTTCTATCCCACTGTGTCCTGAAATCCACAGTAAGGTGACTATATTGTTCTCGCCTAGTTCATTGAGTTTGTCTAGGCATTCCCATTTTGGAACTGATTACACAAGAGCTCAGTGCTTTATTGGCTGCTTGACTATCCGACATTATGATAATCCTTTGCCTTCTATATCCTTTATCAATATTGAACTGGGCACACTTTCTTATGGCGTGAATTTCCGCTTGAAATATACTCGGGGTTTTTTCCAAGCTTTCAGAGTGTTTGGTTCCTGGCCCGTACACTCCTATCCCAGTTCCTTCCTATCCTTGGCAGGATATTCCGAGGTCAGTCAAACCATACAGGAGTTCGTCAACCGTCAGGCTCTACGTTAATGGGGATGCTACTCCTCTCTGTGGACATCCTCTGGTTGTACAGATGGAGACAATCTCTTTGCTCGTCCTCGTCTCTGATACTCTAGTGGTGAGCAGTTCCGACATCCATTTGGATGTTGTGCTGTCGACACCTCTTCTATTTAATGCTCTTTTGACAGCCTCATGAGAAGTATTGTGAAAAGCACCTTTTATATCCAAAAAGGCACATCCTACCGTTTCTTGGTTGGATATCCTTCGTCAGTTCTACCAGTGCTGTTTCTGCAGATCTCTCTTCCCAGTAAGGTGGCTGGGAGGTAGCTGTGTCGATAGCTTTTTCCATCGTTTTGAGCGCAAATGATGTTAGGCTAATTGGTCTGAAGGATTTGCGGTTTGTTACAGTATGCGATAAACAAATAAATAATGATGGGGCGTCATCATAAAGACGCCTAGCTTTTAGAGAATTACCATTCGCCAAACCATACACAAAATGCATAGATCGGTCCTTATACTTATAGATTTAGACTATATTGAAAAATTTTGACTCATTCCAAATTATATTCCACCAAATAAATCCTGCTTTATTGAAAAATCGATTGGTTTATTCGCTAAAGTATCTGTTTTGCCGCTTTATCATTTCCCAAAGAGAGACTGCATTTCATGATAAGCTTTGATCGTGATCTCTTGATCTTAATGTCATGAAAAAGTTTAAAATGTACAGGGTGTACCAATCTTACGACAAAATTCGCTATATAGGTTTTTTAAGAGATATCAAAAAATGTTATCAAGAAAATTAGTAGATGTCTTTAAGGTCCATATTTTGAAATTATCTCGAACTATACAGAGTGTTGAATAACTCTCTTACAAACCAAAAATATGATTTTTAAAATGGGAACCCCTGTATATTATACTGAATTCTAATTGCTCACATTTTTATGAAGCTTTTGATCTAAGGTTTTGCTACGTTATACAGAGTCCTTTAAAAAGTATGGACACTATTATGTGAAAATCGTAGGTAAATCATCGCTCTGTAGCTTACTGTACGTTGAAGAAAAAAAATAATTTTGCCTAACAGAGCTTCGTAATATGATAAAATATCTCCGTATTCGATGAAATTTAAATTATTTTTGTATACAGAGTGGACGGAAACATAACCGAAGATTCTATTTGTGCTATAATATGCATGGTGTTCCATTTGAAAGAAGAAAGAAAATGAAAGGATTCAACACTGTATAGTTCGAGATAATTTCAAAATATGGACCTTAAAGACATCTACTAATTTTCTGGATAACATGACCTATTTGATATCTCTTAAAATACCCCATATACCGAACTTTGTCGTAAGATTGGTACACCCAGTATAAATATTTTTTGTTTTGTTTGTTTGTTACATTTTAATGTCGGCCATTGATTGTAAAGTCATCATTTCTGAAACAGAAAAGTTTGTTGAAACCCGAAATCATCAAAGAAATTTAAATTTAATTTATTGATATTCTGATATTCTTAAAAACCAAATAACTCGCTCACTTTTTGTTCAGCTTGAATGATGTATTGAATAAATGAATAAAACCGACCATATTTCCATCAAAACAGTCTTCTATAAGACTTAATTGAATAGGTCAATTGGAAAATAAGTTAGACACTTTTGGTATACCCGGTATTCTCTATAACTTTCAATAATAAATCAATGAAAAATTCCAAAGATTTTATCCAAATTTCAGTGAGTTGGGCAAAAAAAAATATTACACAAACAGGTCAAAGATCAAAAGAGTAAAAGTGAATTACACATATGGGTAATAAGATGAATTGTTGACTATAAACAAAATCGAAAGTTTATGAAAATGTGAATCAATATGCAAATACATATTGTTGGTATTATCATGAAATGTTTTACAAACGTTTTTGTTTATTTATTATTAACGTATTCTCCATTAATTAAATTAATTTCCGATCTAGATCTATTGTGATTGTGATATAGAGCCTTCTAGCACTGTTTTTGCCAATTTATAGGGAAGCATTGATAATTTTTTGAAAAAGTCGTCATAGTTACATTTGAAGGTATTTTTTTCAAAAATTGAATAGATGAGGCTTTTACTTGATGAAATAAAACAATTTAATTTGTTTAAATCTTCATTATTATATTTGAACCTATGTTCAACTTAAACTGGTGACCTTTTTCGCTAACACAGTAGCTTTATCATAAAGCATGTGTATTTTTTTTCATTTGTATTGCATGTTCAAGCATACAGACCTATTCAATTTTAATAATTTTGTATCCCTTTAGATGTAGAAAACTCATTTTTTCTTTAAATAGGCGAGTAGAGTTTCACCAAGTCAAATAACTTGGCTGGATTTTTATGATACAATATTGGCCCCATCACATAACTTAAGATCCTTTACCGAAATACTTTATTTTTAAACACAACTTTATTAACTTCGAACATAAAAATATACAAACTATTAGTCAATTGAAATAATATGTTAATGTTATTGCAAAAAATATAAAAATCAGACGAATTCAATTTAATATACCAGGTGTCCATCTTTATTTTCCCTCATTTTATAACTGCCCATAACTTCTAAACGGTTTGAGATAGAAACATGCGGATTTCACTAAAATGTTTCATTTTAGCACAAGTTTTGTTTAAAAAAGTTGAGTTTTTTTCATTCGTTTTGCCTACGTCACAACAAAAATGGCGGATGTTTGACAATTATTTTGTTGACTTTGCTCAGTCACACGTTAACCGATTTAAAAAAAAAATTTGCACTGAAGAATAGGTAAAGGTCGGTTTTTTCAAACTACAAAAAATATACTGGATGTTCCATTAACAAAAGTCAACAAAAAAATTGTCAAACATCTGCCATTTTTGTTGTGTCTTGAATTTTTTGTCCTAGGTGGAGTGACGTATCACAAAGAAGCTTATTTTTTCTTGTTCCAAAAGTAATAGCAATGTATCACTTTAATACAAAATGTATTACAAAATATAAGTTTTATTTTTCTAAATTAAATTGTATAGTTTGGAAAGTCTATCTGAAGCTACGGGGCATCGGTGAAGGGCGAGGAAACATGGCCGATATCTGTCATAAACCTACCAATGGCGTATGGTACCTATTTTATAAAAGTATTAAAAATAATAATAATTATCATATAATAATTATATATAGAAACTGATTTATGCTTTGCTTTGAAGGTAAGGTATTTTTCAAAACACGGTATTTGTTAAAAACAAATAATGTTAAAAATCGTACTTGAATTCAATATGGATACGAAATAATAAGATACCAAGTAAAACTGAAAATACGAAGGAAAATATTGACATTATAATCGCCACTGGATAATCAATGTCAATCAATTGTCGAAGTGATAGGGAAGAACACACGCACGCGCTTGCCAATGGGAAGTCAGGTGGTTACCTAGCAACGGCGGTTCGATAAATATTCACCAATTGAGTTAGTAGGAGGGCGTGGTAATTATGATTTTCGCACGACGTTGCCGGCTTGAAGGAAACCCATAACATATTTGGAAAAGTGTTCATCTTTTAATATTCAGAAATTGAAAAAATAATGTTAATAGACAAAATCCAATGAAACAAGCACATTAAAGAACTAACGTTTAATCATTATTGACATATTGTTAATAATAAAAAGTCCATTTTCTAATTATTATCACTACATAATTAGCACTTTAGCTTTTTCATAGTTAAACGTGGCAATATCGAATGTTTTCGACCGCATTCCTTTCACAGCTTCAGTTATGTTTGCCAGACTATACTGTACTAATGATAATACCTTGAAGGTTTTAAAAATTAAACTTAAAAGAATGGTAGGCATTAAAACGTCAACTACATTTATCGGAAAAATAACGAATCGAAATCTGATTGTTAGTTGGATATGGTGATGGCAATCGTTCCCATGACGAAGCAGCTTATCTTTTTAACGATTTAAATCCTGAATGCCCTCCTATGAGTAGATCTACAGTGACGAGATTAATAAACAAATTTAATAAAACTGTAGTGTAGAGGATAAGTTTTATCAGTATAAAGTTAAAAATCTCCAAGAATTGGCTGAAGATGATTTTGATAGACGATTCAAATTTTGTGAAATTTTCAGAGACTATTTCTTAGATTTTTTGGTATTCAGTGATGAAGCCACATTTTGCTTGAACGGTTCTGTTAACAAACATAATTGCCGGTACTGGTCAAATTTTAATCCGCACTGTATTGGGAAGGTTTGTACACAGAGTCCACAAAAAGTTAATGTGTGAGTGGGTTTGGTGGAAAACCATTATTTGATCCGTCCTTTTTTAACGCTTATCCAGCCCCGGGTCTTAATTTTTCTTAGGCGGAGCAAAAACTGAAAAATGTCGCCCCCGCCCACTTATATTTATTTTTAGCTTTATCATCTTTATAATTTCGTCAAAATAGCGCTAGGTTAAAATAGCGTCAGTCAAAATAGCGCAGCACAAAAATAACGCAGAACAAAAACAGCGGCAGACAAAATAGCTTACGCCCTTTCTCTTTTTGGAAACTTAATATGGAATACAAATTCTTTGATATATTTTCGAGAAGGGGAAGGGAATAAGCTATTTTGTCTGCCGCATTTGTTCTGCGTTATTTTTGTGCGGCGCTATTTTGACTGACGCTATTTTGACTGACGCTTTTCTGCTACAGAGCCATAATTTCAGCTATCAGATGTCCACTAATTTATAGACATTTGGACATAGGCCTTCCGGAAATAATGCATCCATCGCTGTTCTTTCTGTGTTAAGCCTATTTATTTACAGATATATAGGCATTAACGTGTAGGATATATATTTCATACACAAACACATGATAGGAGTTAAAATAAAAATATGTACAATAAAAATAAAATATATTATTGCATTTTCTCTTCGAGCTTTTTGTTCAGCAAATAAATATATGACCTTGTCATAATTTAGCTCGTGTGTAATTCGATTTTCTATCGCTAAGATTGAGACTCCATAAGCGTTCCTAGCTCATAGAAGACCGTAAATAATTTTTTATTAGTTTAAGTTTACTAAAATTTCGCCCACAGTTTGCGGATGTGGCAGAAAACGTAGAGTAAATTCGAAGGGCAATGCAAATATTAAGAAAAGCATCCTGCAAATCATGCGCATAGATCTGTTGGATGAGATAGAAACCGTTAGCCTTTTCTTTATCACCAAATAAAACCGGAGCTCTTGCTCTTTAAAAACGTAGAGTTCCTGGCAGAATTCAACGGCGCTTAAATCTCGCTCGTACTTTCGTCTGCTCCATACTTTCGCAGTTCTTCAATTGACATTTTCAAAATATTAGTACCATTAAGAAAAGCAAAATTCGAATTCAGCAAGGTAGCACAATCAATCCTTTTTTTAATTTCTGATATTGAAATACCATCATTATTTCTTTAGAAAATAGTTGAACAGGTTGGAATGTTTGTAATTCGCCTTCAAACATCTCATTGAAATGTTTCTTTCGTTTCGGAATTCGTTTGTTTTGCAAAATAAGATCAACACCATTTTTTCAGAAACTTCTCCAACCTCTTTTATCCCATATTCCATTGGATTGTGTCTCATTTTTTGCAAAGTTTTGAGCAGACCATAATATCTTCTTTATGAATTTCTATATTCACTCGATTGATTTCGCGGAGAATATTCGCCCAAATAGTTAAATTAAGAATAAATCTAAAATTCTTTATGACCTGCCTCGTACTTGGCTTCTGGAGCATGAGAAGTTTGCTTAACTTCTTCGCTATTTCTGGCAAATTATTTAATAGGGCATTCACAGCAACATGTTTCGTCGACCATCTCGTCTGACTATTTCCTTTTAAATTTGTTTTAACGTATTTTTTCATAATGTCCCACCTAGTAGTGGAGCCAACAAAAAAGCAATACACGTTTTGAATCAGTCCAAATAGGTTAATAGCTTCCTGGCATGATGAGGCAGAATCAACACCTACAAGATTTAAGGAGTGAGCCGTGCACGGTAAGAACTTACTCCCTTCTGCAATCCTGGCTTTTACTCCTTTATGGATGCCGGCCATATTTGACCCATTATCATAAAATTGGCCACGACATGGTCCAATATCTAAATCATGGAGGCTATACAAGAAGATAGAACTCATACGGGAAAATTGACAAAACCTGTCCTCAAAATCGTTGATCTAAGCAGTTTGTTTTTTCACCGCGGCGTCGCGCATTGTACCTAAGATACCATATTAAAACTGTCACGACAATAACCTTACTTTTTATATTTTACCAATTTGACAGTAGGCAAATAGTAAACATTACTTGTGAATTATAAAAACTAGAAAATTAAAATTGTTAAAAATTGATAATGTTGTTGAAATTTATTGCAATAGTGGTTGGTAGTGCAGATTATTTAAAAGGAAGACGTGAATTGAATTTAATTTAAGTAAACCAGAGTTTTTTCAGTTACCAAAAATAATAAGAAATATTCAAAGATAAAAATAAAGTAGGAAAGGAAATATTTATTATGATAGACTTAAATTATATACCTTACTTGTGAGAAGTCTAGAAAAAACACAATTGCACACAAAATACTTTACTTTTGCTGATGACATTATTATGTTCTATACAAGTACAATTTAAAGGAACTGGAAGAAAAAAGGTGAACAAAGATTTGAAGAAAAACCAGAGATGGTTGATAAGGAATAAGCTGTAATACTAATTTGAAAATATTACTGGCATGTTCTTTATACAAAAAAATATGAATTCAGTTGATATTCAGATAAAAATAGGAAATGAAAATATTAATAAGGTGAGAACATACATTGAAGCAAATATATACATCAAATAGAATAAAATTTATGTTTGCCAATTATTGGTGCACTTTACCAATGTAGGGATTACTAAAACCATAAGACATTGAAACTAATCGGTGACACTTATTTCTTACCAATCTTCAGCTACCTAATTCCAGTGTGGCAGACTTGTGGGAAAACATTCATAGATAAAAACACAGAGGATTCAAAATAGTGTAGTGAATGTTTTGTGCAAGTTCAGTTACAGAACGTCCACAGTTATATATTTTGTGTATGTACTTATGTATTTTACTAATTGTGACTTTCCACTGTGTTTGCTTCATTATGAAATAAACTTTTGTAAATTGCAATTTTTGTATTTTTAAAATAAAGTACTTAAAAAAATTATTTTCATGTATGATACGAAATTATTTAAATATATTTTATATTGAAAATCTGTGCATGAACTAATGTCATGCACACATGTCACATTGATTGAAAATATATTGTATTTTTCAATTATTATTGAATAGATTGAAGATTATGCATTGAGTTTTAAGACTTTGGGCTTCATCCTACACATGTTAAACCATTTCAGTATTCTGTTATAAGTTTTTGTAGCTTATTTACTGTTATTTTGAGATTATTATGACTGATCAAAGCCATGTCATCTATATATACTGCAATATGTATGCAAATTTAAATGTTCTGCTGCTAAATCATAGTTGTAACAAGATAGATAGATTGTAGAGCAAATAGGACAGTGAGGAACACTGGAGAAGTCCTTAAATGTTTTGAATAAAACTGTAATTTACTTTCACTTGTGGTGTTCTATCACTAAGATAGTTTTCAAGATTAAAAGCAAGTATTTAGAACACATCATTTCATATAGTTTGTAGAATATACCACAGTTCCATACACCATCAAACGCTTCAGTAATGCCTAGAAAAATATCAGCACTATGTTTTCATCATAGACTAGAGGTTTGTATATTTGATGTCAGGTTCGATAGTGTGCATAGTTGAGCATCTGGTATCAAGATATAGATGTATTTTCTGGTATCCTTCAGTTAAATTATTTTGCAAGAGTACTCGTAATCCTTTAAAGCCTATTGGTAAATTGAGCAGTAAATATGAAGTATTCTAATTACCTTATTTTAACTTATTACTTATAATACCTAAGCTGGATAAGTATAATAGGCAATAGGATAGGTAGGTATCAAGTTAGAGACAAAATACTGATTGTATCTTTGAACAATGTTTAATGATCGAAGGATTGTACACTTTATATTCAGGTAAAAGAAGTTACATAGTGTGTAGTAAATTACTTCTCGTGCAACTCTCTGTATATTCAATATTTTCATAATTTCTTCTTGTAAAGGCTTGACCAGTTCGGAAGCAATAATCTTTTCCTTCATTTCATGGAAAATAACCTAAAATATTAGATATTATTAATTCTGTAATTGTTTTATTATTTCTTATTAATAGGACCAAATTTGTGTGTTACTAGAGCTTATGACTACTGGCTATTTATCTATACATACCTTCTATGTTTTCAAACTGTATTTCTTCTAGTTGCAATTCTCAATTATTCGAAGGCCATTTAATATAGTACATTTGAAGTGGCACATTTTCTCCAAGCATTTAAGTGATTTTTCCTTTTTTTTCCTCCGTTTTTTCATATTTTTGTGTAGCTAATATTTTTTTACTATTCAGGAATGCAGATTCTGAAAAACTTTATACATATTGTAAACATATCTCTTTATTCATCTTCAATTTATTTTTTATCATTTGGCAATCCAACTTGTGAACTTGGTTCTAGCATATACTTACTTGCACCTAGAGTGTTTTCTTTATTCTTCAAATTTCTCTTTTAAAGGCATACTCATTCTAACTGTGCTGTACCTTTAAGAGTGTTCTGAAATTCCATACTGAAGAGAAGACATGATAGTAGATATTCATATTTTTTATCACCTAAAAACATAAATTCAGCAGCACAGAGTGGAACTGATTATTTTACCACCAAACGATTACAATTTTCGATATTTTTGAAAACGAGAACAAAATACGGATTTCTTATTCACAATATTTTCCATTTCTGTGACCTAACCTCACTTACCTCACACGTGAACAGCGAACTGTCAAAGAAGCTAGCAACCAATAAAACATCATGAACTCGAGGTTTATGATTGGCTGCCGTCAGATTTTTTGGTATCGCAAATTATGTGGTGCCCTCTATAATGACCAGAAATTGGAATACATGGAGTTCGATCTCCTTGTATAGCCTCCATGATCTAAATCATCAACTGCCAATTTTTCTACAATCTGATGACAAATGTCCTCTCTTGTCTTTCCAGCAATTTCTATGGAATCAATGAAACTTTCTTTTATTTCACACACATCGCCACTTCTTTTTACATATCGAATTACCTGGCTCATTTGTTCTGTATGGGATACATCTGCAGTGCAGTCGAACATTATCGTGTAGTATTTGGCTTCTTTGATGTTATTTAAAATGCTATTTCTAACTGTTTTTGCCATTATGTCAGTTATTGTCCTTGATAAACATGAAACTTGTCCCTTTTTTAAGTGTTCTAATTGAGATTTAAGAGTTGAATTATGTATGGCGAGCAGAGAAATTAAGTTTAAGAAGTTACCTTGACTAGGCTGAGGACATGCATTGTGTGATGAGATCGCTAGGAGTTTCATGGGACCGGCGAAAAGAAAGGCAGTTTGTGGATAAATACAATACAGCATCCATAACAATATGCAGGATCTGTCACCATTTTTCTTTCTCTGAGTGAATTATTCTCTCAATGTCTTGTTCAATACCCTGGCATGATTTCATTTTGTTTTCCATTTGATCATACTCTCTTTGTGCATTTGAGTTGCCTCGTGTTCGGTTAATATCTCTGAAACTTTTTTCCAATTAATAAACCCTGTAGAACACAATGCAGATGTAGCGGTAGAAGACGGTTTCTGGTAAATCTTGCAGCACGCACAAAAAATGCAATATATAAGCCAAGACTCCACATTATCAAATAGACGTTTTTTTCCTCGAAGAAGTGCAATTGAGTGACCTGCAAGATCCCACGACTTGACACCACTTGATTTTTTTGAAGCTTGCTTCTTATTGCACGACATAGGACTTTTGGGAAGGCTAGTTAACTCGTGAAACGTGTAATGTTATGAAAAAGCTGTCAACATTTTGAAAAAATGGTCAATAATTATAAAAAAACTGTCAAAAATGGTCAATAATTGTTGAAAATTGTCAAAATTTTTGAAAAATGGTCAAAATTTTTGAAAAATGATCAAAATTTTTGAAAAATTGTCAAAAATGGTCAATTATTGTCAGAACCTGTCAAAAATGGTCAATAATTGTCAGAAACTCTCAAAAATGGTCAATAATTGTTAAAATTTTGAAAAATTGTCAAAATTTTAAAAAATGATCAATTATTATAAAAAACTGTCAAAAATGGTCAATAATTGTTGAAAAATATAAAAATTTGTGAAAAATGGTAAAATTTTTTGAAAAATTGTCAAAAATGGTCAATTATTGTCAGAACCTGTCAAAAATGGTCAATAATTGTTAAAATTTGGAAAAATGGTCAACACTTTTGAAAAATTGTCAAAAATGATCAATAATTGTCAAAACTGTCAAAATCATCAATAATTGTTCAAATTTGAAAAAAGGTCATGAGATATTGCAATTACAATATGGCCAAAAATTTCAATGACTATCGACGAGAAATTTTGTTGCACATTCCTTTTAGAAGATAATGATGTTCTTGCATTCTATTGTGCGTATTTTTATTGATGGTTTTCCTAACCTCGCATTCTATTGTGCATAAGAAGCAAGCTTCTGTCGGCGGTCCGACGACCGCTCACCTTTTTCTGGGGCTACCTGAAAGACCGCGTTTATGTTAACAGACCAACACATTTCCGAGTAAAGTGATACATTGTTATTATTTTTGGAAAGAGAAAAAAATAAGTTTCTTCGTGATACGTCACTCGATCTAGGTTGCTCTTTCAAAAAATTCAACATGGTACACTAAACGCTGATGTCAAAAATGTAACCTTAAAAATTGAGCTCAAGCCCAAATAAGAACTTAGTTATAAAATTTAAATGATAATTAAAAAAACAAGTGCAAGATTATAAATTAATTGTCTACTCGGTCACATAAGTTTCAGTTGCTCCGGTGACAACCTTAGGCCTTCGACGTCGCTCAGAACGGAGGTAGGGGTGGATCTCTCTTATTGATATTCCGGACAAAATAGCAGACAACTTGTGTGGGCGCCAACTGAGTTTTCCACTTTAGCCTAGCACGACTAATTTCCCCCGATAACACAGTAAAACGAGGGATGAAAATAAAAGGCAAACCTCAGCTTATGTTCCTTATAATAGCTAAATGAAAAATATTTTATACCCTTAAGGGGTGTTTCACAATTATAAACTACCTGAAAACCCTAGTAAAAGCCCCCCACTTAAAAAAAATAGTGTGAACATCTGTTACACATCAAAAGTCTTGACAATAAAATTCCAAAACATCTATACTAAAGTTAATCGACCTACGTAGTGTGAAATTAATATGGCTGTTGGAGTGTACCAGTACAGATTAAATTCAAACTTATTAATTATATGTTACCTGAAAAGTAGTGTAAAGTTTATAAAAACAATTCCATACAAGGCGACACCGTAGTCAAGACGTTGGTACCAAGACAGAGACGCATGCGCAAGTGCATTAAATTATGAAAATTAACTTGTGAAAATTTACCGCAAAATATTAATTTCCACCATTATAATAAATTACATGGAAAACAAATAAATCAATAAGGAACTACCTATCTAATAATTATAAAAATATATATACATGTTGGCGTAAAGCCTATTCAACTTCAAACCATTGCGTGGTTAGGGAAAACAATAAATAAAAGTAAATAAATTAGGAAAACCCCCGATACCGGGTTACCCTCAATGTGGTCTTCTTCACGATGTTGTGGAGAAGTAGCAGCAAACTCCAGAAGACATCACAATCGATCTACCAGGTAAACTCCAAACATTCCGAAGTGTGTATCTGGAGGGTGGTAAGTATACCCTGGCCCCACAGGTGAACCCTTTTCAAAAGAGGGTCCAATACTCAAAATTTTCCCTACTGAATGGCAACCAACTAATGAACCAACAAAACCATGTGGCACACCTCCAATTCCAAAACTTCAACGTTGGCGGTTTCAATCGTTTTGGTGCAATAAATCCCCTATAAGGGTTTGTGAAAACGGCTTCCAGAACAGGATGGAATTCTCCAGCAAAACGATCTCCCGTAGAACCAAAATACTAACCGTATATTCCACAACTCATTCAGAACGAGAACCTATAAATCCCAGCAGGGGATGATTACCCAGTCATTAATAAAATTCAGATTCTAGTTCGATGCACTTTTGGAAAACTAAGCCATCTAGCAGCAAGCACAAAGCGAAAAAAAAAATAAAGTCTCATTCATCGTCCTAAAATTTCATAACAGGAAAATAAGTTTTTTCTTGAAGAAATAAAATATAAAATTATACACCATGATCCTAATTGGGACACAGATATCCAACTAAGTCTTGAAAAATGACACCCTCAGGTACAAAAAACGGACAGTGTCGTTATTTCGGACTTGACCTAATTGTGACATTGGAGTGAAAATTATAATTAAAAGTTAAAATTATTATATATTTATAAACTTTTCAATTGCAGCTACCCTGAATAGACCTCTTTTATTATTATTTATTAGTGGAGGCTTACTAATTTTTTCTCCAATATCGTTAAATTCGTACCAAATAACATCTTTTTGAATTCCACTTCCAGCTGCTTCCTCTTCGTCATTTATTTCAAGTATTATGCCTGGAAATTTGTGGTCAATGTAGTTAACAATAACATAATCTCCTTTATTTAAATTTTTCTCTGGGTCTACAATAATTTTGTCTTCATGAACATTTATTTTTTCATTAACACTCTTTTGTTGTGGATCTTTTTCATTGAGATTATTTTCTTTTAGTTCTATTCCATTATTCATTTTCTCTTTTCTTGGTCTTTTTGTTATTGGTGGCTTTTCTTTTAGCTTTTGCTGGCGTAATATCTTCGTATTTTCTTTTTCCTGTTCTATCTTCTCTTTTGCCTCTTTCTTACCGTTATAAAATTTCTTCCACTGTTCTGAACTAGCAACAGCAGGTATTTTAACTTAAAAGCACCACATACACATTCAAGTAGTTGTTACTTAGTTACTGGAAATCCTACTTTAGCTACAGCTATTATCCACTTTGCTATGGTGTCCTCTTCTTCTTTCGATAAAGTTGTAGGTGCTCCAGCTTTACACTAAACAGGATACTTTCCATAAAATTTGGAGTGAAGGGTAGTTTTGGGGATGTTACATTCTCTACTTGCAGCTTTATCCATTTTTTAAAGCTTCTAATGCGGAAGTTAGTGTGTCCAATGAATATTCATAATTTTTCTTCAAGGACATTCTGCAACAACGATAACATTATTGTGCTATGTACATAAAACGGACATCATTGGATGTATCAAGTTTATAGTTAGATTTGGTTGGATATATGGATATATAACAATTTATTTTGGATAATGATCGATTTTCCAGACTCCTTATCAATTGAAAACTCAAAATACACTTTTATAGAGAAGCATTCTATTTTTTCAAATATTCAAAAGTATGAGATTTCATAATTACATTCATAGGTTTAAAATTTTGACAGATCGCGGAAAACATCAACTATCCAGTTAGATCTGGATGTGTGGAAGCGTACTTTGAATAATGATAGTAGAATATAGTTTCTTCTGTGTATTTACTGAAAGACTCGGTTTTACTGATGTTGATTTTTGACACCAAACATATTAGTTTCAACATAATATACCATTATTACCAATAATGAGGGATTTATCGTGTAAAAACAATTACCACAGCATCATTGTCCACTAAATCATTCTCCAAACTATCAAGAAACTGATAAATATAGCCTTCAGCCGAAAATAAATTAATAAATTTCATCTCTAACCAAATTAACGTAGAATCTCATCTAATATAAGAAGTTTCCGTTGGAAGCAGAGCTCTTAAACACTTGCATATTAACTCTGATTGAGATTGATCGGCCTCTTAGGAAATCAAATGTCCCCATCATTATTTTAAAGAGTACACCGTAATTTGGTTTAATAAAAATTTGCAACATTATTACAGAAACGAGTTTAATGGTTTCTTACTTCTCTTGCTACTATAATTTAAAAAATTATTTTATTTTTAACCAGAGTACCTACCTTGCACCTTGGTAATAATAAATTATGATATTTTTTATATCCTCGAAGAATTTTATATCCACGCTTACATAGTATGGGGTATATTTGAATGCCGTTTCACAGTGTTCGACCAGGCTATATTATCGGAAACCGCTCAACCGATTTAAGGAAGTTTTTTACTTGGTCGAACTTGAGAGTTGGGATACTTCTTATTTTGATAAGTGACCCTCAATATTTTTTATCGCAAATGTAGAGACTTATTCATTTATAAGTTCCACCAGCTTTTAATAGATGGCGTTGTGATATGCGTCACATTTAAACACCCTTTGTAATCTAGGTTGTGTTTCATTTTCAAACGTTTCCTTGGCTCTACAATTTATTCCACGTCATACGTTTCCACCGATACACGAACAGTTTTTTGCGTAACATAATTTTAATTTTATTTGAATGAGACTTTTACTTGGATTGTTTATG
Organism: Lochmaea crataegi; assembly: GCA_947563755.1. Lineage (NCBI taxonomy): Eukaryota > Metazoa > Arthropoda > Insecta > Coleoptera > Chrysomelidae > Lochmaea > Lochmaea crataegi. The sequence continues at coordinate 17,454,189 of OX387435.1, forward strand.
ATTTTTTTACTCAGTTTTTGAGAAAAATGCCGCGAAAAGAAAGAATTGCGAATCTTCAAAAATTCTTGCCAATCACTTCCAAATTTTGACGTTCCATTCTCAGTCTTTAGGAACGTCTTAATTAGTTGCTATATTCGATCATTAAACAGACTAGATGAATAACCCGCTCTACTTACAACACACTTTGTTTGTAACCAACATCTATATCGATTCTTTCATTTCAAAACAAGGATAGCAATACACACAGCAAAGGTCACAGCCTCCAACAACAGTGCCGTGTGTTGTGTTAAGTTAAGTTAAGTTCACCTAGGTTAGGTTGAATAGCCACGGCCAGGAGACGTCTGTCAGGGACTTGTCAGTTGCATAAAAACGTTGGATCAGTTTAGTTTGATTGTACTTTTATAAAGTTAAATAAAGTATATTCTAATATTATGGTGTCTCTAAGACAACATGGTGGAAGCGTAGTAAAAGTACCCACGTTATCTCGTAGAAAAGGTATTATATTCAAGCAAATAGCATAAAAAGTCTCAGCGAAATAATGCAACTTTTGCAAGTGCTCCTGCTCCTGAAAAGTTTAATTTCAGCAACCCAACAGATTGGCCTAAATGGGAAAGGCGCTTCAAAAGATATGCTTCTGTATCTGGATTAGTTTCTAAAACCGAGGATGAGAAAATCGATATGTTGTTATATATTATGGGAGAAGAGTGTGAAGAAATAGTTGCTCAATTTCCAAATCTTCCTACTACCCTTGAAGAGATGTTGAAAGCTTTCACTAACTACATTATTCCACGAAGAAATGTAATTTTCGAAAGGTATCAATTTAATTCTACAGTACAACAACTTGGTGAACAAATAGATAGTTTCATTACGTCTTTGCAATCTATCTGACTACTGTGAATATGACAATTTAAGAGAAAGTTTGATTAGAGATAGAATTGTAGTGGGGTTGCTGGACCGTCGAACAAGTGAACAGTTCCAGTTAATGCCGGATTTAACTTTGACAAAGGCAGTATTAACTAAACAAGCAGAGTTGCAGGGGAAACAAAACTCTATTCTAAGAAATGAATCTTCCCAAATGTGCGCTATATCTCATGAAAGAAATTCCATAAATAAAAATAGAGAAGTATCCAAAAGCATGCTCAAACAGTGTGAATTCTGTGGTTTCAAGCCTCACAGTAGAGATAAATGTCCAGCTCGAAATTCGGAATGCAGGAAGTGTCGAAAGCGAGGTCACTTGCAGAGATAAAAATCAATAAGTTTGGCACTAAACCAATTTCCTTTCTTATCGATAGTGGAGCAGATATTATTGGTATTCCGTTATCATTATTGCCAGAAAGATTTGTTAATGGAACTCCTTGTTCAGAAATAATATCTGGTCCCGATGGGTCAAAGCTAACTGTTCTAGGTAAGATTAAATTGTCTCTCATTCATTGTAAAAAAAGCTATTTATGCTGGGTGTATGTTATCAAAGGTTTAAAACTACCAATTTTAGGAAGACAAGGTATTGTTAACCTTGATATAATGAAATTTAATGAAAACAACAGTTTTCTTCTCTCCCCTGATGTATATGTTAACTCTTAATCTGCTAAGGTTTCTAAAATCGATATAGGTGGAGATTTTCCCTAACTTTTTAGAGAGTTAGGAGAGTTCCGCGATGAAATAGAAATTTCTTTAAAATGCAATATTCACCCGTTTGCTCAATCAGCTCTTCGCGTAGTTCTTCTTGCTCTATTACCCAAATTAGAAGAGGAACTCGATAGATTACAAAAGTTGGAGATAATTGAGCAAGTTGATTATTATACGGAATGGGTTGCACCCATTGTAGTTGTGCCTAAAGGTGATTCGGTTAGAATTTGTAGCGATTATAATCAAACTAAACTGATCCCTTTTTTATGCAACTGACAAGTCCCTGACAGACGTAGTAGTAGTAGTCAGTAGTCAGCAAATAAAAACCAGTGTGACGGATCCTTCGATTGAAAAGGGCGAAAATGCATTAATTCCTTCCTCTAGTTCTAGTACTGAAGGCAGTAATAGTGTTAAGCCCAAAAGAGTTTCTAGAAAACCATTCTGGATGACTGACTATGTTAATAATTAATGTTAAGGCTGTAGTTATTCACCCCATCCTTTGATAAAGAAAGGGAGATGTTGTGTTAAGTTAAGTTCACCTAGGTTAGGTTGAATAGCCACGGCCAGGAGACGTCTGTCAGGGACTTGTCTGTTGCATAAAAAAGGGATCAGTTTAGTTTGATTGTACTTTTATAAAGTTAAATAAAGTATATTCTAATATTCTGGTGTCTCTAACACAACACCGTGATGTGTTAGGAAGGGTTTTCATATCAACATTTTCGAGTAATAAATAGAAATACTTATCCTTAATTTATTTATTACTTGAGGAATACATTTAGTTGAGTCGACCAGATTGGATACAGACTCTGCTCCTGCTCTAAGACGATTTTTTTCACCTGTCCCAACCAATATATCATTTGAAATGGAATGGCTAGCTTCCTTCGCAATATTCTCTTCCCGAATGCTATTTTTCCATCGTTGAAGGTGATTTGCATATCGAGGAACCCAAATATCTACTTAAATTAACACCAACAATACCATAGAAAATTTATTGTTTCCTTATTAGAATGGGTAAATAGTATTTATATATATCAAATGATACGACACTGGTAGCTTTAGTACTGTAGAAATGTTCAGAACTTGCTGCTTTTCTGTGAAACGATGTATAGATAGATAAATATGGTGCTTAAGTGCTTCTAAGAGCCTCTCCACTACGACCTTTGCAGATCTATTGTGTATGCCCTCCTGTTATAGAGTTCCTTGTCTAGACCCGTTCTTATTACTAGACGGATGGCAAACCTCAGGTCCTCCATATATTGGGAAGGTTGTGGTTTTTCCGTTGAAAACCTCAGCCTAGTCAGGCCTTCGCAGTAGCACAGTATGTGTACTGTTCCTCATCTTCTTGGCAAAACCTACATAAGTATGGTTGTTTCTGCCAATCCGATGTTATTCATATGTTTGTTAACTGATGAACTCTTTGGCCTGCCTCATTTTTGTCGCCTTGTTCCACCATTCTCGAGACTGATTTTTTATCCAAGTGCTGCTATTTGTTTTCTGCAGCGCCTTCGCTATGCCACAGAAAGGTTCTGGGCCAATGGGAGCACAACGTGCCCCTTCTCGGGCTAGTGAGTCTGCCTCTTCATTGCTCTGAAACGATGTATTGTAAACATCACTATTTATACATTTTTTTTGCATACTACACAAGGATTCACCATTTTGTGAATATAATTTAACGAATAAATAAAGTGTTCTCAATTGATTTAAATTCATTTCTTCACAGTTGAACACAACAGCCACAAAAGATTTGGTCTTATTCGAAACAAGGATCTGTCAACAAACGTAAACATTCAATTTTAGCGGTGTTGTCACATTTACTGAAAAATGCTGAATTCCAGAAATCTTTAGATTGACATCCTGTTTATAAGCATTCACCCATGTATTAATGAAGTTTAGTATATTGTCGATGATTAAATAATAATATAGTATTCAACAAGCATATATGGATATTATTCACGAAGGTGCCTAAGTGAATATTAGAGTATGCGAGTAGAATACTATATTTTGTCCACCACTATTAATTACCTGTTTATAAATGAATTAATTTTTTTTCTCTTTTCTCCAATTTAGGAAGGGATTATAGGCTTTTAGATATAATTTTTCCGACCTTTCTGGCAATAAATTTAGGGATACTATTTATTCTGCTTCTCTCATTTTTCACTCTCCTTTTTTAACCAAATTTTAGAGGATATTCGTTCTTGAAGTGACCATAATGATAATAAGAAAAAAAATTGACCAGCTTCGCTGTATTTTTTTGCTTCTACTTTTCTGTGATCATCAAAAACCATCAGTCAAATTTTCGTCGGGTATTAAATCACGAAAGAGTATTTGTATAGCGATAGCAATAATAATAACATGCTTTTAATTTTTGTTTTCCGCTTTTAGCGATTAATCCGGACGAAACCAGTTATGTTCTTTAACACTTCCTTTGATCCAAAAGAAGGTTTCACGCGTATGTATTTAGTAATGAATGAATGCATTGTGTTTGTAAATTATCGCACAAATAAGGAAATAAGCGAAACGATTAACAGGGGCTTTACGCTTCACATTACAGGATGCGTGTTAAAAGGGTTCTCACGTTTAATACCAAATAAAAAAAAGGAAAAAAGGAACATGATATTTAACTAATGAAAAATCACTTTAAAATGTATACAAAAAAAAAGGTTTTTATTTGGTTTATAAAGTGATTGAGGAAATTCAATTTATAGTCCCATTTTGTATTAAATTTTTGTTGATAAGAAACATTTGGGGAATTGGTAGACTTTGTTAAGTTTCTGTTGTCATGAAGTTTTTACTTCCCAAAAAGTGCTTGTAATTTGAATAAATATTGAGTCCCAATCATTCTTTAAGCGTAAAAAGAGGGATATAGTCCTTTTATCTGATCGTTCCGTAAATATAGGTTTTGTTGAATGTACAAATCTCTGTTGAAAAAATAAAATATATAAAAACGGAAGTAAATAAAATCAGATTTCTCCATCTTCTTCGGATAAACTACCACCGTTGCTTATCATGATATGATCGATATCGGAAGCGTCTACAAATTTTTCAATTTCTCAGTATTTTAAAATTAGTTTGTCGCAAACTTCCACGTAAAGTTGCCAATGGGTTTTGGTAATTTTTCAAGTACCTAATTCCAAGTTCGAATTACATTATTTGGAGATCCATTTGTTTTCATAATTTCTTGATCGTGATACTTTTACTTTCTGACCAAACCATTTCAATGCCTCTGTAGTGCTGGTAATGATATAGCGGTTAATGTAAAACTTTGTCACCCATGTATTCTGCATAATAGTCCAAATAATAATCTCCTTTTGGCCACTTTGTTTTTATAATTCCCCATATTTGGTACTTCATGAATTTCTCTCGGCTCAATCTAGTACTTTGTCAGATATCTAGAGGCAAATGAAATGGGATGACCTTCTTGTAGGAGGCAACAACCTAGGCCTTCACCAGATGCATCACATTGAATAATAATTTCCTTGTTTGGATCAAAAATTTTGAATGTTGGAGAGTTTGTTATTAAATGTTTTAAATGAGTTAACTCATCTTCATGCTCTATACTCCAGGCAAAATAAACATCTTTTCTAGTAAGATTTCTTAAATTAGCTTGTAACGATAGAATATCTATCGTTATGTTTCGTATTATTTTTCACTATTGAGTTCCAAATTATTTCTTTTCAAACCCTTCATCGACGCCCTTGTCGATAAACATGTTATTTTGTAAACCCCTTTTCTACGCTTTGCGTCCATAAAAAAAGATATTCAAAACAATTCTACCCTTCTCGCAGGTGTTCAAAACAAACAGTTTTGCACACGGCACTACTCCAATTTTCTAGAACAAAAATTTATCGTTAAAACATTTCGTCCCGCCTATATTTTCAAAATCAACGAATGACAATCAGTCATTCTACTGGCAACATATTCCACACGATTTTTCGTGCTATTTTAAAGAGTAGTTAATTGGTAGCCTCGGAGAGCGGATAGACTCCAAGCAGTTCAGACATATTATAAAGAAACATGTTAATAAAAAAGTGCAGTTTGATAATGTGAGTTAGGAGTACGTTGAAAGGCTTTATAGGTGATCAGTGAATTCACATGTCACCTGAAATATGTAAACACCTCTTTTTACTTGTTTAAGAGAATAAAAACAAGTTGGCGCCCAGACTAGCTTTTATTGCTTTACCGGCCCTTTTTCCAATGATGAGTGTCCAACACATCCTAATTTAGGCGAAGATCCATACCCTGAGATCAAGCAAAGAATTTATTACCGACGTCCAGCCGATTTTCTACGGTGATTTGCAAGGCATTCCGTCGGAAATTATCTTTTTACCGTTTATCATCTTCCTCCAACGGATAATGTCGATTTCATCTTACCGTTGATTGAAAAAGAAGTTTCCTGCAGGCATAATAAATGCTATTCCGTGTTACGGGATAAAGAATTATTTGTGCCTCTCTTTCAAACATCCAAAAATAAACTCTGTACCTACCAACTGCTATAGTTTATTAAAAACAGATCCTGATTGTTTCAAGTAGGATTAATACAGTTAATGTCTCAGGAATCCTTTCAATTTTCTCAAGCGTCTTCATGAAGGGCACCTAAAAATAATAAATAAGTATTTACCACTTATTCTTCAGAACAGTATGAGAAATAATAGGTCAAATATTTATATTCTAAATTTACAGAATACCTCATTTGAACATAGGATGATCACCAGATCATAAAAGTTAGTAATTGGAAAATATAAAAGGTTTAAAGGTTATTTTGTTTACATGGTGTACAAAGTAGATGACAATCTTGTCATATCTGTCAATCTTAAAAATAAATCTTCTCAAAGTGATTTCAATCTTTCATCATAATGTCACCCTTCTAATCATAGATCTACTGATGAAAGATCATTGACCTTCCTTATCAATTAATAGTTTCTTCTTTTAATTTCTGTTATCAGAGCTTATCTTTGTTGTTAAGTACTTTGGTAATAAAGAAGTAAATGAAAAGAACATACCTTTTTTTCTAAGACCATCAATACGTAGATAGGAGATGGGTTTTCTTTTTTCTTCCATGTGAGGTTCGTGATAGACCACATGGCTTAGCAAATTTGCTGATTTTTGGAAAATATATTTAAGTGAGCTTAGATTTTATTAGAGTGATCCTGTTGGAGCTCTACCATTTTGTATATGTGGATATTAATTTGGCTCAGCTTAAATTCCTGTCTCCACATCCGTAGGCGAAACCACTTTTAGGCCACACAACTTCTACGGTGAGTTTAATTTGTCAGTTTACTATACTCAACCCTCATAACATTTAATTGTTATTACCAAATACTTACACAAGCTCCTTTTTAGGTCTCGTTATTCTTTCTTCTCACTTCTATCTATCTTCTTCCTTTGGTTATTTCCTCATTCTTTGGCTTTATTTTATACATCGATATCTTCATTTCATTCCTGCATCGACATCATCTATAAGGTACATCATCTACACCCAGTCATCATATCGGATATACCTCTACCTCCAGGATATAGTAAGCCACCATCAGTTCTTTTGGAGGGACACACCACCACGGCACCCGATCGTTAACAGGTAACCTTCATAAAGTACATATATCAAGCAATCCAGTGGTTTAAGTAGAAGCCAACCTTTCACTAGAATAACATATATTGATATAAAACTAAGTAGTCTAAGTAGAGTATGTTGTCATACCTACTGAGGAACTTAGTTTCCTGGTGTCTTTACCCTCTGTTGAGGACAAATCATAGATTTAGTTACTAACACAATCACTATCGTTTGTAAACCAGCGTATGCATACAAAGGGTAGTTCTTTAATATCATCCTGTATCCAACCACCACTAAGGTTAGTTTGGATAGTGTAAAACTTTTCTTTTTTTTAATTATAAATTTGTCCATGCGTTAGTTTGATAAAATAATAACCTAAAATAATCTAAAGATAACTTCATATAAATCGTGTGGTATAGCAGAAATCCTTCAGGGAGTTTTTGGCGTTACCATTAATAGGCAAGGCTTTGTGTTTTTTTGGTTATCCTTATAACAACCAACAATATTTTATATTAAATCAACATTTCAACTATATCAGTTTTTTATTTCGAATCCCACCCTGAGATTAACAGGACCTTTTTAATCGGGTAACATCCGTTCCCATTCCGTCCCGTATGTTACAATTTGACGCCCAACATTCCTTATGTTACAAATTGGCGCCCCACGTTCTTTCCCTTATATTACAAGCTGTAATAGAAGATAAATTGGGAATAAATTTTACCATGTCCAAAACTCTAAGAACATCTGAATTGTTTTTAGGGTATTCTAATAACCTAACAGCTTCAACATTTTTAACATCTGGTTTAAGACCTTTTTTAGTAATTAGATATCCCATGAATGAAACTTGTGTGATTTTAAATTGAAATTTGTCATAATTAAATTTTATATTATTTTCAGATAACGCTTCTAGAACTTTTCGCAAAGCAATATCATGTTCATACTCATTTCTACCAGATATTATTATGTCGTCAAAGTAGACATCAATATTTTCAATGAACCCAAATATTTCGAAGTTTTTTTTTTGAAAAATTTCTGGTGCTGATGAGATTCCAAATGGTAGTCTATTGAATTTATATCTGCCAAATGGAGAGTTGAAAGTACGTAGATCTGAACACTTTTCATTTATACAATTTGCCAGAATCCCTCTTTCATATCTAAAACAGAAAATAATTTTTTGCCTGATAACTTACTTACAACATCATTAACAGTTGGGATAGCAAAATGTTCACGAAGAATATATTTATTTAAAGGATTTGGGTCAATGCATAACCTTAATGTGTTTGTTGATTTCTTTTCCACAATCATTAAATTATTCACCCACTTCGTTGGATAGTCAACTTCTTGTATAACTTTTGTATTTACTAAGCTATCTAGTGTTTCTTTTAGCTTATTATGTAAAGGAAATGCAACTTTTCTAGAGTACTGGATTACAGGCTTAGCATTATCTGCAAGCTGAATGCTACAAAGCCCAGGTATTCTCCCTAACCCTACAAAAACATTTATGGATTTAGAAAAAATACCCTCCTTTGTGTTAGGAAGTAACAGTTAATTTATCAAGTCACTTAATTAATTGAATCTTCTTACAATCATCAAGCCCTAATAAAGGGTCAGAGTCAAAATCAACAACAATGAAGTTTTTGTAAGTGCAATTAATAAAATTGAATAGATGAGGCCTTTACTTGATGAAGATCCATACTAAACGATGAAATAAAACAATTTAATTTGTTTAAATCTTTTTTATTTTGAACTAACGTTCAAATTAAATTAGTGACGCGTTTCCCTACACAGTAGCTAGTTTGAAAAAGCTACTGTGTAGCGAAACGTGTCACTAATTTAATTTGAACGTTAGTTCAAAATAAAATGAAGATTTAAACAAATTAAATTGTTTTATTTCATCGCAATTAATAAATACTTCACCTAATGGCTTGATCTTGAAATTTCCATATGAAATCAAAGTTACAATACTACCTGACATCTGAGCCAGTGTCCAACTTAAAACTAATAATTTCACTTGCTACATTAATATTTTTATTCCAAGACCTACTAGTTGAACCTGTACAATTAATAAATAGTTCATATTCTTCTCTTTCTTCAGAAACTAGCATAACTTTAGATTATTCACTGTTGGATGTTCCTCTCTTCATTCCCTGTGTGCAAACTTTTGCAAAGTGCCCTTTTTGTGACACTTCGCACATGTTTTGTTAAATGCTGGGCCCTTGTTGGGATAGTACTTTAATATGTTCTCTACTTAGCTCAATGCTCTTACAATATTCTACTATGTTCTGCACCACAAGATTCTCTCTAAAGAGTCGATTGCCGAGATTGGGTCGATGAAGCGACCTGATGGCACTTTCACGACCTCTAGAAAAGAAACGTTAGAGCTTTTGATTAAAAATCACTTTCCTGGAAGTTTGACTCTGGATAACAATCGACCTCCGCTCTTTGAGGGCGCAAGGCGGCCAAAAAAGATCGATTGGGAGGCCGCCAAGGAAGTTATCACAGCACCGGCAGTTGAATGAGCAATCAAATCTTTTCAGCCTTTCAAATCTCCCGGTGAGGATGGAATATTTCCAGCTCTGCTGCAAAACGGACTGGAATTACTTTTATCCATCCTCATTAAACTGTATAGAGCTAGTCTGGCGTGGAATTACATACCACCCAGTTGGTTGGCGGCTAGGGTGGTATATATACCGAAAGTGGGCCGCACAGACTCACACCCTAAATCGGTAAGACCAATTACACTAACATCTTTCCTGCATAAAGGACTTGAAAAAGCACTGGATTGCTACATCAGGCGGGTAGCTTTATATAATTCCCCCCTGAGCATCCACCAATATGCTTATCAAACTGGCAAATCAACAGATTTAGCGTTACACAACCTTGTTGAGAAAATCACACAATCCCTTAACAACAAGGATATTGCGGTGGCCATATTTCTTGACATTGAAGGAGCATTTGACAATGCTCTACCGACCTCCATTGGTTCAGCTTTGACTGAAAAGGACATCAAACCAACCATTACCGGTTGGATATATGCCATGCTCACTAATAGGACAGCCACTACATCTGTTCAGTACGAGATCATTAGCTTTAAGGTTTTCAGGGGCTGCCCACAAGGCGGAGTACTATCTCCCCTACTATGGTCACTCTTGATGGATAACTTGCTTAGCGCTCTCGAAAGAAGAGGGGTAGAACTGCAAGCGTATGCAGACGACCTTGTCATCTTGGCAAGAACCAAGTCAGGAAGGGTAGCATATAATATCCTCCAAAAGACGTTGGACGATGTCCATAGTTGGTGTCAGAGGAAACAGATGTCTGTTAACCCTGGTAAAACTGTAATAGTTCCCTTCACTTTCCTGGATCTTCCACCACTTTCCTACAATGGTGAGGTTATTCCATTTGCAGCGGAAGTAAAATATTTGGGGATTATCCTAGATATGAAACTTACTTGGAACGCTCACTTGGAAAAAGTTATCCATAAGGCCAGACTATCCTTGTGGACATGTCGTAGGATCTGTGGAAAATCCAAAAAAATCTATTGGATATATGTGATGATCGTTAAACCAATTATCACATATGGAGCTATTGCCTGGTGGCCAAAAGCTTTACAGCGAACGGCCCAAGCAAAGCTCTCTGGTTTACAGAGACAGGCTTCCTGTCAGTTACTGGTGCTATCAGCTCCTCACCGTCAGCAGCCATGGAGATCCTTCTGGACCTACCTGCTCTCCATATATTTTTGGAAAGAGAGGCTAGATGGACAACATACAGAATTGTGCATATTTCTAAATGCATAAATCAGGCTTATACAGAACGAAGCAGAATGCTAGAGGACACTGAAAGTCACAGTATTCTGGGAATGACCTCTGACATAATGCCTCCAACAGTAAACTACGACCTGCCTTATACCGTCCTAATTCCAATTAGAGACAAATGGGTCCTCCGTAAGGATGATTTATTAAGAGCAGACAGCTGTTGGTACCTAGATGGATCAAAAACACCCTCAGACCCTGGTGCAGGTGTATACGAGCGCAGACCTAGGACAGAAATCTCAACCTCTCTAGGATCCTATGCAACCGTATTTCAGGCGGAAATTTGCGCCATTGTTTCATGTGTGGAGAGATTGGAGCAAGCCAATCTCATACATAGAACAATAAAAATTTTCTCGGACATCCAAGCTCTCACCGTGTAACGTCGAAATTGGTTTTAGACTGCCAAAGAAGACTCTCCTCAATAGGAGAACTCAATAAAGTATTGCTGGTCTGGATCCCTGGCCATTCTGGCAAGGAAGGAAACTAGAAGGCAGACTCTCTTGCAAAGGAGGGTGCCGTACGTGTTTCTATCGGACCAGAACCTATAATTGGCATCGCAATAAGTTTTGCCAAACAAACACTGAATACCTGGACGGCAAGAAGAGCTTTAGACTTCTGGCATAATTTACCAGGATTGGTTCATTCAAAAGCTTTCATACATCCTTCCAAGAATGTCTCCAAACAAATTTTAGACTATAGCAGGCATGACCTACGTTGTCTAACAGGTTTAACAGGCCACTGTCATCTGAATCATCATATGCTAAAACTTGGACTGTCGGAAGATCCTACTTGCCGTCTTTGTCTGGAAGATGATGAATCAGCAGAGCATATAATTTGTGCTTTCCCCGCTGCGGCTCGAATCAGGTATCTGATGTTTGGCAGGGATTCTCTCTCGCCCTCGGACCTGAAATATCATTCACCAAATAAACTAATTGGCTTTGTTAAGAAGCTGAATTTGTTTGGTGAAATCTGAATAGGTGTGAGCCACAATAGACTCTTGCGAGTCGAAGTGGAGGGCCTTATAGACCCACTCATCATAAACCTAACCTAACCATGTTCTGCACTGTAAGCTTTGGTTCTCTAAGTAATCGTAACCGGCTTTCTTTATATGAAATGCCTGCTATGAGTCTGTCTTTTATCATTTTCTCTGCATATGATGTGCTGCATTCTTCATTTTGGCAAATAAAGTCACAGTTACTTGATTGCTTTTTTAGTTCAGTCACATACTGTTCAATGGATTGATTTTCTGACTGAACTTAGTGTTAAATTTAAAAGTCTCCATCGCAAGTATTTTTTTTGGTAAAAAAAAATGTTCAAATGCATCTAGCAGCTTAAAAAATGTCTTGTTTTGATTATTAATATACAGGGTGAATTGTGGATCTTCATCAAAACAATGTTTCGTCATATATTTTCAATGATTAAGTCGATATGTCTCATATTTTGGTGAAAGTGTGTATTGGTGTCTGGCAACTAACTGACAGATTCAGAATTGAAAAAATCCAGGACTGTCTTCGTGAAAGTTTGTGAGACTGCTTCATATTCAACACTTCACCCTGTATATGATTTTTCTAAAATCTGATATACTTTTTTCAGAGGGCATGGGTATTTGAATTTTTTGTTACACTTACCTCACATTTCCAATTAAAGATTCATTTTAGAGACAAATTGAAAATTGGCAATAATGAAATATCTTATTGTATAATAATGTTTAGTTATTAAAAAGAAATCTCTAAAATAAACAGAAACGACACTCACTGTGCTCCAGAATGGTAAATACCATGATTTGAATTGATTTAGAGGGTCGGATTTAAAAATCTGGCATATCTGGTTCATCTCAATAATTCATCCTGTATGTAACTTTTTCCACCCGTAATAGACAAAAAACAGATAAAAAATGTTTGTAATAACCTAGTTTTCTAATTTGTTTGAGGAAAAATCATGTAATTTTTTAATCGGAATGAAATTAACAAACCCAGGAAATGTTTATTTATAAATTAAAAAATAAAATAAAAAACAATAACCAAACAATAAAACAGTTTTAACAATGTGGAATAAAGTAAAAAAAAATCATGCTGAAAATATATCCCTCGTAGGCCCGCATTAGCGAGTAGATTGAGTAAGATATTCTGCAAAAATTTTAAATAAACAGGTCCTGTTAGTGGACCATCAAAAAAATGGGCTCCTATTAAATGAGTGTTGATTACTTCGATCCAGACATTTACAGAGAATCTTTGTTGCGAGCGATATTTTCGAATCGCATGTGGAGTTTTTTTTGGCCCATACGTGCGAATTTCGCGAATTATTTATTCCATCTCTGATAAATTGAGCTTCATCGGTGAATAAAGTTCTGTACAATACAAGTCGGTGATTTGTAGCCCACCTTGAAAATTCTAGCCGATGGATTTCATCTCCAGGATGTAACCGTTGAACTAATTGTATGTGGTACGGGTGTACATTTTTTCGCAACACTCTACTCACTTTGGATTGGGAAACACCCAACTCCTACTTTCCTGGTACATATTTTCGGATTTAAGTCCACAGAATCCAGTATATTGTTTTCTAAAACAGGATCTACATTTCGTTCTGATTTTGTTTTAGGAAAAGTACCATTGTTTTTCAAGAAATTAAAAACTGATACGAACGTTTGATGATTGGGTTCGGCGTTGAGGGAATCGCCTTTCATACTCCCTTGCGGCAGCCCTACCATTACCATTAAAAAAGCCATAAACAAAAATAGATTTTTAAATCCGGCCCTGTAAAACAATTCAAATTATGGTATTTTCCATTCTGGAGCACAGTGTGTGTCGTTTCTGTTTATTTTAAAGATTCATTTTTAATAACTAAACATTATTATACAGTGAGATATTTCATTATTGACTCTAAAATGAATCTTTAATTGGAAATGTGAGGCAAGTGTAACAAAAAATTCAAATACCCTATTTATGCCCTCTGAAAAAATTATATCAGATTTTAGAAAAATCATATACAGGGTGAAGTGTTGAATATGAAACAGTCTCACAAATGTTCACGAAGACGGTCCTGTATTTTTTAATTATGGATATGTCAGTTAGTTGCCAGACACCAATACACACTTTCACCAAAAAATGAGACAAATCGACTTAATCATTGAAAATATACGACGAAACATTATTTTGGTGAAGATCCATAATTCACTCTGTATATTAATAATCAAAACAAGAAGACATTTTTTAATGGTCACTTGATAATCCCATAACGTGCCTCTACTTAAGGTAGAAGTATGTACAGTTCCTCGTAACTCAACCTGTATATGAGTTATCATCGAATACCGAAAACAAATATTTTCCAGCTGTGAATTCACTACAGTCCTAATTACTTACATCCTGATGGGCACTTTGAATTTTTCGTTGATCAAAATCAATTGTATGTTTGACTACCTTCAATAATAATTAATCAATTTTTTTGAGCGATGGAGTTTTGCGTTTCTGTTTCACGATCTAATCCATTGTAATAATATTTTGATTGATTCCGTCAAGTGATTTATTTTTTGCGTTTAATGCAATGGAAATGATTTCAATTAAACGAAATCTGTTCCAGTTCGTTTAAATTTGAAAATGCAACAATCGGTAGGCTGTATCGAAGTATTGATTGATTGCAATTTTTAGTCGTAATTTAATACAAAACGGTCGAGATTCGGTACTATAGCTATTATTTTTCTTTTGCGTAACCTTGTATTTTTCTAATATTTTAAATTATTATACAGATTGGACAATTTTTTAATAATTACAAAATCTAAACATAAAAATGTAATCAATACAAGATTGGCGTTTGGAAATCCATGAGAATATAATGTGTAATATTTATTTACGATATAATTGAGAAATTGGGTGCATAGTACGAGCTGGGCAATTGCAAAAGTATGTTGATGAAACGCAGCATGATTTCAACCCCCTAAAGTTTGACAAAAAACATTAGTATGTCTCATATTCAGAAGGTGCAAAGAATAAAAACCAATAATCTCTGGAACTCTCATTTTAATTGAATAGTAAAAATGTGTATCTACTTAACTTTAAAAGTATGCGAATTTAATAGAAACATGAATAATAAATGAATGTTTACAGCAAAACGTTCTTTTACTAGTTCTAATTATAAATACCGATCTCTTAACGTACCTCGACCTGAAACCTCGATTATTTATTATAAATTCTTTCTCGGTGATTTTTTTTCTTCGGAATGTGAGACAATTTTTTTTTCTCACCCTGTTATTCTTAAAATAGTTTTCGTAAAATAAATTAAATTATGGGTATACCCTATTATTTCAGAAATGCAATCTCGACAAAACAACCAATTGTCTGAAACAGATAAATAAAGTATCATAATGTCACGTCGGCGATAAAGTAGTCTTCGAGGACACGAAAGGGGAAAGAAAATTTTAAGAACGATTCGGATTTTTAGTTCCTAGTAACTACCTGAAGTGTTCACTTGAGCTAAATAAATCTGTTTGAATATATTGTGAATTATGGTGCATTGTATAATAAAATATCAGGAGTTAATAGGTGAGTCTATCTCACAGAGTAATTCAGTTTTGCCTGTTATTTGATATTTGATTTTAAAAGTTATTTTATCACATAGAGTATATATTGATATGGTTTGAAAAATATTTAAAAAAATATTTATGTGTTCAAAGTATGGAAAGCAATATTGATTTATAATTTATTTATTATTATAAGGTTTAATACTTACCTTTTTCTATATATTATTTTGAAAATTTTCATTCAGATTTAATTGGGCGCCATCAATGATTATTTAATTTTTTTTTATATGAGACTCTTATTTTTATTTAATATTAAGAAATTTATATTATTATAATTATCTAATCTCAGGGTATATTTAATTGTGAGGTCAAATTACAAAATTTGAAGACCGACTCTGTTCTTTGGCCTTCGTGTTGAAAGTTGGCATTCTAATATTTTATTGCAATGGTGTCACCAGAAATGTAAACAAACAGCCACATTAAACTTGAATAAATTGTATCTTATTCAAACAAACAACTATTTTATATTATGTTTTTATAATAAAATATTCAAAAACATTCAACTTATTTACATTCAATTTGCCTTCCTTAATTTCATTCATTAATACGGGCGCACTATTAAAAAAAATATACTCACAGAACTAAATTCAATTACATGGATATGAGCTTACTTATCATAGGATATTTTACTCCATAAAAAAGAAGAAGTTTTATTCTATTTGTTCCTTTGGATCGTGAAAGGTTAATTTAACGAATTGATTTTATCAAATGCTCTGTAAGTATTTTTTTATCTAATTATAACTAAGAAAACAAATTAATAAGCAACAATTTATACTATATCATGGAAAATAACTTTAAAATTAATATGAACAGTACCTGAATGTCTATTGGGTTATATCTATTCCATCTTCAAATTCGAAGGTTTCAATGGTGTTGGAAATGTGGAAAAAGGCCTGCAGAAAACTACAGACGGTCCAGTGTAGATCAAATCTTGTACATTCCTTTTTTAAAATGTGGATTTTACACAGTCCGTTCGTTGTGGATAAAATCTATTCTATGTCCAATTTCCTCTATAGTGGATTTTTTGTTATATCAAACAAAACGATGCCAGATATATTAGTTCGAGGTGAATTAGATGTGATGGTTCAAATATAGTTGCTCGCTTACCGGCACTTTGTAAGTATTCTTTTTTATTTCACTTTACTTATTTTAAATCACTGGATTCTTATATTAGATTTGTTTTAAAACATGATTATTCACTTTTTGAATATTTTATATTAATATTCATAAAGATTTTTCTTTATAAATTTCAAATTAAATTCTCCAGTCTTTCTCCTTTTGAGAAATTTTTGCAAGTTGTTGATTTTTTTCATTGTTTTCTAAACAAATTTCTTTTTTTATTTTTCAATCAATGAGATTCATTTTAAAAGTTTGTTACTGAATTGATATTTACAATCTTTGAAAATATTGTAGCTTTATTCAAATGAAATTATGTTATAGTTTCTATATGGTATTTGTTTCATTTCTATGTTGTTAATTTTATAATTGCAGTGGTCAAAATTTTTATATTTGTATTTTTATACCCTTAAGTTTTAAGTTGGTATTTTACACAATTTGTTTGAAGTTGGTGCTCCTGTTTTTATCTGTCAATTTATAACTTAAATTATTTGATTATACGGGGTTTTTCAAAATCGATTACTAAAATTTAGTATATAGTGTTTGCCAAAACTTATTATATTTCTTATAATGTGATGAATTTATTTAAATTAAGTAAACAAATAACAGAGTTGGTCGTATTGCTTTAATTATACCTTATGATTAGTTAATATTTTATTTAGGGTATTTTCATACCATAACAATATATTTGCTAATTATTTTTAATAATTACTTTGTTTAAAGTTCTTTAATATTCAACGATATTAAGAACATTAATTTGTTGTTGCATTTCCTATTTATCCAATCCTACTGTACTGTGGAGAATTTGTGCCACTTGCAGTTTAACTCACATACCTTTACTGTATTGTGGAGAGTTTGCGCCACTTGCGGTTTGTCCATTCCTGATAAAGGGAGACTTCTCACGTCACCCACATCTCCTTCCACCCCTCTGTATTGTGGAGAGCTTGAGCCACTTGCAGTGAAACCTTATTTTGCTGTACTGTGGAGAGTTTGTGCCACTTGCAGTTTAACTCACATACCTTTACTGTATTGTGGAGAGTTTGCGCCACTTGCGGTTTGTCCATTCCTGATACAGGGTGACTTCTTACGTCACCCATATCTCCTTCCACCCCCCTGTATCGTGGAGAGCTTGTGCCACTTGCAGTGTATTATTATTATTTTGCTGTACTGTGGAAAGTTTGTGCCACTTGCAGTGTTTTATTATTTTGCTGTACTGTGGAGAGTTTATGCCACTTACAGTAGTTATAATATTGTTTGTGGAGAGTTTGTGCCACATATTCCTTACATGCACTGGGGAGAGTTTGCGCCCCTTGCACCTTTCCTAATAACCCTAAATATTTACAATTAGGCATTTATTTTTGATCAAGTGAAGTTTTAACTTTACTTTAGTACTGATATGCATAATCACAGTTCAAACACATAAGATGCACCTTGTATATTATTAATACTTCCATTACTTTTGGGGATTTCAACTATACTAATCGTTAGTTAAATAATTAATCATTATTTATGGCAAATTGAATACTCAGAGTGTTTTTCTATCTAATTCCAGATACGTCATCTCGGTTGTTCAACCTACTTGGACCAGGTCCATATTGACTGTTCAATTAAATCCAGGCATCACGTCCAGTGTCTTGTAAATAGTTATTCTCAACATTTAGATTTGTTTTATTATCTATATTATAAAAAATATAATGTAAGTACACAGTAAGTAATTAAAAGTTAAATTCTAATTAAATATATCAATCTTTACAAATCACTCATTTCTCCTCAAGTCAAGTTTTTCCCTCCTTACAGGAAACAATGCCTGTTGTACTTTAAGGGTGTATTATGTAATCCGCCACTGGATATCACCGCGATTATATTCTCGGAAATCCTAGCCTTGAGGTTGAAATTTATTATAGTAACATGAAGATGCGTGTATTTAAGTGAAGTCTGTCTATTGGATTGTCAATGGTTTTTACATCACTTTTGACTTTAGCTGATATATCTACCATGAGAAATATTGGTATTGTTGTTCAATCACAGTCTATTAGGTATGATTGTGTTTCTTGTTAGTGACATTGACATTGGCCATAATTTCTTTATTTGTTTGTAGATTATTATCTGCAATGACGACAAACATTTGTTTGTATAAGAGATACGTTGGACAAAGTAAAAATTTGCTATACAGTGGAATTCATTTGAAATAGAAACGTCCCAAATATAATTGAAATTGAAAACTGGTAGAAAAGAACAATAGAAAAGTAGTAGAAGATACAAGAGTGAAAAGAGGACCACAGCCTATTTCTGGTCATTCTGATCATTATATAGTACTGAGCACAATAAAAGAGAGATATACTGGAAAACAAAGAAAAAAGAGAAACTCAGTCCAAAAAAGAAGAGTGGGAAGCAATAAAAACGTATAAATTAAGAAACAAGGAAATAGCAGAAAATTATGAAAAGTACCTCAGCAAAAAACTAGAGGATGTTGAGAAACAGCTGAACAATGACATTGAAATAATATGGAACTCAATGAAAAATGCGGTCACAGAAACAGCAAGAGAAGTATGTGGAATAACCAGAAAACAAAATCATAGACAACAAACTGCATGGTGGACTGACGAAATTAGAAACCAAATCAAAATAAAGAAAAAGATGTGGAGAAACTACCTAGGGTCTAGGAAAATAGAGGATTATGAAAAATCTAAAACCGAGAGAAAGAAAACCAAAGAATTAATTAAAAATGCAAAAGAAGTTCAATGGAAACAATTTGGAGAAAAAGTGGAGCAGGATAGCAAGAGTAATCAAAAACTATTTTACAAAGTGCTAAAATCATGGAGAACTGAAAAAGACACAAATATAACTAATATTAAAAACAGGAAAGAAGAAATGTTAACAGAAGATATAAAAGTAATGGAAAGATTGAAGGAATATTTTTGAGAATTATTGGTTAACGGAGAAAGCACAACTAAATCAAATGAAGAAAAAATACAAACAATAATGATGAAGAAATATCCATAGATGAATTCACGGAAATAATTAAAAAGTTAAAAAATGGGAAAGCACCAGGATGCGACAAAATAACTGGAGAAATTATCAAAAATTTGGGTAAAAGTGGAGAAGAACTATTATTAAAAATATATAATAAGTGATGGAAAAAAGAAAAGATACCGAAAGAATGGCAAATTGCATCAATTGTCCCCATATATAAAAAAGGTGATAGATGGGAATGTGGTAACTACAGTTGCTCTGTACAAACATGAAAATATTAGAACAGATATTGGACCGAAAAATTTGAAAAATCGTGGAAAACACACTAGACGAGGCGCAAAATGAGTTTAGAGGTGGAAGGAGCATACAAGACAATATATTTATGATAAAACCGATGACAGAGAAATGTATACAAGATAAGAGAAATATATTGTTATGGTATGAATTTAAATGTTTAATAATCATATAATTTAATTGATATTTGTACAACCAACTCTATTATTTGATATCCAGAATCATTTATTTTCCATGGTGGAAGAATATATAAAATATATTGAATAAGTCCGTCACAAGCCTAAAAAAACATATAAAAGTCAGAAATATTTAGAAAGAAAAAGAATAATATGTAAAATTAGTTTTGATACACCCTGTATACTGAATAATTAAAGTCGTACAATGATAAACAGTAAAACAGGAACGCAAACTTTAAAATAAAAGATTAACAGAGTACCAACTTAAAAAGTGATGATTGTAAAATTAAATATAAATAAAATAAACACCACAATATAGAAAATTATAACCTAAAATTGAACTATAGATAAAATAAAAATAATCATACAACTTAACCTAAATAAACTATCAATATAATTAAAAATAGAAATAATAATTTAGTAACTAAATCTTTCAAAGACATTCTTTTGTTAGAAATAATTTTAAAATAAAATCTAAGAGCATTTGTTGAAAAAACAAAGGAAAAAATCAACAACGGGTTGGGATTTTGAGAAGGAAGGAGATGGTTGTTCGAAGTCTAAAATTGAAATTTATTCAGAAATATTCAAAAAGAAATAAAAATTTGTAAACTAAACTATAAAGTGATTATAACAATAAATAGGTAAGTGAAAGGTAATACTTACCATAAAATATTTGTTGCTAAGTGAACACAGGTATAAGCCATATAATATATCTATATCCAAGGCATATTATCAACAAATTACAAGTGAAAAGCAGAAAAATATTGAAATCGTTTATCCAGAACAGAAAAAAACTTTCCAAGTGACTCAGAATTCTGATTCATGGCCACGAACATTGAATTCAGTGTGACTTTCAAAGGAAAGGAAATGAATACTTTAATTACGAAAGACAATCAGGTATCATTTATCTATATAATTTAATTTTGAATTTATTGATGTATAAAATTTAAATTGTTCAAATTTAAAAAGTATTACATGATTATACTTACTGATGAAAATTTTCAAAATATTCAAAAAGGTATTAACCATATTCTAGAACGTTGTCAAATTTCATTTCTTCACATATAAAATTAATCATCTTTTCTGTAGTTTTTTGAAACCATAGAAATATAAAACCATAGACTCTGATAAGTATAATCTTAATTTTGTTGTGAATGAATTTTAGATAAGAAATAAATAGTGTTAATGATTTTTGAATATTTTTGAAGTTAATTAAGCCGTTAAGCAGAATTAAACATTAAACTAAACGTTTCATTTGTTGAACATTTATTCAAAATTGAATGTGTTTGTTTTTGTATCTATAATATATTTTACAATCAACACAGGCTGTCAACGTTGGAACTTGTTGAAGGCCAAAGGATACAGTTGGCTTCACAAGAATTTAAACTCACAAATAAAAATATAATTCCCTGAGATAGTTTAAATAAATTTTTAAAATAATATTCAAATAATATAATAGAGTCTCATAACAATCATAACATAAAATATAATAAAATAATAACATAAATATTTTGATCATTTCCGACTGAGCTAGATTGATATAAACAAAGATAAGTATTAAAACTAAAATAATAAATAAATAAAGTTTAATTTATAATAAGGTATGGAATTGATATAGCTCTACAATTCAATTCAAACCATATCAATATATTGCGTATTCATAGATTTAGAAAAGGCATTTGATATGGTATCAAGGAAAAGAATGTGGAAAATATTAGAAAAAAAGAGGGGTAGATAATAAAACAATAAGAATGGTACAAAAAATATACGTTAATAATCTAAATACTGTTATAAGACATAATAGAAGATAAGAAGCATTCACAACTCAAAGTGGACTTAGACAAGGCGAGGGATTAAGCCCATTTCTTTTCATTGTGCTTATGGATGAAATCATAAAGAAAACAAATAATAAATGGTAAGACATAGAAACTTGCAAAAAGTTGAAATAACAAATGAAGCCTATGCAGACGACTTTGTTATATTTGCACAAAGTGAAAGGGAACTACAACAAAACCTAAACATATGGAACGAAACATTAAAGGAGTATTGTATGAAAATAAGCACGAATAAAACTAAAGCTATGGTGATTGGTGATTAATCAGAAAAGATAAAAATATATATTGAAGATCAAAGTGCACCCTGAGGAATTATCTGCAGAAAATGTGAACTATATGATGAAACACCTTCGCACATACGTTGCTTCTGTGAGAACGGACAAGGACTCAGATGGAAGCACTTTAGAGAGGTAATAATACAATCATTACCACTACTGAAAATCCTCTCAGTCACAAACATTCAGTTCAAGTGTCTGGGTTGTTGAGCACAGCTCAAACGAATGGATGAATGTATAAGGATAGGCCTATCTTTATTCAATACTATTACAAGTACATAGACATAGGAAAGCTAGATCGTTCCTCAGATTTTCTAAATATTATCCAACCTTCCTTTCACAACTCCTTTCCAAAAGACATAGGTCAGCTATGACGTTCATTATATATATCTTCTTCAGTTCGACTTAGAGATCCTGGATGCACTGATGAGGCGGAAGTATGCCGAAACCGGTTGTGACCCCTTCCAATTACAATCCAAAAAAGGTGGGAAATCTTGTAAATCATACCATCCTGTTCAACTTTGAAGTGTAATTCAATGTTTGTCGGGGCATATTGTCTGGGAAGTAGTTGTTTCATTTTAGTTGATGGGTCATTAGTTTGAAATAATCTTTTTCCAACTATGTAAAGTGTCGTAATAGTATTAAAACTATTCTTTTCATACTTTTATTGATTCTACTTTATTGAATATTTGACTGGAAACTGTAATAAGTTAAATTATTGAAAAAAAAACTAGTTCGCATTAACATTTTTATTGAAAAACGGAAAACAGGGTATTACATGTAAGGATTTCCCGATGCTTTTTCGCTTTTCAATCAAAAATGTAACTGCAGGGTTTTTTATTATTTTTTTCAATAATTACAGTAAATTGTTCCTTTGGACCAGTGAATATCCTGCATTCTTTATGAAATGATTAATTTGGAACCAAAATATTTTAAATGCAAATATTTATGCTGGTGATTGATTATAATCGTTTTACTGGCTAGACAAACTAGGTTTCTTTTCTTCTAATTTATCTTTCAAATAAACCTGTTCTTAATTTTGACGAATTCCAATAAATCCTTGAAGTAATTCAATTAAGATAAGCAAACTAGATCAAATTGACATTATAATCGGTATTTTCATCCTTTCATTATATGCAAATAGTATATTAACAACAGTAATTTTCCGACAATGTCATTCTATGAATAATTCATGTTATGTAGAGTATCCGAGATTGATTATGTAATTTGAAAATGTAATCGATATGCCACTTTAGAACCTGTTTTGCTTACGAATCAATATACCGTTAATTCATTTCAATAATTTTAAAATAGTATTAACGAGAAATTTTTACAAAGGTGGTCTAGATATCGGTTTGAATTGAAATTGTTTCAGATTTGTGGATTTTCTTTCTTTTTTTTTCCAATTTTTTACTTTTTCGTAGGAATTAGTTTGTAAAGGACATTTTTTAAATCTAGGATATTTTCTCTTCAGGTGTGTAGAAATAATGTAGATGTAGTTTTTGTGTTAGTAATTAATAAACTATCTGTACATTATCAGCGAGTAGGATGGGCTAATTTTTTATTAAATATTTGGTGTGCGCTACGAAAACTATTGATCATACATAAAATAATGTACTACATGATCATAGTACTTATCAGTACCCACAAAAAAGTCATCGAGGCTCTATAATATCTAGCTATTATAGTTGTCACAATAAACATTTTTTGTTGAAATAAGTCAATCGAAGCACGGGTAGAATTGGAAAATGTTTAAACTAATTCGAATCGGTCCTTTGGTTTAGAAGTTATGACGGATATAAAAATGTTAATAGTATATAATATATGTGTATATTGGGGTGACATTCACGGACACCTAAAATATACATTGGTCCCCTTTCTTCTATGCAGCTGCTCAGCAGTAGTTCCTATGGTATGCTAAGAATAAGAAAAATATTGACGTCACAGTGCGAAGCTGGGGCGGACGTCTATTCTCAAATAATGGAACCAGATCTTTTTGTTTTCTGCGAATATGTGGTAAGGGATGTTTTCAAAGGTTCTTTAAAAAATAATAATCATGATAAAAACACAGATTTTGAAAGCAATGTATCATTGTGTTGAACTGCCTCTAGTTTCACACATAGTGACATGACCAAACTGAGGAACAATAATCTAGAAAAGTTCTAGCCAAGGAATACCACAGAGATTGTTTTGCAACGATGTTATTGAAGTCACGTGTGGTTCTCCTTATGAGCCAAGCGAGTGTTTTTTGACCAGGATTTTGCTGTGTTCCTGCTTTGGCCCGTGGCTCCAGTACCTCTGATATTTAGTTTGAATCCGCCGAGATGTACAACCACGTGCAGCAGTTTTTTATATTCCAAATACTGGTTCAGGACCAGTGAATTCAGTTTCAGTCCCTAGCTTTGCTAGGGTGTCTGCCTTTTCATTTCCTACAATACTCTTGTGCCCGGAACCCACTTAAGAGTTACTCTATTATGGTTTGCCAGGGTTAAGAGTTTTTGAAGGCAGTCCCAGACCAGTCTAGATCTGATCTGATGACATGCTAAATATTTAAGTGCTGTCTGACTATCTGAGAGTATAAGGAACTTTTGGCCTCTATACTTCCTTTCGATGTTCATTTGCAAACACGTGTCGATATCCTAGATTTCCGTCTGGAATACGGATGCCAGCGATGCGATGCGTGGACATTACACCTGGGTCTAGCACCGTGGAGTCCAGCTCCTCTTCCTATGTCAGTTTTAGATCCGTGTGTGTACCCCACCAACGTTCCTTCCTGACTGCATGCTTCCAACCCATCCCAGTTTAGCTGGATATGGTATGGTTGGTTGTCGTGAATTGTGGCCAATATGTTATCACTTCTCATTTCAGGAAGCGAGTTTGTGATAACATCTGTGATTCTGGAATGACTATAGGTGTTGGTGCCTTCGTTTCTATTCTCATTGCATTCCAGCCTGTATGCAGCCATTCTCGCTTCCGCCTTAACATGCAGAGCAAAAGGATGAAGATTGAGAATGGTTTCCTTTGCCGCTTCTTATCGCACCAGTTATGCAAAGACAGGCAATTGCCTGAACTTTTGATAGATCCAGTTCGTCTTTCCTTTGATTTGTTTTTGGCCACCAAACAAAGGCTCCATCCTTACTTCATAGAACAGAGCACGAATTAATGTACGTTTATCAGGAATTAACGGGTCATGATTACGATGAAAGCTAATAATATGGCATTGGGATGCATTAGGATCTATTCCATTTAAAGTGCATCAATCGTTTAGTCTGTTTAGATCAGCTTGTAGGTTCGCATCAAAGCTATCATGAATTGATTTACATAACTTAAGATCGTCCGCAAATAATGAAGGATAGCTGTTCTGAAAATAACATATTATGTCATTTATAAACAGATAAATTAATTATGGTCGCAGATGAGACCCTTGATGAATACTAGAAGTTACTGCAAAAGTATGGGAGTAATAATTATTTACACGGACTGTAATTCTGTAGACTATTGTCCGAAGAATCATACAGGTAATCAGTAAATTATATGGCCGCTATAGACGATGTCTCTGTGCAGTTAGGGAAGGAAGGATCAATGCAGAAATGGCCCGATACAAAAATGGATGAAAAACCGAAGGAAGTTGTTGGAGCAGAAACATTATATAGTCGAGCTTAAGACAAGAGTCTTACTGTGCTCAGACAAACATGTGAGGATATTCCTGGCAGAAGTTGCAGCTTCATGTAGATAAATTCTTAAACTCGTTTGGAATACCTTGGAAGCCATACAAGAGCTGGGCTGACAAAATAGACTGTCCTTATCCTGGATACCAGGACACTTAGATCACAAGGTCCAGAAAATTACTGAAAAATATCCAAAAACGCTGTAAAAAACCAATAGCAGTACTTGGATAGAAAAGCAGTCCCAAAAAGGGTGGAACAAAGCGTCAATAATTAGACATGTCAAAGAGTTCATCGCTAAAATTCACGGAGTTCCTACTAGACCCGAGAGGGCTCTGTAGACTCTTCATACACATGAACAGCATCGGATTGACAGACACAACCAAGTGCAAATTTTTCGAAGAATACGAGGAAAGCTAAGCATACATACTATTTCACTGCTGTGAGGGTCTGATTCAGGTTTTCGACCATAAGAGAGGAAAAGACTCAACTTTCCCAATGCAAGGGTCGTAGAGGAGAGACTTCTAGAAGCACTTATTAGTCTTATCAATCTCGAATGTGCGGTTAGATCGAGCGTATGTATAACAATGAAGATAATTTCATTTTCACCGTTCATCCGCGACAGTTGCATTTTCTATTCGACAATTATTGTCGATTGCGTTTGCACAGTTTTTGTTAGTGTGGATGGAGGTGTATTTCGAACGCTCAGGTAATGAAAGAAAGAGCTTGCTGTGAGTCGTCACGTCCAACAAGTCGAAATAAGATTTCAGGACCCAGCGACACCTACGGCCTGATGACATCGACAATTGCGGAACTAGCCAAGCGTTATACCCATGCTCAATCCCCAAAGAGATGGGATGGAATCGAAGGATGCAGTCTTGCCAGGATCACCTTGGACGACTCTGGGAAGCTGGCGCCGAAGAAATATTTGGCGATGACCAGGAAAAACCTACGCTTAACAGTAGGATTTCTGACTGGCTACTGTGAACTAAGGAAATACCTCCATACTATGGGGCTAGTGGACACACCTCTATACAGAATGTGTGAACAAGAAGATGAAACTGTTAGGCATGCCTTATGTGAGTGCCCGGAGTTATCGTCAATAAGAGAGTGTGTGTTCGGTGAGTCTCCGATATAAAGGAGATGTCTTCTAGTGACATGTCCACCTTCCTGAAAAGGACAGGATGGACGATGACCTAGGGGGACAACTCCTAGGGAGGATGTACAATGGGTCACATTTCGCCTAAGTGCTGTGGGCCAAAACTGACCCTTCCCACTCTACAGATACAGAAGATCAAAGCAGAGAAGTTCATTCAATAATATCTGAATGAAACTTGTATTTGGAAGACAGTAGCCAATCCTTACACCATACACTGCGTGACTTTGTTTTCATTGAGCACATTATCAAGTCCAATAAAGCAAATTCATCATCTTCCGATACTGCCGATGACATGTTTCTCGCGCGTGCTTCTGTGGAGAACTGACGATCGATATCCGGCGTCTAACCGGACCGTTTAGTTTTGCAGGCACGTAAGCACGCATGCGCATTTCATTTCAGTTTGCCTCCTCCTAATTTATCGAGAAGGGCAAGGAAAGTAATTGAAGAAGCTATACAGAAGGGGGAGGGTGAATGGAATGGTTATTTTTCCTTCCCCTTCTTCAAAAATTTTCCAGTGATCGGTTTTAACCTAGAAAAAATTATGAAACTTATTAGAAACAAAAACAACTATCAGTTTCTAATTATTCTAACCTAAAAATTAAAATTGACAAGATGAGGCAAACTGATCATGAAAACCGTATGCGTGCCTGCAAAATTGAACGGTCCGGCTAGACGCAAGTCTAGAGGTTCATTCAACTGTGCAGTTCCAAATCGCTACGATATATCGTTACATGTGTAGCGGCCATATGTAAACCCAACTCTGTTGACTTACCAGAGAGGAAATAAAATTGTTTCAGTGTAGAACAGTCGTAAGTAATAAATTGTGTAATAATACTTTTATGGATATTAGACGATAATTTCGAACATCCGATATCTTTATTTATATTTTAATAATTGATGCTGCAATCGGAATTGAACAAGAAGTTAACTTTAACGTAGTTGAACGAATTTCACCGGTTATAAATCATCAAGAAATAAAAATTGACCCGACATAGACAACGTTTAATTAATTAATGGGAATTAATTACCATTGGCTTAATTAACATCAACTTTGATATTATCTTTAACCGAATGCACTGTACGAACAGATTATGAAAAACGTTCGTTACTTTGATTCAATGTAAGAAATTAAAATAACATTAGCAAGACTTTTCTTAATTATTGTGAAATAAATACGCGATTAAAGGTCTTAACATATTTTTTTATTCTGGTAATCAACAGCTGTAAAGTAGATTGGGAAATCCCATCTAATAATTAAGAACATTTGAAAATTGTTCAGTTAATATCCAAGGTAGTGATATTTGGTACCACTGGAACAGTAATTATTGTTTCTTACATTAACGGGAGAGTGGTATAGTAGACATTTCCAAGGAAGTATTGATTTTTACATGTGACAGGCACACTAGCATGTCTGCGCTTAGCCTGGGAGAGGAAAGTGTAAGCGCTGTCTGGTCGCTATCGCTAAGAAAGAGGCGAAATAAAATTCCTTTGAAGCCGCAGAGATATTGAAGTATTATAATTTGAAGACAATAAATGGGGTAAAATAAATGGTTTAAACGATAATTCTTATCTGTGGGTAAGTTTTGTTACATTAATTCAAGACATAAAGATCAACTAAACTGTAGATGTGTTTGGATTTAAATGGAACGACATAGGAATTCATATTTTAACATGGCGGAAGCTTATCAAAAAATGAATTCTGTTCTTCCTATTGAATTTAGCAAACGTTCTATTACCTAACATATGTTTACAGAATTCAAAGATAACCAAATGGGGCATGTCTATTCACTTTTTTCTTTAGTTAGAAATGTAAAACATTTAATTGTGAAAACCTTTTTCTTTCTTTAAATAGAATTCAATGTAAAACATTTAATTGTAAAAACCTTTTTTTATTCCTTTAAGTAGGATGTGATGTAAATCATGTAATTGTAAAATTATCATTTTCTTGGAGGTTTAACAAATTGTGCAATGATGGAAACTGTTATTTTTTTATATCTTTTAGCGGTTTCTATGAGGTTGATACGAGGTCTGTATCTTAAACTTAAATGGTTTCTATGGGGTTCTTACGTGGTTGATACGAGACCTGTATCTTAACCTGCAGTAACTAAGTAAACTTATAAATAGCTACTACCTAGAGTCTTTGTAGGTCTTTCCAAAGTTTTTGAGAAAACTTTGTGGCGCCCATGGTCTTTACTTACAAGGTAAAATTAATATTACAATAGCTCTAAATCATGTTATCCGATTAGACTATTCTCTGCAATTTACTCTAGGTTCATAAGAACCCACGTTCATAAAGTCAACCCTGAGAAGTGAATAAATATATTTTTTTGAGTGTCTCATATTTTTGGCACCCAACTTTAAGTGAATCTTATATCGTCTCACCACCGAGATACTTTGGTGCTCCTTCTTCCATACTAATGGGGGACTTTGGTCCAAGTTGTCAACCAAAAAATTTTGGAATTTTCAACCACTGGGGCAGGGAAATTTCGGAACGAATTTATCATGTTTAAGTTCGCATTGTTTAGAGGTATCCGTAAATTGAGCATCGGCTCTTCAAAACAGGTAGAATTAGGAGCTGCAACATAAATTTCAGCCAATTGGAAATATCGATATTTGGATTCAATTACTTGTTTTGAAGAGCCGAGGCTCAGCTTACATATATTTATAAACAACGCGAACCTAAGCATGACAAATTCGTTCTAAAAGTTCCATTCTCCAGTGGTAGAAAATTCCAAAATTTTTGGGTTGGCAACTTGGACCGAAAGTCCCCCATTGGAGGTTAACCGACGTGATATTTCATCTCTTGGATTCGTTCATCTATTTTGGTTTTGAAACTATCCGTTCACATCAAAATATGATCCAGACATGGGAGACTTTATTTTCTGCTTTTTCTTTCCTTTCTGAAGGAGGACTACAGTTGGTGTGTGTCCCACTGAAGACTATGTCGTTACTTCATGAGGATGTGTTCTTATTTAATAAAAATTTTCATAAAGGGTTTATTTATTTGTAAGAGTTTCCTTCTACATATAACAGGCGTACGATACATTTTTTGGGAGGGATTGATTTATTTGTGAAAATTTCTATATCATGAACATACGGTGAAATGTTAAAAATGGTCCATTTATTTGTGTTTTCAATCCTATCATCAGTCCTCATGATTGTGTAGATAAACAAGATTAGGACTATTATTATCGATAACAATCAAGGTGAATTATATACACTGTGTTCATTTGAAAAGGACCCACCCTTAATATTTCAAAAATGGGACATATTAGAAGGAAATGCCGAAACACGTCAACTTTTAACTTGAGGGGGACACTTTCTGGCGCTAATGTCATAAACGTCAGATTCACCCCCTCCCTACTGGAGACACCCCTTACATTTTTTCAAATGGCATTAGGTATCAAGTCACACCTCATTTGAAAGGTCTGGTAAATCTCTATACAATCATTTTGTTTTGCCTCTTATTCCAGCCTTCCATTGTTATTTAATCGTTGTTTGAAATTGGCTCAATTTCAACTTTTATTGCCTGAATGTTAACGGTGGTCACTTTGACACATGATTGAATAGCAGATTTTTCTTATTAACAGTTGTCTTTTTACTATTTGTAAAATTTTTATTCTTTAAAGAGTCTTTCTATCATAACATAATACGGGGGCATACGAAAAATTGAAAGAGAGCCAATTTTAAACAACGATTAAATAACAATGGAAGGCTGGTATCAAAGGCAAAACAAAATGATTGGATAGAGAATTATCAGACCTTTTAAATGAGGTGTGAGTTGATACCTAATGCCATTTGAAAAAACGTAAGGGGTGTCTCCAGTAGGGAGGGGGTGAATCTGACGTTTATGACTTTAGCGCCAAAAAGTGTCCCTCTCAAGTTAAAAGTTGACATTTCCTTGGCATTTCCTTCTAATATGTCCCATTTTTGAAGTATTAAGGGTGGGTCCTTTTCAAATGAACACAGTGTATAATAGAAATTTTCCAGTGCAAACATTATTTTTGGTGAATAGATATGCCGAGGTGACAAAATCTTACCTTAATCATGAATTTGGCAGCATATATAACTGAGCCACAGCATTGCGTGGTCGGGTTTAAGCTAGTAAAGAAAAAGCTCCAGAAGGTCTTCAACAGTAATGATTAATTTTGTACTATATAGTCTTCGGGTTAATATGAATTGTGAAATTATTGCAATATATTTAATTATATTTCGTTTGCTTTATGTATAGCATAACCTCATCCGTGACTAATGATTAAAAAATAGTGTTGGATAGAAATTTCGAACAGCTTTCCAATGAGTAGTCACTCGCCGCACAACTCATAATCTTTAATCGTTATATCATAAGTAATTAATTAAAAAATGTCTTTCAGATTTAGTTTATTTTTGCAAAATTTCTTTCGATTCGCTATTGCAATTTAAAAGTAAAAGGAATAAGAGCGAAGGACTTTAGTGTATAATTATACTTATTTTCATTTATACTTCAAATTGTTCATAACTGAATTATATTCAATTATTATAATGGACGTATTATTTTATATAAGCCATTATTCCCAAGAAAGACTAATAATTATTATTACTTTTATTTTGAACAAAATTAAACATTATAAAAATTACCATACATATCCACTGACAGATATGTATAAATAATTATTGTGAGTAGTTCATTTTCATCATCCACAGATATATAGTTTGTCCTAGTCACAGTTAAGATGTTTGAAGGTACTTTTTCCCATAAACATGAATTTAAATATTTTCTAGATCTTTCCTCTGCTGTTTTCAAATACATACACTGGTAATTTTAATGTTAATTGTGGTAGTCTCTTATGCCGTTTATTACTCCACTGCTATACCATCATCAATTTTCTTCTACTCCCCCTTATTTCTCCAAACACCTTGTTCATCCCAATAAGTCTGTTGTTCCAGCTAAAGCAACTGTATCTCTTGCCTCGACCGGATTTAGGCCTGTCGAGACCTCTGGACATAATTTGTTGTTAAAATATGTAATACAAAATAAATAGCAATCCAATAAAACGTAAGATTTGAAAGTTAAGAGATAAGTTGAAATACTAAGTTTAGTAAGATTGTGTGATTAAAGTCCAGGCACTTTTATACATTTTTAATTGAAAATTCATTGATCATGTCGGTCAGATCTAGTTGCTTTGAGACATGGTATTCATATAGAGATATAATTCAAATGCTCTTGATTCATCATAGACAAAAGTCGATTTTTAATTAACTCGACTCTCTTCTCACTGGAGTTAGTTCGCATGAGTACTAAATATCTATTCTCGATGTGTTATCTCAACCTTTGGAAACGCATCATTCGCATTCTTTTCTTTTAGCATCCGGTACATTTGAAGTTAAGCCGAATCATTCTTCTATATTCTAACAAGTTTTAGTAAGTATGTTTCATAAGGAGTTACATTAGTTTAGTTAACGAAGACCCGAAATTGGCAAATAACAGCAAAAATTTGTGTAGTCTGGATTAATATTTTTTTATAATAGGGTTGAACCCCAGGTATAACATACTAAAAGTACCAGTTACTTTAGGCGAGAGGGGATATGTTCCATATTCTAGTTTTTATTAAATATTCCAAAAACTAAGCGTCACAGGAAAAAACCTTAGAACGTAATGAAGCTCATTGAATTTCTTACAAAATGATATATAATAGTTATTTGTGTATTTAGAGCGTGAAGTAACATATTACCGCTTGAGAAAGAATGTTGCCGGCGATCTTTCGAAAGCGGCAATCTGTTACTTTACGCTCGAAAAACACACATAATTTTTTCTACAGTCGCCCTTTTAATAATTAAAACAGTTTTTTATATTATCTTAGGTTATAATAGAAGTGCTAGAATAATCGTCATTTTCGCTATTCATCATGATTAACCTTAAAAAGATTACTGGGGATTACGGACTGGGGATGTTAAAAAATAATCGATTTTTATATAAATCGATTATTATTTTCTTATAATCAATTTTTAGGTATCGATTTTTATAGTAGTATTAATCGATTTTCAGTAAATCGGTTTTATAAATTACGTGTTTAAATCGATTTTCGGAAACGGCTCGTATTATTTATTGATTATTTTTCAAAATTTTGACAACTTTTGACGATTATTGACCATTTCTCAAAATTTTGACAATTATTGACCATTTTTCAAAATTTAAACAATCATTGACCATTTTTCAAAATTTTAACAATTATTGACCATTTTCGACCAT
This sequence comes from Lochmaea crataegi, assembly GCA_947563755.1. Classification (NCBI taxonomy): domain Eukaryota; kingdom Metazoa; phylum Arthropoda; class Insecta; order Coleoptera; family Chrysomelidae; genus Lochmaea; species Lochmaea crataegi. The sequence goes on from OX387435.1 coordinate 17,487,467, forward strand.
TTTTACTGTTTTCCAAAATGAGTGACCAGTTTTCCAAATTTTTTATAATTTTTGACCATTTTTCAAAATGATGACAATTATTAACTATTTTTGACAGTTTTTGACAATAGTTGTCCATTTTTGACAGTTTTTAACAATTATTGATAATTTTTAACCATTTTTGATAGTTTTTGACCATTTTTGACAATTTTTCAAAATTTTATACCATTTTTCAAAATCATTGACCATTTTTAATAATTATTGACAATTATGGACCATTTTTCCAAATTTTTGACCATTTTTGACAAATATTGTCCATTTTTGACCATATTTCAAATTTTTTGACAATTTTTCAAAAACTTTAACAATTTTTGACAATCATCAACTATTTTTCAAAATTTCCACAATTTTTAAGAATAATTGTCCATTTTTGACAGTTTTTGACAATTTTTGATAGTTTTTGACAATTATTGGCCATTTTTGACAATTTCTCAAAAGTTTTAACAATTTTTCAAAATTTTTGACCATTTTACAAAATTATTTACCATTTTTGATAGTTTTTGACAATTATCGTCCATTTTTCAAAGTATTAACAATTTTTGACAATTATTGACCAATTTTGACAATTGTCCATTTTTAACAGTTTTTAAAAATAATAGACAATTTTTAACCATTTTTCATAATTTTTGACCATTTTTGACAATTTTCCAAAATTTTAGACCATTTTTCAAAAACTTCAACAATTTTTGAAAATTATCAACTATTTTTCTAAATTTTGACAATTTTTTACAATAATTCTCCATTTTTACAGTTTTTGACAATTTTTCAAAATATTTGACAATTTTTGACAATTATCAACTATTTTTCTGAATTTTGACAATTTTTGATAGTTGACAATTTTTGAAAATGTTTGACCATTTTCCAAATTTTTTTAAAAAATTCTTGACAATTATCGACCATTTTTCAAAATTTTAACAATTATTGACAGTTTTGACAGTTTTTGACAATTTTTGACAATTTTTGACAGTTTTTAAAAAAAGTGTCCATTTTTAACAGTTTTTGACAATAATTGACCATTTTTGACAATTATTGACCATTTTTGACCATATTTCAAAATTTTTGACAATTTTCATATAATTTTATTTGATTTTCAATCTGATAAATTGTTAAATATTGACCAATTTAGTTAATTCGGAGGGCGTGGTTTGATTAAATAAGCGAGCGAGGAAGATTCCTTTTTTGCGCTAGAGCGTAAAGTAACAATCCTCGGCATTTGTCGACTTTACGATTTCATTTCAATACAGTAATTAGTCATTTCACGCGCGACTGTAGAAAAATTGTATTTTTATGACAAATACAAAAGAAAATGATACAAACTGAAAACAAAGTATTATTGCCTTAGAAAACTAATGTTTATTATTCCGTTGAGCTATACTTAACCGAAAAGTAGATTTCAAACTCGGCATCTTCCCATTTTCCCATTCTGGTTTCCCCAGATCCCCTTAAGATTTTTCATTACATTCCATCCAATATAACTATTAGTTATCTTTTGGTACATTTCCTTGGAAATGAAAGCAGCAAGACAAGGCTCATCGAAATGATCTCACAGAAATTGAAGAGAATCACAAAAAAAAACAAAAAATGGGACCTATTTGCTCCCCCTTCCCCCGCCCAAAGCAAGTGCCCCACCGCTGGGTTATTTTAATGTTTTACCAGGGTATCACCACTACCATTTGAAATAATACAATTTAATGTTTTTATTTTTCTTTCGTCGACTGGATTATATGTAGAAATACATAATCGGACTGAATGGCTTCCAATTTTAATAATATAAAAATGTATTTGAGTTCGAATAAAATCAATTTTAATTTTTTCTTCAACTATTGTTTTATGAAAAAAATGAAGATTATTAACAAGTTTCTGTTGTTTGCGTTTGGCAGGAAAGTTTGTGGACACCCTATGAAATTCTCTTAAATGCGGATTATTTTTATATCTGTGGTGGCCCTCTTTTGTTGGGGCCCCGGGCAGCTACCTAACCTGCCCCATTTTTAATTACTGAACCATTCCCTGTTCCTCCACTCTATTGATAGTCCTCCACCTAATATATAGGGTGTTCCTTATCAATAAATTATGCTTTTTTATTTTATAATAATTCACAATAATTATTATTATTCAATTAAAAATTGAAAATAGGACATTCGGTATACCGCCAATTAATTTAACTTACTAAGAACGACCTTGAAATATATCTCTTGGTGTATTATGTATGAAGTAGGGAGTTAACGAGCAAGTGTACTTGTAATATGCAAGAGATTTATTAGCTGGAATGCAAGTTAGGCGCCCTCGCAACCGTCCTATCGCCTGTGCTATCTAAATGAGAAGCAATTAACACTCCTAACTAGGAGGTTTTTATTTTTGTTTCTATTTTTTTTTTACTTAACACACGGGACGCTTCATTATTCATGGTTGCAATTAGAAAAGAATATTGCATATATTGGATTCGATGAAAATAATCAATATAACAATCAATTTGGATTTGATAACGATTAAAGTGTAGGTGGATTTGTCCGAGAAGTTTTTGGAATCTCCTTTGAATTTACTTTTTCTAAAAAATTTTCCAGTTGAAAAATAAGGGAAGTTGAAGTGGAATTTGAAGAAATATAAATGCAGTGTTATGAAAAGCAATTACAAGAAACGGAAAATATGTAGGAAATTACGAAGCCGACCGTAGAAGAAATAACAAATATAATTAAGAGATGTAAAAATGGAAAGTCATCAGGTAGTAATGGAATTGATAAATAACTTATGAAAGATGGAAGTACCGAGCTGATAAATAAATTACATCAAACAATAAAGTGAATGAAGAAGAATTGCTAGAAGAATCGAATATGGGTCAAATAATAACAATACATAAAAAAGGCAATCAGCAAATTACAGTGAAATTACTTTACTCAACACATTTAATAAGATAACATAAACCGTTATACAGGGTATCCAGAAACTCTTCTGTCAATGAGGAACTTTTGGATGAGGGTACATTAGGTTATATGGACATAAAATCACATCTTTTCTGTAGTTTGGTTTGGAGAGTTTCTGGGCACCTTGTTTAAAGGAGATTACACGAGGCAGGTGACAAAGCCGAAGAATATCAGTGTTAATTCATGAAAAGAAGATCTACGACAGCTGCAATACATACAATGAAACAAATCATGGAAAAGACAAACCAATATAATATCCATTTTCTAATACTATTTATAAACTTTCAGCAAGATTTCGATTCAATCCGGAGAAATGAATTAATAAAGTCATTGAAAGAGCTAGGGGTGTACGACAAGCTTGAAAAAGTAATAAAAATGACAATAGTAGCGGTGGTGATAACCCAGAAAGGAATAAGGAAATTTGAATATAAAGGAGTCAACCAGTGTGATTCATTGTCAGCGATACTATTAAATGTAGCCTTAGTATTAAAAAAGATAGATAGATAGATTTATTGGTCTTAAAATACTACAGTTTATGAAAGTTAAAATTTCCTAAAATCTTCACAAACACAAACTGTTTAGACACGTTAACATAATAAAAACATATGTCAACATATATAAAAAAACATTTCACCTAAAATTAACTAACCTAGCCAGTTACAGTTAAAAACTTCATCCAACGAGTAAAAAGCCAGTCTCTCAAGTGCATGCCTTACCAACCTAGTTATATGATATACTTTGGGTAATCTAATAAAATCCCTACTCCTAGTGTTATAGTTATGAACATTTGATCCTGTGTTATATTTATGTTTGTTTTTATGCACATATAAAATAGCTTCCAAAATAAAGAGGCATGGTACGGTCAGAATTCTTAATGATTTAAACAATGGTTTTGCATGTTCTCTGAAGCCTACACGCACCATATCACTTATAATTTTCTTTTGCTATATAAAAACTTCATTTGCTAAATTTGCTGAACCCCATAAAAGAATTCCATATTGAATGTGAGACTGTACTAATCCAAAATAAGCAACCCTAAGTACTTCTTTCGATACAACAGCTTTCATTCTTCTCAATGCAAAACGTCCACTTGACAATTTCTTATTTAGCTCATTTACATGCAGCTTCCAATTTAGATTGTTGTCAATAGTAAAACCTAGCATTCTTACACTATTTTCACCTTCACGTCTCTCATTTCTTTTTACAAAATTTATAACTTTTGTTTTATTTTTATTGAGAGAAAGGACATTAGCATTAAAATACCCTTCAAACTTATTTTGGAGTTCTCAGCTGTTGCTGCATCAAGCTGATTATACTGCGTTTTTAATTAAGAAGGAAATGTATCAGCAATGTCAACATACTCTGGTAAATCATTCACATATATAACAAACAGTAAAGGTCCTAATACCGATCCTTGTGGCACACCATGTTTAACTAACTGTATATCCGATTTAATATTATTCTATCAGTTAAGAATGATCTTAGCAAATTTAAGACTGTCCCTCTTATTCCATACTTACATAATTTGTTAAGTAGTATTTGATGTGATATACAATCAAATGCCTTAGATAAATCACACAACACAGCTCTTGTAGAAATTCCCAAATCTTTATTTGCTATGGTAGTATGGACAATATCTGTTACTGCTTGAGTAGTCGACCCTAATGTTCTAAACCCATATTGCCTTTCACATAAATAATTACCGCCTTCTAGAAATTAAATTAACCCATTTTTTAAAAGTATTTAAAACTTTTGATAAAATTGGAGTTATTGTAATAAACCTATAGTTATCACATAGATTAGGATCTCCTTGTTCAAGTATTGGTGTGGCTCTACATAATTTTAAGCTATCTGGAAACTCACCATTAGCAAAACATATATTAATCAAATGTACCAGAGGATTACTAAGAATATCACTAATAATTTTAATCAAGACATGACTAATATTATAAGGATCAATAACTTCTTTTTCATCTGTAGGTCTTAAAAATATTGAATTTTTAACCGATATATTTAACATCCTTACTTGATGAAGGAATCTTTGCAACAACATCATCAATTATTTGAACAGAATATTCATTGAAATCGTTTGCAGTCAAATTACTAGTTGCGGATGTTTTTTTAGATTTATTATTAAAATTATTTATGATTGACCAAGTAGTTTTACTAATATTATTACTGTTTAATAATATGTTGTCATAAGACTTAGCTTTAGCATCCTTCAAGGACTTCCTGTACTGACTCCTGAAATTATTGAATTCTTCTTTATGTAATTGGTTTCCGGTACTCAACCACAGCTTTTTCATATTAGTTAGTTCAGTTCTCATATTTTTTAAACTATTATCAAATCAGTTTATCTTGTCATATCTGCTTTTTACAAGCTTTTGTGGAAATGCTAATTCTACTGCATGACTAATTTCGTCACACAGAAATCTAGCTAAGTAATTTTGATCCCTAGATATATAAAACTCATCCCAATTCATTTTGTTCATCGTAAATATAAACTCTTCTTTTCCAACATTTGTTAGTGGCCTACAACATGAATAATTTAAAACTGTATCTAATTCTTCTACATTCACATTTATGTCTACCCCATAATGATCGGACATAATTACTTTTTTCTACAGTCGCGCGTAAAGTGACTAATTACTATATTCAAATGAAATCGTAAAGTCGACAAATGCCGAGGATTGTTACTTTACGCTCTAGCGCAAAAAAGGAATCTTTTTCGCTCGCTTATTTAATCAAACCACGCCCTCCGAATTAACTCAATTGGTGAATAGTTAACAATTTATCAGATTGAAAATCAAATAAAATTATATGAAAATTGTCAAAAATTTTGAAATATGGTCAAATATGGTCAATAATTGTCAAAAACTGTTGAAAATGGACAATTTTTGCCAAAAACTGTCAAAAATGGCCAAAAACTGTTAAAAACTGTCAAAAATTGTCAATAATTGTAAAAATTTTGACAAATTGTCGATAATTGTCGAAAATTGAAAAAAAATTGAAAAATGGTCAAAAATTTTCAAAAATGGTCAGTAATTGTCAAAAATAGTCGATAATTGTCAAATGCTTTAAACATTTTTGAAAAATGGTTGAACATTTTCAAAAATTGTCAAAAATGGTCAATTGTCAAATTTTTTAAAAATTTTTTGCAAAATGGTCAAAAATTGTTAATAATTGTCAATAATTGTCAAAAACTATCAAAAATGGTGAAAAATTGTCAAAAACTGTGGAAAACGGACAATTATAGTCAAAATTGGTCAATAATTGTTAAAATTTTGAAAAATGGTCAATAATTTTGAAAAATGGTCAAACATTTTGGAAATTTGTCAAAAATGGCCAATAATTGTCAAAAACTATCAAAAATGGACAATTATTGTTAAAAATTGTCGAAGTTTTGAAAAATAGTTGATAATTGTCAAGTTTTCGAAATATGGTCAAAAATGGTCAATAATTGTCAAAAATGGTCCATAATTGTCAACAATTGTCAATAGTTATCAAAAATGCACAATAATTTTGAAAAATGGTTTAAAATTTTGAAAAATTGTCAAAAATGGTCAAAAACTATCAAAAATGGTTAAAAATTGTCAATTATTTTTAAAAACTGTCAAAAATGGACAATTATTGTTAAAATTGGTCAAAAATTGTTGATAATTGTCAAAAACTATCAAAAATGGTAAATAATTTTGAAAAATGGTCAAAAATGGCCAATAATGGTCAAAAACAATCAAAAATGGACCATTATTGTAAAAAATTGTGAAAATTTTGAAAAATAGTTGATAATTGTAAAAAATTGTGTTTTTGAAAAAACTGTCAAAAATTTTGAAATATGGTCAAAAATGATCAATAACTGTCAAAAGTGGTCAAAAATTTGGAAAAATTGTCCATAATTGTCAACAATTGTCAATAATTATCAAAATTAGTCAATACTTTTGAAAAATTTTCAAAAATGGTCAAAAACTATCAAAAATGGTTAAAAATCTCCGATTATTGTTAAAAACTATTAAAAATGGACAATTATTGTCAAAAATGGTTAAAAATTGTCATCATTTTGAAAAATGGTCAAAAATTTGGAAAAATGGTCCCTAATTTTGAAAAACAGTCAAAATGGTCAATAATTGTCAAAAATGGTCAATAATTGTTAAAATTTTGAAAAATGGTCAATAATTGTCAAAATTTTCAGAAATGTTCAATAATCGTCAAAATTTTGAAAAATAGTCAATCAATAATACGAGCCGTTTCCGAAAATCGATTTAAACAGGTAATTTATAAAATCGATTTACTAAAAATCGATTAATATTACTATAAAAATCGATTTTTATAAAAATCGATTATTTTTTAACATCCCTAGTCAGTAGATCTTTTTAAGGTTAATCATGGTGAATAGCGAAAATGACGATTATTCTAGCACTCCTATTATAACCTAAGATAATATAAAAAACTGTTTTAATTATTAAGAGGGCGACTGTAGAAAAAATTATGTGTGTTTTTCGAGCGTAAAGTAACAGATTGCCGCTTTCGAAAGATCGCCGGCAACATTCTTTCTCAAGCGGCAATCTGTTACTTTACGCTCTAAATACACAAATAACTATTATAATATTAACATTAAAAAAGTTTTCAAAGTTATCTATTATATTATCTAAAACTCGCGTAGGTTCCTCTATCAAATTTTTAAAATTATAAGCAGTATAACTGTTAATTAAGGTATTTTTTTAATTTGAATTTGCTAAAAAGTCTACATTAAAATCACCCGTTAAAGCTTAATTTTTAAATTTCTTGTTTAGCTCTTCCAATAATTGTTCAATACATTGAATAAACTTTTCATATTTACCTCTACATGACCAGTACAATGCAATAATTAAGATATTTTAAATTGATACTGCAGCAAATTCGGCATCAACTTTATAACAAAATTTTTTAAAATCTACAGCTTCTGCATTAAATGCCTGATATACAAAAATGCTATTCCTCCATGTTCACCTTCTGATCTACAATAGTAACTAATCAATTTATAATTAAATAACTTTATACTACAAAGCATGTCACTTGAGAGCCAGTGTTCACTAATACAAAAAACTTGATAAAAATGTTCTTGAAAAAATATATCTCATTCATCTATTTTATTTGTAATAGACTGACAGTTTAAATAAAAAATTGCAATACTTTTATTTCTCAAACAATCCTTAACATTTTTATTACTGGCACTACCTATCTTCTTTCTTCTTTGGTTGAACTCTCTCCTAAAAAATTTTCATCTTTTCGTGGTTGATCCAAGAATCTTTGTCCACGTTTAAAATCAAAACGGCTGAAATGCCAAAAACTCGATTCATATACCTTCTCTTTATATTCAGGCTTAACTCCAACCATGAAAGCTTGACTGTTAGCCTGATGTATTCTCTTCTGTATTTTTTTCACGCAAACAGACATCGTCCGACTCTCCACATATTTTGTTATATTTTCAGTATTTACCAGTATTTAAAACCAAATTTTTTTATCTTTATTTCCTCCCTTGAAGTACTCATCTCCATCTCCACTTCCTACATTGTAAACATTCTTTTTCTTCCTGCCTTGGACTGTTCTAAAACCATCCAGACCTCGTTCATTTTCGACATTATTTTTGTCATCCAGATTTAAAACTTCATTTAATCTTTGTTGATATTGTACTTTTAGTAATTCAGACGCTACTTGATTTTTAGTAACATAAGATGTTCCGCTACTTCCGATTTTATTTTTGTTTTGAATATTTTTGGGGTTATGTTTTTCTTCTTTTCCATTTGAATTTGAAATCTTGTCAATTATTTGTTCTTCAAAATTAACTTGATTGTCGTTATGGTAGCTGGTTTGTTTATCATCTTTTTCTTGAGGTTTTTTTTTGATATACCTGATCCTCTGTCCATTTTGATTTTTGTTTTTCTTCTAATAACTGAATATTTTTGTATAATAAATAATAGGTGAAGGAAACTTTGCAGCTCAATCAATAGCCTACACTGATGACGTTGCACTGGTAAAAATGAAAAAATGATACAAGCGATAGTGGAAGAAGGGAAAAAGTTTGGTCATAAAAAAATGCGAACCAAGTCTGAATATGAGCATATCAAGATTGGAGATCATACGTTTCAAGAAATATATACAATAAAATACTTGCGAATAACAATATTTAACTAAAGAGACAAAGAAACCGAAATAAAAGAAAAAAATTACAACAGCTACTACGAAGAATATGAGGATTTACAAAACAATAATAATACTTATATTGATACACACATTAACCAAAAAACAACAGGAAGATTCGAGAATACAATAGCGTAAGATACTGAGGATGATATTACGATCGATGAAGACAAGAGTCAGGCCAGTGTCTTGTTAGGACATTTGTCCAAACGTTTAGTGCAGCTTTACGCTGGCTTATGTATTTTTTTGATCTTACTTGGTCATAATTTTCCAGTTTTTTTTTATTATCAATACGCATCGACCTTGGAGGTTATTAACGTCATTAAGATAGACATAAAATTACAAAAGAGAATAAAATTATATGAGTTTCAGAATATCTGTTGATTTAAGAAATGCTTTCAAGTTTTGCACATTACATGAGGGCCCCAAAATGTCTGCTAATTCACAAGAAGGAAGCTGCGTGCTGTCTCTTCGCCAATAATTGTAGACTTTGAATGAGAAGGTGCTTAACGGTTAGCGTTACATTACAATGGTCACACGTTGGTTGAGGATCGTTGCTGAACAGATGACTGTGTGTTAGCTAAGTATGGCCAGTCTAGTTAGTAGCACTTGATCACGGCGATTTTTGGGTAATATAGGCCATGGTTTTTGTGGACTTTTTCACTTCGTTTAATTTGGTTTTTGCACTTTTCCACCGCTTGTCTCACGCACTGTTTATTTGAGCATTAACTATACTTTTTACATCCGCACTCACTAATAAACTGGTTGTTTCCGTATTGCCATTTTCTGCAGCATATTTGTCTGCTTCTTCGTTGCCATTGATCCCTATGTGGGATGGTATCCAGATGAAAACAACGTTCTTGCGGTTTTGTTGGGCGATGTAAAGTTCCTGTTTTATTTTATTTACGAGAGGATGGTTTGGGTAAATGGTTTTTATGATTTTCAAAGCGCTGAGGCAATCTGAGAGAATAAGATAGCTATGAGTGTCAGATGCATTTATGAGGATTAAGGCTTGATATAATGTATAAAGTTCTGCCGAGTAAATATAGTAAGGTGATGGGAGCTTGAACATATGGACTGAAGTTGTAGTCACTACCGCTGCTCCCACCTTAGCTGAAAATTTTGAAGCATCAGTGTAGATCTGAAGGTAATTGGGGAACTGTGCTAGTATGCTCCTGATACTAGCTTGGATCGTGCTGCTGTTTATAGAATATTTATCAAGGGAATAAAGGATTGTGATACATATTGGAGTTTCGATTTGCCAAGGAGGAGTGGGAGGAGATTCGTTGGGGTAGAATTCTGGAAGTGTGTAGTTGAGCTTTGTTTGGTAACTTTTGATTCGTACATAGAAAGGTTTGGAGGTTCTCGGTTTTTGGAACAAACTGGAAAAGTTTTTTGTAACGCAATTGTGACGTCTTCAGGAGTGTTTCACTCGCTGACGTGTAGGCAATTGAACCGTAGTCTAGTTTGGACCTGATTAATGTGCGGTATAGCGTTAGTAGAGTTTCTAGATCAGCACCCCAATTTTTGTTAGCCAACATTTTTAAAAGGTTAAGTCGCTTTTGACATGTTGAGAGGTTATTTATGAGAGGTTTATTTTGAGAGACTCATCAAAGGTCATCCTTAAAAAGGTAACAGATATGTCGGCTTGTAAATGACTTCCATATGTTTTCCAGAAGTGTTTACTTGTTTTTTCGGGTTTTTGTTGTTTTTTCCAATACAGAGGGCGGCGACGATGCTGCGCTTGTCTAGTTCACTAAGTTTTTCTGGATATTTCCATATCATTCAACGCTTTAATAACTGCTTGATTATATTTTATGACTGTTGAGCTGGGCACAATTGCCTATAGCGTGAAATTTCGCTGGGAATATGCTTGGAGCTTTACTCGTCTCTTTATGAAATCATTTACTCAAACTAAAGCATGTAATCGAAAGTTTTTGTTCTAATTCTTAATTTTTACGTCATTTCAAATAAATATTTTCAAGTCACCAGTTCTGCTATTTCAAAATAAATTGTATATGACGCGTATAGCGCATAAAAAGATAATATTAACGGTATGAAAAGCTGGCTGTCGACAATAACCATGGAAGATGCCAACAAAGTTGCAAGCAATTTATTTTACGTCACCTATAATGAAAATGCACTCGTTAACTTCTTTCTGATGTATTTAATTTCAAAGTATTCAGTTGATTGTTTACAGTCACTTCGAGAAGTTTGCTTAACCTCAATTTTTTGACATTCATTAAAAATACATTTTTGGTTCATGGGATACCGTTGCCATTATACGTGCGTTTTATAAGCATGGCTTGAAACTGTGTCATATTATAGTCGAGATTTCTAGTTCAACAGACTCATGGTTATTATTTTGTAGCTATCAACAAATCTATTATTAGACGATCTGACTTAATGACAACACCTTTACCTGTTGAAATGCATTTGAAACCCCATATCTTGGCAAGAATGGAGGCTTCAAGAAGCTTGAGCCTCCTTTAAAATATTTGTGGAATGCATAATGTTCATTTGGTATACCTACAGAATCCTAAGGCACTGTAGCAGTGACGAAATATATTATCTGATCTATTGGGAAGCTCTACTCACTTTGTCAAGAATCCGGCCACTGGGAGGATGCTGGATAAACGAGGGTCACTCACTAGAACTGAAGCCTGCGAATATCCTAGAAGTTCTCAAGGAAATAGTACTGTTGGAACTGCCTACTAATCTCTGAGATTTTCCTTTAGGACCCGAGTAGAAGAAATGGGGTACAATAGATCTTTTAGGTCTCAGTGATGCATACATAACACTACACATTGTAGATAACCGACACGAGTTACTTCTAACATAAAAGCTTCAATAATTATAGAATATTAAAGGAAAACTATTGAAATGATTCAAAATAAAATAAATCAAACTCAAAGAAGCAATTCATACCTCGTACATACATACAATGGATAAAGTCTAAAATTCAATTATATAAAGAAAACCCAAACAAATCACCTGGTATCAAATATAAGATCCACCTTTAAACGGGAATGTTTATGGTTTTTATGTATTATCTTGAATTTCTTCATGTAAAATTAAATTTGTCCAAAAGCATTACGAAATTTCATTGGTATTATGGTAGAATCTAAAATAGAGAAACTTTTAATACAGTTATTAGATCTATGACACCTGTGAAAGTATTTATCATCTGATGTATGACAGGTTTGAACAAAGAATTGTCAGCTAGAACAGGAAAATTACCAACCTAAATTGAATATGTCAAATAATTTAAAAATTTAATTTATAAAAGATTTAAACTTAAATAATTCATTTAGAAATTTAAAATATGATGCTTTCTTTTAAGAACGATTACATCTATCAAAGAATATAATAAAATCATCTATTTAATGAACAACTATAGGTTAATTTGATTGGTCAATGACAATCAAACAAAGAATTTACTTTTAGAGATAGTAGGCAGTTTGTTGCTAAGGAAGAAAAAGGAAATGAGTTGTTAGGTACTTGTTGAAAGAGAAGGCGTCGTCCCTTTTCGAAAATAATTTTCTACAAGAAGTACGTTATTTCGTTCAGTGAAAAAAGTTTGTAAATTTGATAAAATATCTATGTAATTAATAGTGAAAATAGTTTAACTAACATTGTAACACGGTTCCTGAAGAAAATAAACACCGAGGGATCTTCGTAAGTAAATAAATTTAAATAAACCATATATTTAATTTCATTAAGAGGCATTCTGCATTGGAGTCTTGCTTTTCGTTTTGGAGGTTACTTCACAAAGGCCCAGAGCGGCCTAAAACAGGAAAGAAGTGATTTTTCATTTTTCAACATTAATAGAAGATAAAAGGTATTTAATAAACTTCAATTTAAAATAGAAAACTTACTTGTGAGTGTATATAAAAGAAACTTAGATATTTTGCAAATTCCCATCTTGCTTGTCGTTTTGGCTTATTTAAAACGGTATCACTGTAAATACACTAATGTATAAAAAGTTGCTTAATTGCATGTATTAAAAATAATTTTCATTGTATGAATGTGATTTTTGAGTGAAAGACCAACTTAGTTAAGTTTTATTTTCCTTTTTGATGTAAGAAATAACGTTTATCTTGCTAATTTATGTCCAGAAACTTAATTTTCATAAAATAAATTTAAAATTGTTTCATCCCAAGTATTATTTCGAAGTAATTCTTTTTATCAGTTGGTACAACTATATTGAACACCTGTTACACATCACTGGGGCACTTTCAGGGTGAGTATACAGGACCGTATTCAGAAAAGTGTTTAAATCCAAATCAGATGTTAAAAACTTTATTAAAAATTTTATTTAAATAACATAGAATTTTGGCATAGATAATTTGAAATCATAAAATATAATCTATTGATTGATTGATTGAAATGGAGAACTCATGATTTTTCCAATTCAAATTCCCTTCAAATTAAACCTACTTAGGCTATCTTCTAAATTGTTCCTTCACCAATTTTATATAAAACTCCCTGTCCTTGTTTGATTTATGTTAAGATTTACCGACAACTACATAATTGTCCTATTGTATACTTTCATTATCACATTAACTGCAAAACTATTAGTATGGGAATAATAAATGTTTCATTTTTATTTATAGTATCTCTTATAAGATTTATAATGTCGGTATCATGGAACTCCCGTGAAAAAAATCACTGATATCCTTAGAGATGTTTTCAAGTAACGAACGACTGCCATTTAGCAGTCCCAACAATTTCCTAGAGTGGAATAAAAGGAGTCAGCAGCACTTACTGTTCAACTAGAATGTATGAAACTGACTAATCTGAAAATAAATCTAGGGAGTCTTTAATAATTACTACGGCGCTTTCAGCTAACTACACCGACTCTTTCCGTATTGTTTTTAACTTTACAACAACGAACTAGATAGGCAAGACGACGAGAGAGATTGAGACGGAAGCGATGGCGTGAAGATAGTATGAATAGTGTATTTATATATTTACGTTAAGCCTCCAACAGATGTACTACATTTCCTGCATAACTTTACTCGGAAGCGACACGGTCTGTGGGAAAATTACCAATTCCTGTGGATCGTCTTCATATTTTAATTACGTTAAGGATATTTTATACAAGGCTCCGTTGAAAATATCTATACGCGTGTATCATCAAAGTTTAACTCTTTATACTCAAAAGCTGGGTTGATAAAATGTATATCTGCAATGACAAGATCCTTAAAGAATATTGTGAACAATGATATAATATTAGTTATTCAGATTTCCTATTTCATGTCACCTAACGGTTTTCGAACAAAACAATAAAATAAAGTAGCCTTATTTTCAATGTTTAATTAATGAAATAACAATTTAAAAAAAAGGATTGATTTTTTTTGGTTTTTAGGAAAAATCATTAAACATTTTGTATTCACCCTGTAAGCTGCAGGTATGCCGAGAAACATTTTTCAAATCCTTGTAAATTCTATCAGATATTGAAGCTGAGCTTAATACGTTCCGATTGAATCTTTATGCCTCATATGAAATCGGTATCATTTTATCTCTACATAAAGCGGCTATTAACCAGCCCATTCTTTGATAATTCTTCTGGAATCAGTTTTTAATATCCTTAAATTAAGATCGCCGGTCAGTAGAGAAAAAATTCTATAATACCACATGATTTATACAAGATTTTCCACTAGGATTATTGAGTTAAAATGAAATAAATTGTTTTATTCTAATATTTACTTCCCCACACTTTCGTCTGTTTGTAATCTCTTTTCTAATGTGAAAGAATAATACAATGTAAATGTGCAATGTCAGGACACTTAAAACAGGTTGTACTGTAAACTTGTGGTAATAATTTTAAAAAATTCAGTATTTCAGTTATTTTATACCTACACACCCCGAATGGGCTCTGAAGTATCATCCATTACAATAGAACGACGGGTTTGGGTAAATGAATGTAATATGACAGTGGCGTTACTACAGTTATTTTATAATTTGATTCAACTGCATTCAATTATTACTTCCAAAATCATAATTCGTTATATTAGACGTGCAGCGAACACGTTCAAAACATATGATTACAAAATACAATTTACCTACATAACATTTGAAACTACAAGATTAAAAACCTATATAGAAGCTTTTTAATAAATATATTATGAAATTTTGAAAAAAAAAATTCGGTGAATTGTCTCCCGTGGCTTAAAAAAAAAGATTTTATTGAAGCACCATTGGCCACTGTCGGTCTTCTTGGTGTAATGGAATCATGCATGTGGGTACTAAAGTGAAGGGCTTTTGGTTCGAATCTAACTGTTTTCGTCTTTTTAAAATTCTTTTTTGGATGTTTTAACACTAATAATTATCATAGTTTTGTAGAATAATGTAACAAAACCTATGTGTAAAGGTGCCTTTAGACCATAGGATTTTTCATTTGATAAAAAGATCTGATTTTACATCAGAGTCGAACTTGGACCTTTCTAATTATTGCCGTTTTAAGGGTTATACTGATGAAGAAGGCGTCTAGAGAGGGGAAGCGGGCGGGGGACTACAGGACTATCAGCCTGCTGTGTAATATGGGTAAATTGATGGAAGGGATAATAAAGGATAGGACTGAGGAGGAAGTTGGTAGGAACGGGGGTTTTAGGGTAAATCAGCACGGGTTTACGAAGGGGGAATCATGCATCTCGGCTCTGGGCTTGGTGGAAAGGGCTAGGGAGGGCAGCTGTAGGAACAAGAAATTGGCCCTACTCGTGTTCTTCGACGTCGGGAACGGGTACAACAGTGTCAGTGTCTCGAAGTATGCTAGAGTAGTGATTCCCAGGCAGGGGTAAGGGCGAGTTTGAGGTGGGTTTGGTCCTGGACCCATTCGAACATGAGTGTCCCATCCCGACCCGCAAAAAAAACAATAACAATGTACATCACAATGTCAACAAAAAACTAACCAAAATTTTCAATTCTCTTCTTTTTTTTGCCCGTATTCTACAAGAATGCAATCAACAACAAATAATGCGCAATGCGCATGAATAATCGCAAGAATCAGATGGAAAATCGAACCGAAATAGATATGGTTCTATTTTGCAAAACTCGAATGATTTGTCAAATGCAAAATTAGACGGACCAAATCAAATTGAAAATCGAACAATGTAAACGAATACAAAGTGACGGTTTCATTCGATTTGTTGAAATCAAATGTAAAATCAAATGAAAAATCCTATGGTCTAAAGGCAGCTTAAGTGAAAAAAATAGAAGTATTCTATTGGAGAAGTAAGCATTATATAAATAACTTTTCAATATTTTCAATATGAGTGTATGTTTGGTTATCTATACGAAAATCGTTTATTAATAGAAAATCGTTCATTAATACGAGTTATTGATGAATGCACAAAAATGTGTAGACGAAAAAACTATTTTATAGTATGATATTTTCACCATAATACAAAAAAATTAACCTAACCTATGTTAGTATTATATATATCCATCTGTGCTACTATTATTGTTACATGCAATTAGTTTATTTACCATATACACAACAACCTTAACGTATGTCCACTCCTCCAGCGGCTCGATAACCCTTATCCAGAACTTTCCACCATACGGTGATTTCCAGTCTTTTCACTTTCTTATAAACGTTGCAGGTATGTTCATTGTCTAGCATTAAAGCTATTCTGTTGGTATTTGGACCCCTTATAATTATTTAATTTTTTTTCTCAAGTTCTTTTTAGAAGTTAATTGTCCTCATCTAGCTCTCACTCTAGCACTGTGTGCTCAGCCTTTCCTATTTTCCCACACGTGCATATGTCATTTTCCTTCAGGTTGAATTTTCAAAGGCATGTCGAATATGGTCCATGTCCAGTGAGAAAGTGGGCTTACCCTGGTGACGGGTTGAAGTACTCTGGTATATTGTCAATGTCTGGCAGAAACTAGAAGAGATCTTGACTCCATTGATATTTGCCATTACTTTGTTATCTCTGTCTATATTTGTATTTTCAACACAGCTCTGCATTCAAGAGTTTCCTCAACTTTCTCAAGGTTTCCATGCCTCAACCAGAACATTGACGCCCTCTGCTTTATTTTAAATTGCAACAGCAAAACAACCATGTTTTCATAGAAGTTGTTCTGAAAGAACCTGTCGCTCATACCAGGAAACATTTTTGTGTTATATCCACTTCCTCTCTATTCTTTATGTTCATTAGCATGTGAGCCCACAAACTGGAACTGTAACCTTCTATTCTGGCAAGCACAGTACTCAGGTAGATTCTCACCATTCTGAATGATATTTTGATCTCTTTGAACCAGACCTGCTATTTTGTACATTGCTGACGTTGATCTCTCACAGATGTTTGTTTTATGGTTGCCACTTGCGTCTAGCTTGACTGTTTAATTTTGTAGCCCGCATGCACGCATACGCATTTCATGATCAGTTTGCCTCGTTTTGTCCTTTTGAATTTTTAGGTTAGAATAATTAGGAACTGATGCTTGTTTTTGTTTCTAACAAGTTTCATAATTTTTCTTGGTTAAAACAGATCATTGGTTAAGTTTTGAAGAAGGGGAAGGAAAAATAACCATTCCATTCACCCTTTCCCTTCTGTATAGATTCTTCAATGATTTTCCTTGCACTTCTCGATAAATTAGGAGGGAGGCAAACTGATCATTAGACGCATTAGACGCAAATTATGATTGCTGGACTCGTCTACTACTAGTCCAAGATTTTGTTTAATTTGATCTGATAATAGGCTTCCCATCGATTTGAGGATATCTGACCAGATTTGTCCAGAGTGGTAGTGAATAAACATCATACAATTCATAAGTATATTGGTAGTTAAGTTATTCATCGGTGATTGGTGCATATAAGATGTAAGTAAGGCTACACCTGCACATTGAATAACACTATAACTTTATATTAGGCATACTCTTACACACGCGTCAATACTTGATATACTGCGGACATTACTTTAGGCTAACATATTGATGACTGATAGTAACACTTCCGTGACCGTCAATATCTAATATTTATTAGATATTGACGGTCACTTGTATATTTATATTCGACATTTCACTTTCAAAGAATACAGTCGTTTTGTTGGTAATATCAGTGTTCAGTAAAAACAATCTAGCTAGATTATTGAAAGTTCCGGTTTAAATAATGTTATATTTCAACTTAAAAACGGTCAACCATTGTCAATGTCAGGAATATCTACACATCAACCAGTGGCGTATTGTAACGTTAATTTCGTTCACTTAACTTTTCTCTATTCAATTAATAATAAATTATCGTATGGGCGGCGAATAGCCAGTCCTTTCTCATACCCAACACCAAGAAATGTTTCGAGGCTGAATATATTTACTGTCGACAAGAGTCGAAATCAACGTTTTCATACGGGCCGAACGAGTTCCGTCTGTCGTGAAAATAGCCACTGCTATTTGTTATTCCCACTTCGACCTCGTTCTTATCTCTTCTTCTACCAATTATTAATTAAATGTGAATTAAGAATTCACTAATGAAATGTAAATTACTTTCCTGGTCAAAGCGTCTGAGCTTGACATGAACACGAGACGTAAGTCTGTTCTCTTCCATATGATTTCATGTATTTAACCCGTGGCAAAGAGGTTTCATTCTTCTTTCCTGTGAACATGTGCTATTGAAGCAAAATTTTACTCTATCTTATCTTATCGTTAAAAAGTGCATTCATGTGAATGCATTTTACCTGGGAATGAATTTTACCTGGGACAGGAATTTTACCTGGGACACTCTACATGGGAATTTTACCTGAAACAGCAATTTTACCTGGGACACTCTACCTGGGACATGAACTTTACCTGGGACAAGAACTTTACCTGAAACCAGAACTTTACCTGGAACTTCAACAATGACTCCATCTGTCAATGACTTTATCTGGAACCAGGACTCTATCACTCCAGGAAAGTAACATCTATATATTTCATCGCTTCTTCAAGTTTATTTTCCCTTCCAATATTCCAGGATTTGTCGCTATAATGCTGATATGAGTAACAAATAAACTAGTATTATTCAGGGTGGCCCCCACGTACCTTTCTTAACTTTCATAATTTTTCTTTTATTAATTTCAGTAACTTGATTAATAATTAACTTCCTTCAGTACCTTAATTAAAATAAATTTCAAGTAGGATTACCCGAGAACCGGTAAGTCTACTCTCTGAATTTTGACTAGTTTGGCCTCAGAATCTACACCTGAGGTGTTCTCTAAACTGAGTAGCCATTGCAGTATCCATCCCAGTTCCAGAATTTGAATATGAATGAACAGACTCAGCAATACCAAGGTAATCCTATAATTTCTAACAATATTACTTCCATGTACCACCAACAACCCCAATACAACACCCAATTCCCTTCTTTACCTGCATTGCAATGCCAATAACAATATGAAGACTGGGCCCTTGTTGAAAATACAAAAAAAAAGAAGCAGGGAACTGTAAAACAAACGAAAATTAATGATTATTGGTTGGATCACCAACAATATCAAATCGTTTTGATGGATTGGAGACTGAGCATTCAATGAAAGAAGACAATCAAGAAGTTGAAGAAGATAAAACTCCTAAACCCTCTCCTATTTTTGTACAAGGAGTCAAACATATTTTCCCCTTAATCACCTTGTTAAATAATATGGCCATAGACAATTATGTGATGAAAGTTTTAAGTTTTGATCAAGCAAAAATACAACCAAAAACAAAAAAAGTTTACTCAATTATAGTTAAAGCATTGGCAGAAAAGAAAACAGAATTTCACACGTACCAAGCAAAAGAGAATCTTTTAGAGTGGTATTAAAAAATATGCATCATTCTGTAGAACAAAATCAGTTAAAAGCTGAAATAGAAGGTCTAGGTAACATCGTTGAAAACATATACAACATCGGGCAGGCACTATAAAACTAAGAGTCCTCTGCATATGTTCTACTTAGATCTAAAACCAGCCGAATATTACAAGCAAATATATGACTTAGAATACTTGATGCATTATAAAATAAAAGTGGAACCTCCAAAGCAAAGAAGAGAAATCCCACAATGTGCCAGGTGCCAATGTTACGGGCACACTAAAAAATTCTGTCAACTTAAACCACGATGCACTGGTGACCACCTAACAATACAGTGTCACAGAAAAGAAAGATCAACTGACGTACAGTGCATACTATGCGAAGGAAATCATCCGGTAAATGATAAAGGTTGCACAGTTTACAAAGAATTACTTAAAAAAACTATCGTCCGTTAAGACCAAGGCAGAACGGTCCTAGCAGACCAGGACTAGGAAGTATACGACCAGGCATCAGCTATGCACAAATCAGCGATAATCAATCAACAAGGTGATAACTCAGCAAATAATATAATAAATCGGCCATCAAGTGAATTATCTGAGCTTAAAAATATGATTAAAGGATTAGTAGAACAAATGGGCACGATGTTAAATCTACTTACAACAGTAACAACAAAACATACAAATTAAATGGCAAAATTTTTAAAAATTGGGATATGAAATGAAAATGGGCTAACTCAACATGCAGACGAAATAAAAGCATTTATTGTTAATTAACTCATAGACATAATGTTAGTATCGGAAACACATTTTACCAACAGAAGTTATTTCAGATTACCCCAATACACAATATACAATACTCAACGCCCAGACGGTACCGCCCATGGAGGAACGGCGATAATAATCAAAAACACCATTAAACACCAAGAGTTTGCTAAACATAATAAAGAATATATACAAGCCACTACTATAGAAATTGAAGACTGGTTTGGACCACTAACAATAAGTGATGTATACTGTCCTCCAAAGCATAACATAAAAGAAGAACAATTTGAAAATTTCTTCAATACTCTAGGTAATCGCTTCATTGCTGGAGGAGACTATAACTCGAAGCATACCCATTGGGAGTCGCGACTTACTACACCTAAAGGTAGACAACTGTATTTGGCCATACAAAATGGTATCGTAAAAGCAAAATCCACTGGAGAACCAACTTACTGGCATACACTTCCAAAAAAACTACCAGATTTAGTAGACTTCTGCGTCACAAAAGGTATTCCAAATAACCTAATTACACTCAAATCATGTCTGCACTTGTCATCCGACCACTCACCCATTTTAGTCCCACTGAGTACTGAAGCGATAGGAAAACCGAAGCCCTCATACCTAGGCAACATGTATAATAGATGGGAAGAATTCCGAATGACACTCGATTATAAAATTGATCTGAATATGCTTTTAAAAACAAAAGAAGATATTGATCAAGCAGTTGAAAAATTTACAATAGCTATACAAGATAGTATTTGGAAAGCTACCCCTAAGAAACAGGAAAAAAATAGCAATAAGGAATTGCCTATTATAATAAGAGAAAAAATAGCGATAAAACGTAGATACAGGAAAATCTGGCAAAAGACACAAGCACCTCAAGATAAAACGAAACTCAATAGATCACAACAAGAGCTAAGAAGAATGCTAAGTGAACACAAAAATGCTGGGATACAAAGATACCTGACTAACTTAACGGCAACGGAAACCACTGATTACTCATTATGGAAGGCAACAAAAAAAAATAAACCAACCACAACTCTATAATCCCCCACTTCGGACAGAAGAAGGTAAATGGGCTAAGACTAGTAGCGAGAAAGCTGTATTGTTTGGAAAACACTTGGTATCAGTTTTTCAGCCGTTTCCAATGGATCCTGTCGAAAACAATAATGCTGAAATTATTGAATTTTTACAGCTAGAGCTTCCGCTTGAGAAATTTACAATAAGGCAGGTTACTATTTCTATCAGGACAAAGCTAAATCCTCGTAAAGCCCCAGGGTATGATCTTATATCAGCTAGAATATTACAAGAATTGAGCTCCAAAGCTATAAAATACCTAACTTATATCTATAACGCCACGCTAAGGACAGCACACTTTCCATCACAGTGGAAAGTGGCAAAAATTATACTTCTTCCTAAACCGGGTAAGCCATTAGAAGATGTGAAGTCATACAGACCTATAAGTCTGCTTTCTATAATGGACAAGTTGTTAGAAAAACTACTTGTTGTAAAATTGCAACCAATCATTGACCAAAGAAATATACTACCAAATCATAAATTTGGATTTAGACGAGAGCACGCAATAATCGACCAAGTTCATCGGGTAACTAAAAGAATGAACGAAGATCTAGAAAATAGAAGATATTGTGCTGCATCGTTCCTAGAAACCACGCAGGCATTTGACAAGGTTTGGTATGATGGTCTTTTATTTAAAATCAGAAAATCCTTACCTATCAGTTATTACCAAATCCTTCACTCCTACCTCAAAGATCGCTATTTCCTAGTTAAATACCTTGATGAACAAACCACACTGTTCAAAATAAACTCCGGAGTTCCTCAAGGCAGTGTTCTGGGGCCGCTACTTTACCTCCTCTTCACGGCCGATCTACCAAATAGCAATGACGTACTAGTAGCCACATTCGCAGATGACACCGCCATACTAGCATCACACAAAGATACTATTGTAGCATCAAATACACTACAGCATCTGATCAATAAAGTAGAAAACTAGTTAAAGAAATGGCGAGTTAAAGCAAATGAATTGAAGTCTGCTCAGATAACTTTCCCCAACCGTAAAGGCAAGTGTCCAGAAGTCACTCTTAACAATCAAACTCTACCATAACGGGCATGTACCCAGATAAGCGACTAGCTTGGAGGAAACACATATTTACCAAACGCAAACAATTGGGTTTGAAATTAAGCGATTTATACTGGCTGATAGGTAGAAAATCTCTATTATCCATGAAAAATAAGGTACTGATCTACAAATCCTCAAACTCATTTGGACCTACGGTATCCCACTGTGGGGAGCAGCATCTAATACCAATATTGAAATTCTGGAGCGATTCCAATCGAAAGTGCTAATAATTGTTTTAGATGCTCCATGGTTTGTGCCAAATTTTCTTAAAACCCATGATTTTCAATTGGAATCGGTCAAATCGGAAATAAAAAACTTATCCATAAGCTATAAAAATAGATTAAGACATCAACCAAACATACTGACTTCTAACCTCATGGTACAACCAGAAGCCCAGCGTAGACTTAAACGTTATTTTCCATACGACCTAACTAATAGGTTGTAACGAGTGTTAGTGTATTCCCAATAGACAAAACTAATTAACCTAGATATTAATTATAGCTGTAAGAGATAGTAATCACTGGATTCCCATCGAGCATGTCAACAATATAATTGTATTATCACATAATTTGTTTATTAAAATAAGTATTATAGATTGCAAATAAATAGGGAAATAAAAAAAATTGATGGTTGTTGCTATATTATACTAAAATATGAAATGAATCTAACAACCAACCAAGGTAGGTATATAAATTGTGTATTCATTTAAATCGCAACGTACGATTAGAAAGAGCACATACACGAATAGTATACACACAACATTAGTTTTACACAAAAACAAAACTTCCGAGAAATATGTTAAGCAGAAGATTATTGATTAGGGAAATGCATTCAGTGGAACTGTTTTGAATTCTTGCATGAAGTATGCGCATATGGAATAGCGTGCTATTCGCCATGAGGCATATATCACACAATACGAATCGACTTATAGATACTAACATGTTTATATGTATAGTCTAGGAGGTCGGCAGTTTATTTTTATAATATAGGTACTGTTATAATACGTACAGTGGTTATTAAAAAAGTAAATCAAGCAATTTGGCATTTTATAAGTAAGGTTAGTAGGTACTTAACTGTATCCATTCTAGTCACACATTGCAACTGAAAATGTACGCATCATTAACCCATTCATTATTGTCTTATGTACTGATGTATTTAGACATTTCTTATGCTGTGATGCCTTTTGGCCCAATAGAATAATATAATAATAAATATTTAAAATAAGAATTGAATTCCCTTGATCTTATTTCAACAAAACGTTCGAACATTTCATTATTATATAAAAATAAATTTAGAAGGTTATTGTCAAGTTCAAGAGTGAAGCAACACTAAACAATTATATGTTTATTTGGTCTACTCGAACTTGACTGGTTATAAAAATATACATTCAATATTTATCACAGGAGAAGTTGATTCAGAATAAGTCATGAAGAACATTCTATATAGTCGAATGGTCAGGGATAAGTAATCCTTAACCAATAAGTATAAGTACGCTATACGGGTAGGTACTTATGCATAGCCTTAGTAATAGTAATTAGTGTAATGTATTTAGTAAATAAATCAAACATATCCCGGTGCTAGAAGTAGTTGTTTCATTCTCTTGAGATGATCCTCCATGTGACCTGCAACACCACCTATTCAGAGGCCCTTCTACACCTTTAGTCTACCAACGTATCCATTGAAGTTTTTACATTCATTACAATGCCATAAAGTCAGGGATAATGTAAATATTGTGGTTAGTCTGCTAACTGGGAACTGTAATCTGAATAGGCACTTGAAACTAATGGGATTGGCTATGTCCAGATTCTGTTAATTGGAGAACAAAACGACATAACACATTCAATGTCAGTGCGATAGCTTGGCAAATGTGCGATTCTTTGCTCTAGGTGACGGGAAGCCACAAATAACTTTAGAAAAATTTAGTCTCCATTTAGAGAATCAGGCAGGAGAAAGTGATAAAGATCGCAGTGAAATAGATCAGTAGCCGCCAGTTAACATATAATTTTATTTATTCTTGCTTATCCCAAAAAACGTGAGGTACTGCTGCAATTTTAGTGACAGACTGCTACTGAAAATGAATTCATTCTTGTCATACTTAAAGATATGAGTTATCTAAATATTCATGTATTCTGGAAATACATTCCGCATGCCTAAGCATTTAGAAATTTTCTTTAACTCCAAAATTAAAACATTCCTTTCATTCCAGCAACCACATTTCAATAGCAAAATGAACTCCTGTTCTTACCATTGTTTCCTGCTCAAAATCATAGCCAAATCCGGTTTGTTACCAATTCATTCCCGCAATTTTCCTTGCACTTAAAATCTCCACCAAGGACGAGTCTGCTTCCAGCTAGAGCTTTTTTTGTAGCCGACAAAGTACTAGTATTTCTATCATCCATGGGTAACCAATCTAGTAAAAACAAACATAGGCACTACTCTCCTATCCTTTTCTCGAAGCCATTCAGGACATTTTTCACCCCCTTGTCCCCCCTGTAATTACGTTGAAGTTAAAGTTAGAAGCCTGAATTTTCAGTGACCCTAAATGCATAATATAACTCGATATATTCCCAATTTTCATTCAATTTGAATTTGTAGTTCAAGAACTATTGTAAGTGCCTAAATTTTACCACTGACACACTCATTTATTTCCGGAATAATTTCTCCAGGGCTCATCTCATAAATGAATAGAGATATTTGAATGGGACAAAAGCTATTTTATACTATTTCGAAGACGCTTTAATATGACTTAAAAACATCAACCTCTAATGACCATTCCGAACGTTTTTAGTGGTTGACGCTTGTGATGCACGGGAGCCGCACGAAGCGAAATAAATTTATCTAATATTGATACGATCTCTATAAAATATTCTCCTTTGATCTGCATGTGCCGGTATATGGAAGGAAAAAGTAGGCAGGGTATAAAAACAGATGATTTAACTTCTGCAATTGATTTTGGACTGAAAAGTTAACAATGTATGACAAACTTGTTGGATATGTGCTTCTCTAGATAGGTATTGAATAAATCAACCGCTGTTAACGCCCCGCGTTAATTTTTATATATACTTATATAATATTACTAAAAATGTTAACGCCCCGCGTTATTTTTTAGTTTAATTAATTTTATAATTCGTTCCTTAATTTTATTCAATCATTACATATTTTCTGTTTCTTTTTTTTCTTTATTATTCTCACATATTTTATTTTGATACGCCTATGTTCGACATCTGGTCATTTAATTTCATTTCATTTACTTCTCGTATATTTCTTTCTACCGCGTTTTTACCATCAAAGTTGGAGTGTCCGAAGCCACAACCAATTTTTGATGGAACTAGTATTAGTAGCTAGCGAATAGAGTAGTGAACAGTTCCTCGCTTTCTAAAGCCTTAAGAATTACCACCCAAAAATACAGTCCACAACCCGAAGGAAAGACAAGAAACAAGGTAAGGACAAACCCTTCTTTGGATGGTCGATCTTGTCTTTTTTATTTTTAATTTTGTAATTGTTTATGATACCACCGCCATGGTTAAATATTATATCTCACTACTTATTGCAGCAAAAGTGCGTTGTAAGGCTTGTTTTTTTCCATATTATGCTTCTGATGGCGAAACTAGAGCTAGTACTGAACAAAACAACGAAGAAGTATTGCCACCAACAGCAAAATATATATCAGAGATAATACAACAACAAAGAAACGGTAAGTCACCTGGAGATATCCAAATAGAGTTAGAACTGATCAAGTATGGCGGAGACTCATTAACAAACAAAAATCTACCAATTAATAGCCAATACCAGAAGCATGGGAAAGCAATAGTAGTACCAATTTACAAAAGAGGAAAAAAAGACGAATGTGGTAACCATAGAGGGATTGCATTACTAGATACAGCTTATAAAATTGTGGCAAAATGTAGAGAAATTAGGCTGAAGGAACGTGGAGAATATCTGTTTGGAGACTACCAAGGTGGTTTCAGAGTAGTAAGATCAGTGACCGACCATATATTTACTCTGAAGCAAGCACAAAGAATGGGATACGAATACAACATACCAATATATGCAATTTTATTGTCTTCCAAAAGGCTTATGACACTATTAATAGGAAAATACAAGATTATGAACAACCTCAACATACCAAAAAAACTGATAAATCTCACTCAAATGACCCTAGAAAACACAAAATCGAAGATTGAAGTTAAAAAACAGTATTGAGAAAAATGCTGGACTGAAACAAGGAGATCCTCTGTTCAATAAGATACTAGAATGGATAGTACGAAGAAGTGGAATAAACAGCTCGGTGACACTGAAAACAAAAACGACACAATTGCTGGCCTACGCAAACGATGTAGTAATATTATCAACATCAGAAAAATGACTGAAAAGAGTGTTCAAAGCTTTCGTAGAGACGGTAGAAATAGCGAGCTTGAGAGTTGATGCAGACAAGTCAAAGTTTTTCAAAATGACAACCCCGCAAAGAAGAGAAAAGAAGAGAAATTTTTTAGTAGAATTGAACGGACAAAGATCAATAGAATATACTTGGTTTGTTTTTTTATATATAAAACGCCATCTTGTGAATACACAACAACGTGAAAGTTTGTTTATGAAGAAGTTATACGTGTCTAAGTATCTGCCAAAAACATCAAGTTTCGTCCTATTAAGTGTAATACTCTAAAAAAAAGTTGAAAGACAATGTTTGCAAATATTGTATTGAAATCATTATTACTATTTTATTACACAGTGTGTTATCCATGATTACTCATGGCACTTTAAGAATGAAAAGATTTCACAACTACAAGAACCCAAATAACCTTTAAATTTCATAACTTCTTTCTTTTGCTTCTGGTCCTTTAACTGTAATAAACAGGTTTTATCTCCTAATTTGGCTGCGCTCAACACCTTAGTATCTATCTTCATTTCACACTTCATAAAGTTTTCTATAACTTGTTTTAATTCTATCCTGTCTCTGTTATCTAGTCTTAAACCTTGCAATACAATATTATTTCTTCTTTTTTCATTTTCAATTATTTCCAGCCTTTTCATCCATATTTTCATCTGTTTTCTTCAAATTTATATTTGATATAATAATTTTATATCGTGCTTTTTAACTAACTTCCGGGTTAATATGTTTCTATGGCTACCCTGTATAACAACAAGGAAGAGGTTGAAAATGCAAATGTACTCAGTAACGAGACGAAAACAATGTTGAATCCTCCTTACGAGTGAGTAAAAGCTTGAAGCTACGGTAATGTGACATATATATATGATGAAAAAAAAATAAAGAAATGGTTAGGCCACCCGTGGTTCTCTACTTCGTTTCTTCTACATTCCAACTGATTCTCGCATACCAAATTGCATTAGAACCATCAAAACAATAGACTTGAATCGTTTCCTGAAAAGTTAATTACTTAGGATGGATGGATAGTTTTACCATTACCAGAAATTGCTTAAATATTGAAATAATTGAAAACATAAAAAAATAACTAAGCAAACAGCCCTGTATATAGCTTTTTGTACGATTGATACAAAAAATTAAATTATAAGTATATACTATATTTAAAAGTCGATCCTGTTATATTCTCCATTGACATTTGTTGCAAAGATAATTTTGATAAATGCATGCCGACACTATTATTCACTCTTATCTTATCACAAAAACACACCTGGTCTGTTGCCGTTGTTATCTTGACTTTTTCAAAGACTCATCTGTTCGGATACGAGACCAGGTCTGTACTAAGAAATTTCCATAGAATCTTTCAAAATTATAACATCAGGAACACTTAGTTCTTCCATATATGCAATTTATAGTAACAACAATTTTGGTGTTTTTACGTTGTTTCAGTATTTTAAGAAATCAAATCAGCCAAAAAAAATGGAATTAAATCATAAATTTTATTTTCTTATAACTTGAACGTAACTTGTGCCAATAACTATATAAGTAACTAACAATTCTGGTTTTTGACTGTGCCAAAATCAAAAATATTTTCTAAAAAGAATCAATTTTCAGATAGATACCGAAGAATATAAATTAATGGATGCAAAGACTAGCAGTATTTTCGATTAGAGCGCTCCATAATAGCTTGCTGGATAGGACTTAAAGTTCCATCTCAAGGCGGGATTGAACCTTAAATTTCATCCTGCCCTAAACTTGAAAATGGTTTATATTTTTGTTAAGTGTTAGGTAACTTTAGGTTTGTGGTGAGTGGGTCTGTTCGGCCCTCAATTGCGACTCGCGCGAGTATATTGTTGCTCACATCTATTCATATATCACCATGTTAAGCATAAAAGACTTCGACTATACCATTAATGGTGAATTATGCCAGAAGTCTAAAGGTGTCATTGCAGTACAGGTATTCAATATTTGTTTGGCAAAACTTACTAACTTGCAAGGGAGTCTTTTCATTGCGATACATACCAGGATGACCAGGGTTCCATACCAGACTCACTTTGTTTAGTCTTCCCATCGAGGACAGTCTTTCTTGGGAATTTTATACTAGCTTCGATGTTATACTGAAACAGCTAAGTGATTCATTCATTCCTTCATTCATATATTTCGGTTGTGCTCCTCATCCCAGGCACTTGAACTGAATCTTTTTACCATTTCCCATGTTATCTACTTCCATTCCAGAAGCTTCGTGTCTTCTATAAAGGCCACTAGTTTGACTAGAGTGATTTTCAGTAGTTGTGATGGTTGTATTAATTCCATTCCAAAGTGCTTCTGTCTAAGTACTTGTAAGTTCTCGCAGAAGCAGAGTATGTGAGTAGAGGTGTTTCATCATCAAGTTCACATTTTCTGCACATAGGTTCACTAACTTTGGCCATTTTGTACAGATGTTTCCTCAAGGTGCAGTGTCCAGTAACTGTCTTCAAATGTCTCTTACCCAGTTTCAGTTGCCTGGTTGAGAGTTCCTTGTCTACCCTGTTTAGTAACCTCTTTGTATGAAGGTGCCCTTGTGTCACCCTCCATTTGAATTGGTATTCCCTATCTAGCCAGTTCCCCATTTCCCCTCTTATGTAATCTTTTGTGATTCCACAAAACGGTTCCGGACCTATGAAGTCTCCTTTAGAGCCTTCTTTAGCTAACTGGTTTGCCATTCAATTACCTGCAATCCCCTCATGTGCCGCACCCATATTAGAGACAATTTGTTGTCTCTTACTAGCCTGTTGAGGGATTCTTTGCAGTTCTTCACCAGTCTAGATCTAGTTGTTGGATTACTGAAAGCCTTAAGCAGAGCCTGGCTACAGGCTATAGCGGCAATCGTATCTAATTGAAACACAGTCGTATGTCGACCAAGGCTAAAGAACATTCTCTTTATAGGTCCTTTTATACAAGCCCCAGTGCCATAGTTTGTTTTGGAGCCATCGGCGAACCAGATGATTTCTCCAGAATTACCTGGGTGCATCTCCTGTTCCCTAGATGGGATGATGATATTCACTCGCTCAGTGAATATATTCTCTGGTGTCATGCTATAAAAATTCATGTGAAATATGGGTTCGTCTAGTAATGTCCCAGTTGTATCAGTGACTCCTTCTCGAACATTGTTCGGGGACCATAAGTCTCCCGATTTCAGCCTAAGAATTGCCATCATTGCCTCCACCCTTAAAAAAGTTCTAGAGGAGGAAGTCCAATAAGGGCTTCCATTGATGCGGTTCCCGTGCTGTTCCTTGCCCCGGTAATACCAACAAGGGCTTGTCTTTGGATTGCAGTTAATATATTAACTGCAGAGGACACTTCTGTCCTCCTCCACCAGACTATTGTTCCATAGGTGATCGTTGGCCTTATCACAGTTATGTAGAGCCAGTGAACCATCTCAGGTCGTATTCTCCAAGTTTTGCCCATAACTCTTCTGCATTGCCAGAAAAGCCTAGTTGCCCTGGTAGTAATTTTTTCCAGGTGTACCTTCCAAAATTCAGTTTGGAATCAAGGGTCACTTCCAGATATTTAACTTCTTTGGATATTTCTAGTTCTTCTCCGAACAACAGTACTCTACCCTGCGGGAGAACTCTTCTATTCGTGAAAGCAACTAGTTTTTTTTTTGGATTAACTGAAAGGTCCTCTTTAAGGCACCATTTCTCCACAATTCGCAGTGCTTCCTGTAGGACATTCATAACCACCTCTGGGAATTTCCCATTGGTGACGATCGCTATGTCGTCCATATGCCTTGATCATTCAACCAATAGATCAAGTCATCCACAACTAGGTTTCACAAAAGAGGTAAAAGTACTCCACCTTGAGGACAACCTTCAATTGTCCTAACGGTGTATGTTTTGTCATGCACATGTGCTGATATTCTCTTATGCTCGAGCATGGATCCTATCCATTTGCATGTGGTGCTATTATTCACTCTTTTTTTAAGGGATCTGTTGCAAGGGCTACTTCCTTATGATTCAGGTTCCTTTCGAGACCTGAGACCAAATTATGCATGGCAGCTTCACCTGATTTCCCTGCTTGATAAGCCCATTGTAGTCTATGTAGAGGTATGCTCTTAAGCGCTCCTTCTTCTAATTTCTTTTTTAAGACCTTTTCCATGGTTTTCACCATGAATGATGTCAGATTGATTGGACGGTAGGATTTAGCCTGGGTGTACGTTTCTTTTCCTGGTTTAGGAATAAACACCACCCTTGACTCTCTTCATGCAACCTGGGGACGCTCCAGATAGGTAGCTTAACTCATCTTCCTATGTCGCAGGGCAATGCACAGAGAGTTAAAATCTTGGACGAGTCGTAGTCCTCGAAAACTCAATGAACACGGGACAGCTAAATGATAAAATCAAGTCCTTTGGCTGTCTGAAAAAGTTTTTATTGTTTGATGTGTGAGATTTGATTTGTTTGGAAAATTATACTATCCATGTACTTAAATATCGTACATCGTTTGAAGAGGCACAGGATTGTTAATAAAACTCACCATTCACTATGTAAGCTGTAGCATATTGCCAGATTGTTCAAGCTCATTGTATAAAACAACTGTTCAAAGGCCAACCATTTATGTAGCTACACTAAATGAAAGCTAGTATTGTCAGTATTGGCTGCTGCTTGGTAGAAGGAGGAATAGAAGGAAAAAACGGGTATCATTGTAAAATAAACGTAAGAAAATCGTGTGAGAAAAGTACTGTAAAGTTGGAATATTTGGAGCATTCGTTAGGCTTTAAATAATCCTTGATATCACATCAGGAAGAAGTTTAAGATACTGGTAAAAATTAAATGTACTGATAGACTGATCAAAATACTGCGGTGCTGGGCGTAAGTATCCGGCATACCGGGTAGGATAAAAGCGGGGAAGGACGAATTTTGAAGCCCATTCTTCGCAGAATGTTCTAGATTCTCCGTGGAATGTTCTAGAATATCATTTTTTGTCGCGATCGGGATTTTTGTGATGTGACCTTGGCTGTAGGGTGAAGCAATGCATTTATGAAAAATTTGGATTGCAAAGCTTTTTTAATCAGAAATAGGGCTATTGTGGACAATTATTAAATATTTGGTGTAGTTGTGGTTGTTGTTATTACATATTATGATATTATTTCAGCAGGCATACTTTTTTTTCAAAAGTGAAATCATTATCTTTATGTACTAATTATTTAATGTTGAAGTCAACCCTTGCAATGATGAAGATATTTAAAATCAAGGTTATAGGTCGAAGAAATCTGAGAGGAAATCAATAAATTAATCCAGGAAACTTCAGATAAATGTGTTCTTAGTACATAAATTATAACTGTAAGGAAATAACATTTCCTAACAGTACAAAAATTAATATATCTTGGAAGTTATTTATCTTTTTCTGACAGCGAGTGAATATAAAGAAATATTGACTTTTGCCTTTAACAGTTTTGTCAGAAATCTCAATATTTACGAACGATTTTCGGAAAAAGGAATTGAATAATGCAAAACCGTATTTTCACATAATACCAAATGTACACAACTTTGCAAATGTTTCAAATATTTTCCTCCTTCTGCGAATTTCGAAACGTCCACCTCTGAATGCAAGAAATGTTCAACGACAACGAGTGTCTCTGCCAAAAATTAAACAAATGCAGCCGTTAACGACTACAAACAGGTTTTTTTTCCGGTGGTGACAAAAAGCCGCGCATACTTTCGAGTACTTTGCTGGGTCCTCTTGAACCTCTTTTAAGTACGCACAAGAGTTGACTTTAAAATCGATCGAGATAAAGAAAATAAATAGATTTATCGTTGACTTTGCATTAAGACCGACAAACTTGGAAACACGAAAAGGATAATGGTTTTGTGAAATACTTTGGTGAATATTTTTTTGTTATCGATCATTCCTTATAAATCATTCACCAATTAAAAAAAATTATTACTCAATGACGTATAACTGTAACAAAAATATATCCAAAAACTTCAATTCCTTTTTCATACCAGAACTTCTTACCAAAATCTTCGGAGATGATAGAGAGACTGAAAATAATTATTATAGTACTTCCTATAAAATTTTTTCCTTACTCTTAAATAGTTATTTGTGTATTTCGAGCGTAATCTAACAGATTGCCGCTTGAGAAAGAATGTTGCCGCGCGACGCGGAGCGGAGCGCGGCGATCTTTCGAAAGCGGCAATTTTACTTTACGCTCGAAAAACACACATAATTTTTTCTACAGTCGCCCTTTTAATAATTAAAACAGTTTTTTATATTATCTTAGGTTATAATAGGAGTGCTAGAATAATCGTCATTTGCGCTATTCATCATGATTAACCTTAAAAAGATCTACTGACTAGGAATGTTAAAAAATAATCGATTTTTATATAAATCGATTATTATTTTCTTATAATAGATTTTTAGTTATCGATTTTTATAGTAATATCATTCGATTTTTAGTACATAGATTTTATAAATTACGTGTTTAAATCGATTTTCGGAAACGGCTCGTATTATTTATTGACTATTTTTCAAACTTTCGACGATTATTGACCATGTCTCAAAAGTTTGACAATTATTGACCATTTTTCAAAATTTTAACAATTATTGACCATTTTCACTATTTTTCAAAATTAGTGACCCACACACAGGTGTTCCAGTATCCATATATGATATTCCTGCCCTTGCCAAAGAAGCTTTTATAAATGCTGTTACTCCCAGAAACATAAAATCCGGCTTCGCGAAAGCAGGTGTGTATCCTTTCAATAGAAACGTCTACACTGAAGAAGATTTTCTTTCTGCACAAGTTACTGACCGACCAATGCTAGCAGAAAATGAATTGCAGGCTGATGCTCAGCCATCTATAAGTGCCGGAATAGCCTGCGAGCCCGCAGCTCCAATTCGTGAATTAACTCCAGAACATTTGAATGTGCCATCAACAAGTGGACCTCCTTGCAGACCAGGAACTCCAGATAGATGTAACATTCCTGAAGTGACTCCAGAACAAGTGAGGTCTTCCATTTTGACTGACACGCCTGTGAAATATGCTTTGAAAGCAGAAGAAGAAGCAAGAAATGAAAGAAAACGTATGAATCAGGCTGTGCCTAAAAGAAAGGTAGAAAAGTAGTAAGATATGGTAATCCAATACCTATATTTATTTGCCTTTTCTAGGTACTAGGGTCGACTTCTAAGAACACTGAAAAAGTGCAGCACAAAAATCAAAAGAAGAAGCAGCGAGTTGTCGCGACCAATGATTTATCAAGTGACGACGAAGAAGAATGCCTCTGCATCATCTGTTTGGAACCACTTTCCGAAAGTAAATCCGGTGAAAACTGGATACAGTGCAGAACGTGCCAGATGTGGGCTCATGTGCGCTGTGGAAATGACGATCCTTTTTACACATGTATACACTGTCTCTCCGACTACTCTGATATTGAATAATATCTTTCTATGTGTTCTTTAAAATAAAATGCTACGGTGTTTAAGGTGTCCAGATGTAACAGCTTACCCCTAGCAGAGTAACAATATGCCCCTACTCGAGGCAATTTGTTACGATTGACACCATCCCAATCAAAGTGTTTTTTTTCTGTTTTCGGCTGGAAATGTATTGATGCTAATTTTTGTTAAGGTAGGTCAAATACTAACAAGCGTCATACCAAATCTCAGCATCTCAGATCCATAAAGAGCCACAAGAAAATATAATATACGAAAACAAGCCCCGGTCTCCCCTATACTTTTGATATAAATGTATTAAATTGATGTTTGTACTGGATTTTCCAATAACTGCAAAACGCCGACTTGTATGAGTTTTTGAATCTGGAATTATGATGAGTATAAATTTCCCCTTATTTTCAATGTCATCAATTTTTATTTTATACAACTCTTCTCTTCGACAACCTCCAGCTATTCCCATTATTAACGTTACCTATAAATTTATAAATCAAGTAAGCAAAAAACAAATTAACTTTTTAAAACTTTTACTTTAAACATTAAAAATATTTACTTAATTACAGTTACCTGTAAATAATTGTCATATAAGTAAAGCGTGATCTATAGACGAATGGCATCTACCTTGTGCTGATGAGGCGCAAAAACGCCGAAACCGGTCCACAAGTGATGTTATTCCTTCTGATCGCAAACCAGAATGGTTGGTTCTACCTTAACAGATATACCAACCCCGTTTACTTTAGAAGTGTAATTCAATGTCTGTCGGGGCATATAGCCCGAGAAGTAGTTGTTGCTTCTTAGTGGACGGTCTGCTCTTTGGAAATTAATTTTTCTAATTTTGTAAAGCGTTTAATAGTATTGAACTATTATTTTTTGACGTCTATTAAAAATATTTGTCGTCTGGAGCGTTCAATAAAAACTTGTTCATTTCCTATTAGATTTCTAAGGTTTGTGCCCAACCGATTTTCGTTTCAAAAGTGCTATTAGTTTAGAATATTTACTTATATCTACGTTATCATTAATAATTACGGTTTTTTTCTGTTTAGAATAGCTGAATCATAATGTGGAAGACTTGAATTTTCTGCAATCTAAAAGTATATGCTCTATTGTAAGTCTTGCACTATCACAGAATTCACAGGTAGGAAGAATTTGTGAAGACATCAGATAACCATGGGTTAGCCGGGTGTGACCAATTCTGAGTCTTTTTATAAAACTTTTGTTCTTTCTTGTCAATGGAGGCATCTTCTGAGCGGTAGTTGTGGGTTGAATTGTACGTAGTTTTTTGTTGTGTGTATTCCAATGTGTTTGCCATGTTTGTATCATTGTTTGTCGAGGTGCTGATTTTAAATCTTGATGGAGTTGAATTTGCTCTACTGGCGAGTCGGAAGAACAAGTTTGTTTCG
Source organism: Lochmaea crataegi (assembly GCA_947563755.1). Lineage (NCBI taxonomy): Eukaryota > Metazoa > Arthropoda > Insecta > Coleoptera > Chrysomelidae > Lochmaea > Lochmaea crataegi. The sequence goes on from OX387435.1 coordinate 17,523,465, forward strand.
CTGCCTGGTCTGCACATTCGTTGCCAGTAATTCCTACATGGGAAGGGATCCATATGATATTCACAGAGATACCTCTAGTATAATGGTGGTGGCAGGTGTCAAGGATACTTGTATTAAGGGATGTTGTGAGTAGTTGTTTCTGATGGAGTATATTGATGAGTCTGTACATATGGCAAGTTTACTGTTATCATATACTGGAGTCCTCAAAGATTGTTGTATTCCGTATAGTTCAGCTGTGTGTATACTGCATAAGTCAGGAAGTTTGTATGTTGCTATTGTTGTATCTCTTGTAGTAACAGCACATCCGGTACCATTAAGTTTTTTGGAGGCGTCAGTGTAAAGGATTTTGTCGATTTTGTAGGCTTGTGTTCAATAGCGGCGGTTTTTTGGTCCATGGAGGAGTTTTAGAAACTTTTATGTGAGTTGTAACTGTAAGGTTAGTGTTTCTCAAAATAGGGTATAACATTTGTGGACATGAGAGCGGTGTTCTAGGTCTGATTTCAGGAGCTGGTTGTATAGAATCAATTAATTTGTATACTGTTTCTTAAGTTGGTATTCTCGTCGTATGGAAAGAGGTGGTTCAAAAGATTCAATGTAGATACTTTCAGTTGGGCTGGATCTAAAGGCGCCTAGACATATTCGTAATGCTGTGGTTTGGATTGTGTCAAGAGATTTAAGGTACGTTTTGCAGGCGCTCATATAGAGAATGCTTTCAAAGTCTAGTTTGGAGGGGATCAGTGATCTGTAACACCTTATTAATATTTCCTCTTCTGCTCCCCATTGGTGATGTGCTAACGATTTTAAGATGTTAATGCGATTTAAGCAATTAGCTTCAGTCTCCTGAATATGTTGTCTCCAAGTGAACTTTTTATCGAAAATTACTCCTAAGAATTTGTGTTGATCAACCGCATGTAACGGATCCCCATTGATTTTCAATTTAGTCAATATAATTAGTTTTAATATGCCTCCTCTCAAGTCTTAGTTCAAAAGGTTTCTGTTATTTTAATAAAATTTTCCAGAAAATTTTTGAAACTGAATTATATTATTACATTTGAGAAATTACATTACATATATGGTCTTTATGTAAAAAAATATCTATTTAAATTTTGATATGAAGAAAAAGCAGGTATTATAAGTAATAAGTAGGTATTGTTTTATAATTGTTATTATTATCATTATATTATATTATGTTACACCCACCCCAATCGTTTTATTTTAAATTTAACATAATTTTATTTTAAATGCTTTAAAATTGTTCCTTATTTTAATAAATTAAAATTTACTTCCATCGATAACTACTTTCTCTCGTTACTATTTTAATTGCTTTTCATAAATTATTTTTAATTTTCCTCTCATTCTGTTGCAGATTTATAAATCCAACTGTGATTATAACATTTTCAATCCCATCTCATTATTTTTAATATTTTATTTTATTTTTACTTTTATTTTAAATTTTTCTGACTTTTTATAATAATTTCAAAAATTGATTCCATTTTATTTATATCGCAACGCCCTTCAATTTTTCCTTTGAGCACCTCTTTCACAAATTTAAAAAAAATTTTTGGTTTATTGAAAAATTTTGACATGGGTTAACATTTGGATTTGACTTTATCTTATTTTTTAAATAATTGTCAAGAAACTAAATTATCTGTCTTATCTAATTGATCAACTGCATACAAATATTTATTTTATTTAGTGACCCATTGATATCTAAAATAAAAACTTTTATTCTATAATTTCATGGATATTGTTTTGGTTCCGCCATTTCATAATAGTGTCATATTATTTTACATAATTTTTTTTGGATTTCTCCTGCAACAAATTTAATGTGGTCACATTTGCCTTTTTTATGATTTCTTCGGGAGTTCATATTATCTCGAACAACAACTACTAAATTATCTAAAACAAATCGAATTATTGATAAAAACTAACGTCAAATCAGTTATGCTGTCAAAGTCAAAGGTAATTTGATATTTTTTCCGGTAAAGGTGTGGACGAATTGCACCAATCAACTGTATTGGCTTATGGAATGCGTGAAATAAAGTTGACGATAGGGCACTTTTTTCAACGCTTTTTCAATTCTTTTCACTCTCACCATAGACAGCCGACTTAAATTTAAATTTTTTATTATTGATAATTATTTGGTTACTCGTTTTTTAAGCTGTTAATGGAAAATATTTTTATTTTTGAGTTAAATTAATCTGCGTTTTCATTACAGTTTTTTATACATAAACTAAGTAAAAGAATATTTGCACTGATTTATGTTAATTGTTTTATTTATAACTGAAAAAAAATATATTTAACCGTATAAACCATTGAAAGTATTCCGTACCTAAGTTCACAAGTGTAGTGCAGACTTGTTCACGACGCCAAAACGGGTGCAACTATGGTGTTAACTATTTTACTAATTTCCAATGAGCCATTTAATAACTATAAATAAAAAAACATTTTCAATTCCCAACTTTAGAGCGTTATATAGAGTGATTTTTTTGTTATTACAATCGGGCGTCCATTGGCTTGTGCTGATAATGCGAAATCTTTTAATAACTTTTTCACAAGAAAACATTTCCATCCTAATACTAATACTAAAAAAGTAATGGAAACTGTTCACGAATTTTTAATGGCAAAAAATTTTAATTCAAGCGATGCTTTAGCGGAGACATCTGCTTTGACAAAGACGCCTTTATCTTCAGTAAAGAAGAACAAAAACCTATCGTTCACAGAAAAAAGCGAGACGATTCTGATTCTATTCTAGTACCTCCACGACATGTCTAAGATGATTCATTGAAAATCTGTAGATATAAGGTCCGGTAATCTTGAGGCTCTCTTCGTATAGGTTTGATCAAATTTGGTCAATATGTTATCTTCGAATGCTGTCTGCAAAATGTATTATGGCGTCAGTCTCAACAATATTTTCGGGAAAAATAATTAATTGACTCATTGGGTAGTCACCAAGACCACCAATGCCTTGACTTAGTACATTAAATGTACTATATTGTGAATTTTATATGAGAGATACAAAGCGAATGAGAGTGTTAACATTTTTTTAAATTTGTCTTAATCCGTTATAAAAGTACAATTCCGGAGTTTTATTTTTTCTGCATCTCAAAAATTAAATTATCTTCTTGATTATTTTCATAAAATTTAATAATTACGGTCAATAGAATGGTTTGTTGGAACAAAAAATTGCCGAGATGTATTTACCGATCCTGAGAACTGGGTCGACGACAATGGAGATGAACTGAAAATTAATTTCGTTTGTTGAAAATTGAAAGAAAATTATTATGTAAATGTTGATGCCTTTCAACCGTCCGTTCGTTGTTCGAATCGTGTATTAACGGTCGTATTAATGTTGATTTTGTGATACTTTTTATAGTAACAATTATATATGCCGGAAATTTGGCGGATGAATATTTGTGTTTTTAGGTTATGAATATATTTTATGTTCGATCACAATTATTTCAAATTATTTTATTGGATTTTCTCATAGGAATTTACAAAATTATACTCTGCTCAACTGACTACAGCAATCTCTCTTAACAGGGTGTCATGACGAATTTTACGAAATTGGGTACAGTATTCGCCGGCTAACTTCATGTCCGGGAAATTACCAACTAAGAAAGACATAGTAATAGTGCCCTACCTACTCGGCTGCCATTGGTGGTAAAATTTTGACAAACGCCAATTGCATCGAACCTTATCAGGTATTAAGATTTTCAGTAGCGTAGCGTCACACAGTTATTGTTTCTGCTTTGTACAATAAAGTGTTTGTAAAAATGTCAGCCGTTAATGAAGAAAATCGTAAATGTACTGAAGGACAAACGCGTCAAGTGATTAGAGTGTTTAATTATTTTAAGACATTAAAAAGTGATTAAGATAGCCAGTAGCGGCAGTGAGTCAGATTCTTCGTAAAGATAAAAACTGTTTATACGTATTCTTAGAAATATACCTAGTTTAAATAATTTCCCATTATCTTGTGTTTCTTTTATTCTCATTACTACGTGGAAGAAATTATTTAGTTTCTAACAAATTTTAATTATAGTCCGTCCGGAAATATAAGATCCTAACTTTATAATCTTCAATTAGATAAATAACGTGTTATTGTAATGGGTACCTTATTGTTAAAATATTATTTATGTACTCAGAATTCAGGTATGAAGCAGATCCGTTTCTATTAAAATCAAGTTAGGATCATATATTTCCGGACGGACTCTACTTTATTAATTGTACAAGTTGTGTTAATTTGTAACAGGAAGCGTATCCTCTGAACTTGCACGGCACTGTTTACAGTTATCGGATGGGGGGCGTCAATAGCTCCCTAGAAAGCATTTAGGACATCAAGTTATTTGGCGAATACTGTAACATTTTGTTTTACACTAAGCCAAATGTTTATTTTGCAAAATGAACAATGCACCGAAGTTTAGTTCATAGAACGTTATGTTTAATATAATGTTGCCTAAAGGCGAGGCTTCACAAAACTGGACTGGACCGACGACACAAGCAGCCTCGCATTAAATTCAGTAGTTTCCCGCGTAAATAAATTCGACTACGCCAAACTGTCTTATTCAGTTTGTTGCTTACTGGCTTTAATCGAGAATATTTGTAACGATGACATCTATTAATGTATATGTCCCTAAAAATGATTATCGATCATAAAAAGCATAAAAAGCGCAGTTTCTGAGAACGACCTAGCTTCAATAGAAATTAGAGTGAATGTGAACTTTACCATGAATCAAAAAAGCATTATCATAGTCTAGTGCCTGTCCTAGCTATCCACTGAGACCAAAAACAAATATTACGTGTACTCCTCAACTACACATAGCAAACTAATTTGAATAGAAATATTTCAGTGTGTCTGCTAAACGCAGACATTCAAAAAACAATAACATTATTATACCGGGTCTAACACGATTTTTCGACAACCCAATATATCGAAATCTGTTCACATGACAAGTATGTATTTTTATGTTAAATCATCAGCTTCGACTGTTTATAGCTGCCAAATTTCATACAGTTTACGAGATAATGGACTGTCAAGACGTCGTGGAGCACCCGATATACAGATTGCGAAAGTCCCTTTCTTACGCTGCGACTTATACAAGTACGACAAGGAAAATATGAGCAAAACTACGTGAAAGAGAGAGAAGACTTGTTAGCCCAGCGATCAGTCCTCTCTACGAAAACAGTTGGGCGTTTATTCAGTCCCCTCTACCAAAAACAGTTTTGCGTGTGTTCATCGCCACACTAGTTCAACCGCTGTTGCCAGAAGCTCAGATTAATTTGTAAAAATGATATTATTTGGTCACGTTATCGTCAACTTTTTTTCGAGCTGATACACTATTAGGTAAAATTAAACACCTTCATCCGGCAACAGTGTCCTTTAAATAGAGAACTCACATTTAAATATATGTGATCTTTTCGCTACAGACCTTGGTTAGCGCATGCCGTTGTATTTGAAAATAAAACATTTTGCAATGCCCACATTAAAATACAAAACCTGCGAAAAAGTGCAAATTATAAAATGGTATTTTGGAGATCATTCGGCTGATGCAATGGTCAATTTGTTTATTGTGGCATTTGAAAATCGCCCAATTCCTTCACGAACGACAATTTTGAACATGTTTAATAATTTCGAGAAATATGGATGTGTTTCATACTGTAGAAAATGCCAAGCGCCGGAAGATCCAATCCAAAGTTGACAAAAATGAATTTTAAGATGTACAGGTTACGTAATAACGAGTGTATTTTTTTATTTCTTTTACAACCTCACTCCTTCCATGTTGGGAAACTACTGAACCAGAGTGAACGTACTCACAGAGTGGGGAGTCAGTCTCTGCTGCAGCGTTGCCAATTTAGAATGTTTGGTACTTTCTAAGAAATAAATAACTTATTTTGCATTTCACTTTTAACACCGGATAACGGTGTATTTAGTGGGATAAAATCGAGATTGGTAATATTGACTTTTGAAAAATAAGTGAGATCAACACAAATAAGAATAGAATAATGGAGTTCAAGAAAAAATTTGGATAAATTACAATCTGCAATAAATAAAATCAGTACACTGCTTTCGATTTAACAATTATTGCTATTTAACATTGTTGCCGCTTGAAATGCCGTTGAAAATTTTAAAACAACAGATAAGTACATTTGGCAACACAACAGTTAAAATAGATAGGAGTGGACTGAATACACGCCCAACTGTTTTGGTAGAGGGGACGAATGAACGTTGGGCTAACAAGTCTTCTCTCTCTTTCACGTAGTTTTGCTCATATTTTCCTTGTCGTACTTGTGTGAGTCGCAGCGTAAGAAAGGGACTTTCGCAATCTATATATTGTAGAAAAAAACTTTATTAACAAAGTATATTTAGTATATTTCTGATTTTACTTTTTATTATTCAATATTTTATCAACACTAAGTATATCGATGATGATTATACGTTGACATTGAGAGTTATTCACATAAAATGAACAACATACCGTTCCGTATAAATAAGTCATGGGCTACCCCTGTAATTTTTGAATGGGATATGAAAGTATACTTTCAATAAGATGGCGCACCTCCACATTATGAAAGAGACGTTGGGCAATATTTGAATACAATTTCCCCTCAGAGATGGATTGGTCGAAGAGGTGCTTGAGTGGCCGGCAAGATCTCCCGACCTGACACCACTTGATTTTTTTTCTCTGGGGCTACCAGAAAAACCGCGTTTATGTTATCAGACCAACTGACTTGAAAGATTTAAAGGATCGCATACGTCTCGATATGCAATGAATTACTTCACAAATGATCAACGATTCCATTCGTCTTCGAAGAGAACTTGAATGAATGTTTAGTTTATAAACATCTGTATCATCCGGTTTTGTTTAAAATTACAATTTCAATATTTTTTATCCGTTTCAAAGATAATCACTTGGTGCGAAACTTTTCAGCAACGCTGTAGTTGAAGTGATCACTTTTAAATATTTGCTTTGTAGTATATATCGCAATACCTACAGGAATGTGTCATTGATAGAAAAAAGATCGAATAGCCCCGGTTCGATTGAAATTTTAGATAGTCGAATCATTTTCTACCGAAACTAGAGTAATTCTTCGAATAAATTCCTTAAACACGATTTGATTTGATTTGACTTTAAGTACACTTCATTTTAAACGAGCTTCATATCGTGCCATTAATCCATAGGATTTATGGTCGTTACATCATCCGTCAGTCAAAGTTACACAACTAAATTTAACTACATAATTTTTTTTTAAATATTTATTATGTAAACAATAATAATATTGAAAAAATGTATGCTTTCAGTGTCGGAATTATGGCTATTACTGTTTCTTGGGTTTGAAGACCTTGGTCCTTCTGGACATTACAAGACAGAGAATTGAGCAGAAATACTGAAATTGGAATACACAAAACATCAATCGAGTAAGGCAGACTATCGGAGAGAGAAAATTATTTCTAACGATTTAGTAACAGTGAATCGGGGGAGCAAACCAAGTTTTGTGACAAAAACTCGTGGGGAGAAAATTGACATAACCTTGGCGTCTACTGATATGAGCTCTCAGGTAACTCACAGGTAACTCACAGGCATGTGTCTGAGGAACCGTCACTTCCGGATCATCGGTACATCTGTATATAAATCTCTGAAATGGAGAAACCTGCAGTGAGGTACCGTGATCCGAGAAGCACTGGGAGAAATACAGGAATGACCTTGAATACCTTCTAGGGAATGATAAAAATAAAATAAAAAACAGTGACGATATAGTTGCCTCCGAACAACTTCGCGAGGTCATCGAACTCTCTTATCACAACAACTGCTCTGAGGTAACTCGTTCCTCTAGGAAAAAATTAACCTGGTGGAACAGGGAGCTTACCAAACCAAAATTAAGAACTCGCAAACTGTTTAACAGTGCGAAAAGGATTGGAGGGTGGGAAGAATAATACTTCACTCTATCAGGAAGGCGAAAAGGGAGTCCTGGAGGAAATTATGTGGTGAGGTAGACACAACCTCAGAAACGGCTCGACTCCAGAAAATCCTTGCCAAAGATCCTATTAATCCCATGGGCAATATTTAAAAACCTACACGGAAACTGGTAGCGACACCCTGCAGATTCTACTGCAAGTACATTTACCAGACTCTGTAGAAATAGGAACGAAGCTATTCGTCAGACCGCCAACTCCCCTAGCTCGTGCGAGGAAAGAGGTTTGGAGTGCGGCTAATAAAGTAATAACCCAGCGCAAATGAAACAGCGATTAACTCGGTTGAGCCATACAAAGCTCCTGGACCAGATGTGAATAATCCCAGCGCATCTGCAGCAGGGGCAAATACATCTATCTCCAATACTTTGTAAACTCTTCAGAGCATCACTAGCAACTGGATACATTCCAACTGCTTGGAATAGAGCCCGAATCGTCTTTATTCCCAAACCAGGTAAGGATTATTCCCAGGCAAAGTCATTCAGGCCAATAACTCTGTCTTCTTTCATGTTGAAGATAATGGAGAAACTTATTGATATGGCATGTTAGGGAAAATTTTCTCATTGAAAGGCCACTACATTATAACCAACATGCCTATCAATGAGGTAAGTCCTGTGAAACAGCCTTACACCAACTGGTGACGAAAATAGCTCTCGGAGCATTTCTTGATATAGAAGGAGCGTTCGACCACACCTCCTTTGACTCCATGATAGCTGATGTTGCAAGGCGTGGAGCAGATGACACCACATGTCGGTGGATGAAAAACATGCTTTTCATCAGGGCAGCAACGACAACATTATTTGGAGATTCCATGGAGGTATCGATAATGAAGGGATGCCCACAGGGAGGAGTCCTATCACCTTTGCTGTGGGACCTTATCGTAGACGAACTCCTAGAGGAATTGAACAGGAAGGGGATATACATCCAGGGGTATGCAGATGATCTGACAATACTTGTACTGGGGAAATACCCTAACGTTATATCGGAGTTGATGCAACAAGCTCTGGAAATGGTGGAGATTTGCTGTAGGAGGGTATGTCTAAGGGTGAACCATGCGCTCATTCCCTTCACTAGAAAAAGGAAGCTTGATAGACTAAAACTGCCAAGCCTCTTCAACGTGCAGCTGTGACTTAGCCAGGAGGTCAAGTATCTGGGCATAATTCTGGACGCAAAGCTAACCTGGAACTCACACCTACATGACAAAACCAATAAAGGAAAGATGGCCCTAGTGGCTGCCAAACGGGCGATAGGAAAAACATGGGGACTAAATCCACGGATAGTTCACTGGTTGTACACAACTGTGGTGAGACCCATGGTTACCTATAGAGCCCTAGTTTGGTGGCAAAAAACAGATCAGAGGAAAGCCGAACTGGAGCTATCAAAATTTCAGAGGCTTGCCTGTTTGTGCATAACGGGTGTGATGAGAAGCAGACCGACTGCGGCATTGGAAGCCATTCTCAATGTTCCGCCTCTTGCTCTGAATGTTGAGGCGGAAGCGAGAATGGCTGCATACTGGCTGGAGTGCAATGGGAATTGGCACGAAGGAACCAACTCCCATAGTCATTTCAGAATCACAGATGTTATCACAAACTCGCTTCTTGAAATGAGAAATGATAACATGTTGGCCACAATCAACGACAACCAACCATATCATATCCAGCTAAAGTGGGATGGGTTGGAAGCATTCCGCCAGGAAGGAACGTTGGTGTGATACACAGACGGATCGAAAACTGATGAACAGGAGCTGCAGTTCTTGGTGTTAGACCCAGGTGCAATGTCCACGCATCGTTGGGGAAGTTTGCATCTGTATTCCAGGCAGAAATCTACGGTATCGACACGTTTTTGCAAATGAACATCAAAAGGGGGTATAGAGGCCAAAAGATCCTCATATTCTCAGATAGTCAGGCAGCACTGAAATCTTTAGCATCTCCCCAGATCAGATCTAGACTAGTTTGGGACTGCCTTCAAAAACTTTTAACCCTGGCAAACCACAATAGAGTTACTCTTAAGTGGGTCCCGGGTACAAGTTTATGTAGGCAATGAAAAGGCAGGCACCCTAGCAAAGCTAGGGTCTGAAATTGCATTCACTGGTCCTGAACCAGTATTTGGAATATGAAAATCTGCTGCATGTGGTTGTACATCTCAGTGGATTCAAACAAATCATCAGACGTACTGGAGACATGTACCAAAACAAAAACACAGCACACTCTTGGTCAAAAAACCCTCGGAGTCGCTGACTAACGAAATACTAATCCTCAGCAGGGGCCATATAAGGAAAGTGACGGGATTACTCATCGGCCACTGTACCTTAAGGAAGCAAATGCGTACAATTAGCATATATAGGGACTATCTGTCAGTTGTGCATGGAAACGGAGGAAACAGCCTCTCACATTATCTTCAAATGTGAAGCACTGTCTCATTGGAGATATAGACTCCTAGGACTAGAGGTTCCAAGGAAGAATTTCTCCAAGAAGGACCTAGTGAAAAGACTGTTGAGCCTGATAAGCGCTTCTGCTCTCTTCACATGAACGGTACAACAAAGACCACAAAAAGCCTAAAGGCTGAGATGCCGAGGTGTCCAAGCCTCTGACTGGTGGTACCGAACGAATCAATCGATCAATCAACCTAATATTATACAGAGATGATAAGATGGATTATGTTTGTTTGTAATGTCACATAATAACTTACTCACACAAAAGGGACACCTTTTGACAAAAGACATATGCAGTGTTGCTAGGGTAAGTCATTTTGATTTGACATTGATGACAGTATCAGCACCTATAACGCACCGAAAAATATATCGAAATAACTTACACTGCGAAGAGGAATTGAGTGGTTTGAATAACTAACCTTAAAAACTATGTAAACAGTTCTATTGCAAATTAACAAGAAAACTACACAACTGAAGCGGAAGAAAATAGTGAAAACCACGTGTGAACACTTTAGAAATCATCTCCAAGATGTGAACTTTAATTCACAATATTTCCATTCACTTTTTCAAAATTTATACGCCTGGAAAATGGCGTAGGTTGTATACTTTTCACATGTATGTAGAGTTTGGCAAACCTATCTGAAGCTACTCGGTGTCGGTAAGGGGCGAGGAAACAACGCTGACAATCAATATTAGTCAATAGTCGAAGTGAAAAGGAAGAACACACGCACGCACTTGCCAATAGCAAGTCAGGTGTTTGCAAAGCAATCTTCACCAATTGTGTTCGATCGGAGTACGCGGTAATATGATTTTCTCAAGGCGTTGCCGAATTGAAAGAAGATCATAACATCTTTTAACATTCAGTAATTGAAAAAAAATCTTAATAGACAAAATCCAAAGAAACAAGCACATAGAAGCAATAACGTATAATCATTATCAATTCATTGTTGATAACAGCATATTACACTACCTTGCATGAGGCGTAGCGAAGCGAATTATATTTTTTCGAATGATAAGTCTGTTGTTTGGGCTTGGATTTATAGAGGAGGTTTAGGTATGTGTTCGAAAATCGAAGGTAGATTAAATGCGAGTAATGTTGCCATTGGGTAGGGAAATCTTCCCCAACGATAATTTTATATTCCAGCACGACAATTGCTCAAGGCACACTGCTCAGTATACGCAATTATATTGCTGAAAATAACATTGAAACGGTTCCATAGGTTGCTATGGAAGATCTTAAACCAATAGAGAATGTTGGCAGAAGATGAAAATTTAACATTGAATTTGATTTACTAAATGCCTCTTATTAATTATTGAATGTACACTTCCATGTTTTGTCTGTTTTGTTTGTTTTTATTTGACGTCGGTCTGTACCTACCTTGGTCTATAATCTATTTGTTAGTTTGAACTGCTTTAATTCTGTATTACGTGGATCTCGTGTTCAAATTTTGTTCAATAGTAAACATTTGTTCTTTTTTATTGAAATTTTCTTGCTATCTTTGGAATTTCATGGCTACACATGCTCAATGCTCTAAATCAGGTTTTCTAATTCTTCTTAATGCTGTTGTTACTGAAGCATTGAAGTTTACTGCAACTTTTAGGGATTTTCCTTTAAATAATCAGTTAAAGCTTTGTCTAGCCATATTCTAGTTAAAACTGTTTGATCCTTGTCCCACCTTTTTTTAAGTCAGTCATCTTATAAACCTACCATCTGATATTTTTAAAAAATATTCGAACCAGTAACTATGTAACATTTATGTATTTATTAAAATATCACACTGTCATCATTAAATGACAAATTTTATACAGGAGTTAATTTCCGTGTAACTTTTGCCGCTGTCGAAGTGACACTTTTGTACCACGGTATATGCGATTTTTCATATAAAAATTACATTGACAGTGATAAATGCATTTGTTTGTATAATAATAATAAATGATAGGCGCTTCAGTTAATTGCACAAACCAATCCAATCATACGTTATGAAATAGTAGCGAATTCACGTTTTGCTTGTTACAGACCAACGGTTGCTTGATGTAGATACTTCTGAAATTATAAATCTATTTTGCAACAATGATACTAAAAATATTCCGCAATTCACCTCGTGCGTTCACTGCTAGTAGCAATGATATGATTAAAAAATTTCAATACAGAAAGTATAAACTGTCACGAAAAAATATTCGACTTCATTTTAATTGAAGTGATAATTAATTTTCTCTCCTCCCTATATTGTAAACAACGCATTTTGACTCTGTTTTGAAGGACGTAAGTAACGATTACCAAAAAGGTATCGATTGCCCTTGACGACGGGTTGTAAATCAGCTTACCACCCTTGGGTGGTAATAATTTATGCATTCTTTATTTGGCACCATTTCTTGAATTGAATTTCTTGATACGTTGCTTCTTACCTTTTCCTTGATTTTTCTGGCAGCAGCGAGAGACAAGCGATATTTGCTCATTCTTCTATATCCATTTGGCTGTTTTACAAATCAATAATTTCAATTTCTCTCAACGTAAGCTTGACATTGTTGATGAAATAACAATGCTCATGGCGCTATAGAAAAGTATCAAATTAAATTAATAAAAATCCAAGAATAAATTCTGCGGGGAGGAGAAAAAATCTTAAGTATATTTACTAGTCTCGAACTTTATCGTCAGCCATCGCTATCGCTCGGGCGCAAAATCGTTCTCGACTAGTGAATGTTACTTACATCCCTTATAGTATAAATAACTAATTTGCCTTTAATTTTGTTGAAAAAATACTCATAAGTTATGGTGAATTTATGCAAAATATTTTGACAGACCTGCCATATTAGGTTGTACTGAATTTTTAAAATGAGTTGAGTTTATCCATTACCACAGAATAACCCTCTCACACGGTACCTTAATCAAAACAGCATCCAATATTATGTGCTGATACTGTGATTTCATTGGTTATAGTTGCTATGCCTAAGTGAATTAGGCGAGAACAGCATCGTCACCTTACTGTGAGTTTTAGGACACACTGAAATAAAAGGAAATAAAATAGCAGATAAACTAGCAAAGAGAGGGACTGAAACACTATTTTGGGGGCCGGTCCAAAATCCAAAGAACCCAAATCGTTTAACAACAGAGGAAATGAGACAATTCTTTGAGGCGGAAACTTCTGAAGAAGAAATGGGAGGTCCAGAAATCGAGGAAAAGGTGCGAACTATAACACAAAGTGATCATGATAGTTTCTGAATTGGAAGGCCACGAAAGTGAAGAAGAATCAGATGGTGACGAAATAGAAAATGAAGGTGATGCGTATTTCATTGGAAGAGATAATACTTCGAGGTGGAATAAACAGTAAATTTGCAAAAACCAAGAAAATAAATTTAGTGAAAATATTACCAGAACCAAAATGATCTGCTAATGAAATAACCTGTGAAACCAAGGCTTTCGAAAAAAATTTCGACGACAATATGGTCAAAAAATCGTTGCTTGCACAATTAGAGATGCCAGAAATACAAACCAAACTGCAATAATGGCGTTTTATTGGTCTGTTGTTTTTTATCGGGATTAAAGAGAGCCAATCACACGAATTTCATTGACCTTTGTAACACAGACGGAAGTGGTATTGAAATTTTTCGTGCATGCATGAGTTATAATCGTTTTCTCTTTCTTTAATCGGCTATATGATTTGATATAAAAGCTACAAGAGATGAAAGAAAAAAGAGGACAAATTGGCTGCTGTTCGTTCAATAGTTTAGTATCAGTTTATAAGTAACTGCAACCATTCAAGGCACCGGGAGCTGATGGAATTTTCCCAGCATTTCTCCAGCAAGGACAAGACGAAATTCTAACATTTGGTTAGGATCAGTCGAAGCAGCTTAGAACTGGGTTATATACCAGAAGCATGGAGAAGGGCAATAGTAACCTTCATTCCAAAATCTGGAAAAGGGGACACAACAAACCCCAAATCCTTCAGACCAATTAGCCTAACATCGTTTGTGCTCCTGTGTGGTTTGACTGACCTTGGAATATCCTGCCAAGGATATACTGATGATATTGTCATAACAGCCAGGGGAGAATTCGAAAATACCCTTTGTGACATCGTACAAAAGGGTCTGAACTATAAAAATAGCTGGTGTAGGCAAGTGGGACTTAACATCAACTCCACCAAAACCATCTTGATAGCCTTCACTAAGAAAAGAAAGTTCAACCTCAAAACCATTAAACTTGATGGGAGCGATGTTGAATGGAGACAAGAAGTCAAGTATCTAGGTTTGACTCTAGACAGTAAACCTATGGAACAAACACGAAAAGGAGATTATACACAAAGCAAAAATGGCTCTAATGGTGTGCAGGAATCTGGATGGGAGAAATTGGGGGTGCAGCCCAAAAATCCTGAGCTGGATGTACACTGCCATAGTGAGACAAATTATCACATATGGAGCGATTGCGCGGAGTAGTACTAGCCTATTGACAACGAGAGAAAACTTCTCCAAATTTCAAAGACTAGCCTGTATGTGCAATACAGGAGCAATGAGAACATGCCCAACGGCAGCCATGGAAGTTATTCTCAACCTCACACCACTACATATGGTGGTGGAAAATGTTGCAGAAGGAACAAGATACAGAATGAGTAGAGAGGGAAGCATTAAAAAAACCACCTCCTTACTTCTTAGAAATCAGAAAACCTGGGACATGCCACAAGATGGTATGATGAAAAGGTATAACTTTTCAAAGAAATTCGTTACGGAATTAAGCAACAAGAAGGAATGGGATCCAAATACCATTACCAGACTTGGAAAGAATGCCAATCAATGGTACACAGACGGTTCAAAAGCAATAGAAGGAACTGGAATAGGAGTGTACGGGCCAGGAACCAAACACTCTGAAAGCTTGGGAAAAACCCCGAGTATCTTTCAACCGGAAATTCACGCCATAAGAAAGTGTGCCCAGTTCCATATTGATAAAGGATATAGAAGGCAAAGGATTATCATAATGTCGGATAGTCAATCAGCCATTAAAGCACTGAAATCTTGTATAAACAGTTCCAATATGGTGTGGGAATGCCTAGGCAAACTGAATGAACTAGGCGAGAACAATATAGTCACCTTACTGTGGATTCCAGGACACACAGGAATAGAAGGAAATGAAATAGCAGATGAACTAGCAAAGACGGGGACTGGAACACCCTTTTGGGGGCCGGAACCCTTTTGCGGTATCAGCCCCAATGTAATATTTGAAAAAATAGGCAAAGCCGAAGAAAAGAGAAGATCTGACCATTGGAAAGATCTAGTAGGACTTAGGCGATCAAAGATTCTTCTGGGTGATTACAGCCTGCTGAGATCAAATGAATGCATAAGTCAAAGTGAAACTGCACTAAGAGTTTTAACAGGCATCCTTACGGGACATTGTCGCCTGAATGGGCACCTGAAAAAGCTCAAAATAGTGGAGGAAGAAGAATGTGGATTCTGTGGCATGGAGGAAGAAACCTCCATCCACATACTTGCGAACTGCACAGCAATTCATAATCCTAGGGTACAACACCTTGGAGACCACTGGATAGAAGAGGGACATCTACCTAAGTTAATGCCTGCAGATATCCTAAAATTCCTCCGGGAAATAGGACTAAAGGAGCTTCTAGTCTCTGAGACTTTCCTCAGGAACTAAGTAGGAGTAAGGGGGCACAATAGATCTTTTAGGTCTCAGTGAATGTCACCCCAATGTACATACGTACACAAGGGTAAGGGTTAACAATAAAAAAGCTGAAGTGCTAATTATGTAGTAGTAAAATTATTTGAAAATTAGACTTTTTCTTTCCTCCGGCCTTAAATCATCAACCTTCGGTCCGCTGCGCTGAACGAAGTTGCCGCTTTCCGGCTCCGTCGAACAGAAAAATGGTATAAACTCCTCGGCCAGTAAATAAGAAAGCCTCAGATCACATGTAATTATCGGCCGAAGCAAAGCTGAGGTCTAGGTTAGGTCGTAATATACTATTTCTTTATATGCGGTCGAAAGTACGGAACTGCTTCGACCGTCGCTTCGCCTCGGGCATCATTGCGCGCAGTGCAGGAATCTCAATTCTCAAGCGCGCCCCTACCAATGCATAAATGTTAGACTTTCTGCCTCACGATCGAAGCAGAAACTACATACTTTCGGCCGTATATGAAGAAATAGTATATTATACAACAAGGGCAGATAGTTTGAGATTCTTGCACTGCGCGCCATAATCATGGCGCAAAGTCCAGGGTCCGGCTTCGCTTCGGTTCCGCTGTAGTTATAACTGATCTTCAAGTTCCTCTTTTTCTAATAACAGTTTGATCGTTATCCCACCCTTTTTAAATGTTTTGAATCATGGTTTTGCTTCTATTAAACTCTTTGGTCAGTCGTCTAAAGGTTCACGCGCACTTAGCCAAAGCGTCGCGAAGAAAATAGTAGATTTTTCGCCCGAGTAATTTACATTAAGTTATATGGCAGCCCGCGCACTATGGCGGCGCGAATCGAAGAGACGCGTCGGTGGACGCGCGAATTCTCTTCGGACCAACAAGGAGTCGTTTCTCTTGACGCTTCGCCTCAACTCGCCTCAATGCGTGGCGTCAGGCGGCGAGAAGATTCAAATATTTGTTAATTCTTGTGACGCATATTTCAGTTTTTAGCAGTATTTCATAGGAGGTGGTGCTAAAGTTGGCGGAAAATTTTGTTCCTTTGCAGCATCTAGCCGTGATACAGAGACGTTAATTACAAGGTAATTTAATTATTTCTCATACGATTGTGAAAATAGGTAATCAGACTGAAATTTTAAATGAATGAATGATCTTTAATTTTGATTGAGTTGAAAAAGAAAAAGGGTCTCATCTTCTGACGAACTGCTCATCGTACCTCACTAGACGACGTACTTCGCTCAAATGCGCGGACACCATCAAAATGACGCTTCGGCTAAGTGCGCGTGAACATTAATAGACCTCTACTTTGGAAATTATTCGCATTTTATCAAACTCACTGTTATGTATTTACCCTCATTGTATACTTCCCTTGACTGCACACAATTGTAAGGTTGGCAGCACTGAATCAGCCAGACTGCTGTCAACTAAGAAATACACACATGGCCTCTGACAATCGACAAGGTTATAGTGAGTCAACAGTTGTAGTACAGTGTAATAATAAAGCGAATCTGATAAACCCTCGAGTTTCATTAAATACACAATACTCACTTAAATGGGTTGGCATCGTGGATAATGCGCTTTGACAAATTTGACACATGTGACTGATTGTCATTCTGATTAGTTAAGTTAGGTTTACGTTGTGAAAAAAAAGTGTACCAGTTTTATATGAGGCGTAGTGTACCTAAGAGCAAATGGCAGTCATACGTTTTTTGTTGTTGCCTAATACACTCCCCTATAGATTTGAAAATAATAAAAACTGATTTGACTATTAAAAGTGCGCGGACTTTTTTATCAATCAAATAACTATTCTCATTTATTGAATTGTCATGCCGAACTACATTCGATGTTTTTTGGCAGTTTTTCGGTGAAATACAAACCGCTTGACCAATAATTATTATAAATAATAAAAATATGCAATATACTTTGAAAAAGATCAGACTTTACCATCTCTACACTTGTTTTAACCGTAAATTAAAGATTCAACAAAACTTTATAGCCTTGCCATTCTTAAAAAAGTTAATTTATCTTCGAAGAGGTTAGTATTTATATGCCCACGCCGACTATGTGGCAAATATGCTTGAAAATACACGGGCGGCCTATTCAAAAGGCGGCAAAACGACTAGACAAAAAAAAATTCACACAATTTCTGCGACAAACGATAAAAGGCAGTAGGGACCTAACAGTGTGTATAAGAAAAGCGTTAGCAGCAAAAAGTATAATTTTGTTACAGAAATAATTAAAAGACAAGGATAAAACTCCAATCACCTGAACAAAAATTTCTGTAGCTGCCTAACCAGTAAAACTTACTACACTGTAATGAAAACCTCTTAAATAACTGAGGCTTTATTAATCACAAAACTAATGTTGAATGAGAATATTACAAACACGTCAAAATGACTGAAAACGTCATTTAGACAACTTAACAAATACGTCATAGTCTTGGGGCTAGAGCCATAGTAATACTACATACACATCATAGAAATCAATGTTGTAATGTTTGTTTTTCCAAAAAATATACAAACGTCTATTATTAAAAATAGAAAATGTGAGTACTACAGAATAATAAAAAAATATTTCAGAGACCCAAGAATGTTGATTGAATTTTGTCACGAAACGCTTCAATTCTAATAGCTCAACGAAAATTATTATATTTTATTTTTAATGTAGAATAAACCAAAACAGATATCAATTAGTTAATAAAAACATATTTTCAAACTAAATGTTGTTCAATGTACAAAATCTCAGTAAAAAAATTACATATGAAAACTAAAGATCCAACAAATAATATCAGTTGTATTCATCGTCTTGCCTGTAGAATATCTGAAATTTATACTTATCGAGATATTAATTTTTTTTAATAAAAGATTGACAGATACAGACCTTCGTATTGAAAATTCTGTGTGAACATCCCCAATACCAAATAAAAAACATCTTGTCGGGTTGATTAGTAGGAAGATCAAGGTAGTTGGTGACTAGTCGAAAACTTCTTTTTTGTATACAGGGTTCGTAAAAGAGTTCAACTTCACAAATGGCCGTGTTATTTATTCTTTTATTTTATCAGGCTTTGTATTTACCTGTCATAATAAAATAGTATTAATTGTCATTTTTTGAAGTCAATCGGATCGTACAGTGATAAAAATGGAATTAAACGGTGAAGATTAACTAAATTTACTTTGGGGGTATCCATTAATTACGTGAGCTCAGAATAGGGGGGGAGGGGCCCAATGAATTCTCACCAAATCACTTGAGTGTTCATTTAGTACGAGAGTAATATAAAAAAAAAAGAAAGCACAGTTCAGCTCTTCATGCAGTTCGACGAGAAACTGTCAGGATTCAACCCAAGTGTGTAGTCAAGCGTCGTGCTAAAGAGCTGCAGTGCGTTGTGGACAAAAGTTTGAAGTGGATAGACGAAGAAAAAGTAGACGTTTCCAGTGTGTCTTTCTGCACTACCAGAAATCCCAGATGACGTGTCCAATTTTCGAGTCCCCATGGATTGCGTAAAAATTTAAAAAAAGTGTTATTTTTATCTGTTTTAACTTTGAATTTTATTTAATTTAAATAAATGAAGTATAGTATACCTGAACAATTTATTATTTTCCCGAAAAATGAAAATAAATTAAGTTTAAAATATTTTAGCGTCAATCTCACCTAGGGGGGGGGAGGGTGAGTCTTAACTGACCGAAAAAGAGCTCACGTAATTAATGGATGCCCCCTTTTACATGGTGAATGTGACAGAGTTGTTACTAGAACATGTGTCATTTGCTACAAGATATACAGATCGACCCCGACTCAGCCGTCACACAGTGAATAGAATATCAAACAACTTAACACAATTTGGTTGTTTTCAAGCAAAAGTCAAGAAAGGAAAGTTTTAGATATAGGGTATTCTACAGAAAGTGACATTAAAATTTGATGTAGAATCCGAAAAGTTAATAATATACATATACACTGCGCAACTTATTTAATGCACAACCAAAAAGTTACCTCAAATTTGATGTTAAGCATTTTCGACATTTTATGTTCGTTTTTGTTGATTTTTTTTTCAAATTGTAGGTTTTTCTCTTAGGAATATCACTGTCTTAGTTGTTTTGGTAGAACGAATAATTTTGATATTATATGTTATGTTTTTTTCCGAAATTTCAAAACGCCCTCTGGGCTATACAAGCTATTGCAAGTTATTACAATTATAGCCAATTCAAAGCCTCATGCTTCTTCTACATTTCATTTTTTTATTCATTTGTTTATCTTTGTTACTTCATGAAATACACCGTTTTGAAACACCATGTGCTTTTATTCACATGAAATGCATTCATCGGACAACTCAGACAGCTAGGAGGCTATGGGAATCGAAGATTACACGTCATAAACTGACAACAGTGTCATTAGTTTTTTGTTGACACTCAAGCAATAATTAGTGAATAATGGAACGCCAAACCAGAAATTTAACTCGTGAAGAATGTGTTGAGGCAGCTACGTTACATGGTGAAGGGTGGAGTTACAACCGCATAGCTGGAAGGTTGGGAGTGTATCACACAACTATAGCGAGAGCAATTCAAAGGTACGTGGAAATAGGAGAACATTCCAGACGGGCCGGTCAAGGTAGAATTCGTGTTACCACTGCTATCCAGGATCGCTTTTTAAGAGTAAGTGCTGTAAGTCAACGTTTTCTAACTGCAAGAAATTTAAGACGCAGGTGGTCCACTCATATGCGTTCAAACTGTACTCCGACGACTGAGGGAGGCAAATTTAAGACCCAGGATTGCTGCTCGAGGACCCGCACTAACAGAAGATCATCGAAGAGCCAGATTGAATTTTGCCAATGAGCACGTTAATTGGTTGGAAGCAGATTGGGAACGTATTCTTTGGACTGATGAGTCAAGGTTCAGTTTGTATAATTGTGACAGACGTATTCGCGTCTACCGAAGACCCGATGAGCGATACAGTCAATGCAATTTTTACACACAACTTTATGTGGAGGTGGATTCGTCATGGTGTGTGGCGGAATATCTTTGATGGGGCGAACGGACTTGGTAACTGTAAATGGAAATCTCAATTCTGAAAGATACATCACAGACATTCTTGAAGAACATGCTGTGCCTTATGCCCCCTATGTAGGGCCCAATTTTTTACTTATGCACGTCCCCACACGGGTCTTATCGTGAGAAATTATCTTGAAGAAGTAGGAATTGATCACATAGATTGGCCAGCCCGTAGCCCCGACCTAAACCCCATTGAGCATGATTGGGATTTTATCGGTCGACGGAAACGAAGTGAGGTACGACAACCCTAAAATTTACAAGAATTGGAAGAACGTCTAGTCGAATTATGGAATGGCCTAGATCAGAACCTAATCAGAACCTTGGTTTTAAGTATGAACCAAAGATGTCGGGAGGTCATTCGCGGGAGAGTGGAAACACCAGATACTAATTCTATATTTATTTTTGTTTTGTTTCCTGTTATTCGTTGTTTCATTGATTAAAGCAATCCATTTATCTAGGTATGTTTTTTGAGAATTTATGTTCTTGTAAGACCTTTTTCTCTTCTAAAACACCTTTAATCTCTCAATAAATTATAAGATATCAAGGAAAACAGAACGCAAAATGAGGCATTGAACCAGTATAATGAGTAATAAATAATGAGCACTTGACAAAAAAGCTAATAAATTTAATAAAAATCCCGTCAAATTAAAAATTGGATTTTTTATGAAGTAGCAAAGATAAACAAATGAATAAAAAAAGAAAATGTAGAAGAAACAGGAGGCTTTAAATTGGCTATAATTGTAATAACTTGCAATAGCTTGTATAGCCCACAGGACGTTTTGAAATTTCGGAAAAAACATAACATTTTTATAGCACCTGGTATAATATCAAAATCATTTATTTTACCAAAACAACTAAGACAGTGGTATTCCTAAGAGAAAAACCTATAATTTGAAAAAAAAATCAACAAAAACGAACATAAAATGTCGAAAATACATAACATCAAATTTGGGGTAACTTTTTGGTTGTGCATTAAATAAGTTGCGCAGTGTATAATATATATTTAAAATAACAAAGTTGTCGTTCACCACAAATTCGCCATAACTTGTTCTCCATCTATGCCACTTTTTATAGAAAACGTGTGAGTAGTCTCCAATATATATAGTGTAAGTTCGTCGTGAAACTGCCTGTATAAGTTGGTACCTTTTTCTTCGAATATTTTATAAGGAACTGCAACCTCTTGGATCGTACCTCAGAAAGTTCCATTAAAAGTTTTCTATTTTTAGTTTTTTTTTATTTAACATATACTGCGTCAACCACTAGGGTTATTGGCAGTTCAGTGGTTACAAAGGAATTTAAATAGTAAAGGGTAACAGTAAAATTACAAATTGTACATGTTTATGGCTTTTAAAAAACTTGAGGAATCGTTCATTTGGTCTCTGAGAGCTAACTGTAAGGTGTTGGGGATCCTATGTTGTCTTCGCTGGTTTGCAAACTGGTGACATTCTAGAATAACATGTTTGATGGACATTTTTTCATTACATTGGGCACATTGAGCCGGGTCTTCTTTACTTATTAGGAAATTGTCTGTTAGGGCTATTTTTAGTTTGACCAATTTTATTTGTTCAGTAAATAATGGTTCTTTTGCTAAATTTTACATCAGCATTTCTTCTCAGAACTGTTCACGAATTGTTTCTACCAATACATGCTTTCTTTCGCCGTACATTTTATGCACCACTTGTCATAAACTATTTAAAATAAGAGGTGTACATCTAGTTTTTATTTCAGTGACTTTCTCAGAAAGAGTTCTTTTGTATTCGGCAACATTAAAATTACTATTTTTTTGTTTCCCATACAGTTTTTGGTGGTTTCCCCCAACGCCTCCGCAGTTAGTTGGATTGCTAACTTATTAAAACTTTTAGAAAGATGTATTTTTTGAAAAGAGCGTTTGCTTTCCCTATTTACATTTTTCTTTCGTCGGTAATTTACTTTACCATATCAACATAATATTCGTATAGAATGTTTGAGACAGTTGAAAATTATTCTGACAATTCAAGTTTTAATATCAAAGTGACACTATGCTATCAAGTCGGGCTCCAGGTGTATACATCATATTTCTAGCTAGTCAAATATAATTTTTTCCATTAAATTCAGTTTATAAAACCTGTATTGTCATATGAAATAAAGAATCACTTTTTTTTCTTGTATCATCGTTCTCACTTTTCCCAGGAATAGTCGGTTCATTGTCTAGAAATAGAAATGCCTGTGTCTCAAGTTCATGCTCACCATTCTTATTTACTGAATACAGAATGACATTAATTAAATCAAAATTGTTACTATTGTTGTTGATTGTACCTCAGCGTGATGTAATGAACGTCGAGGTATGCGGGAAAAATTATATAAAAAAAAATTACTAAAAAGTAACGAGTGCGCCAGTGGTAAATTATTATAGTTTCATGTTTATCAAACGGACTCCTAATCAGTTTTGCAAATTGCGATTTCCTGTGACTTTTTCTTTGTGTATCCAATTGCCAGTACAGTTGTTGTGGAACTTTTTAAAATATTAGAAATGATGTTCGTTCTTCGTCCAGTTTGCCAATAGAAATCTCCTCAACCTATTTTTCCTCAGAAGAAGCTCTATTAGATGAGATGAGAAACATCTTTAGAGGTAGAAATGTTACATTGAAAAAGTTACAAGTTACATTGAGAAATTAAATTGAACTTGAAAATACAGAAAAGAAAATTGATCATGTAATGAAATATTTTTTTGCAACGGAAGCCAACAGAACTCATTCTATATTGCTATCTCACTTCGATTCTTTTGGACCCGTCCCTTAAGATACTGTGAATAGTGACTCTTTGAAATCAGCCAATCCACATTTTTGTTCCCCCACTTGTTAACGTATTCCTATTAACTATTTCGAAATTCAGTTGCAGGCTTCGGATTGCAATGCTATGTCTCGTTTGTGCTGGAAATCGGTAATTACCGGAAATTTCCGGTTTTTTATTTGTGGAATCATTTCCTATAATTGTAATAAATTATTCATTTTCGTGACTTCAGTATTCCTTATTTTATTCCTTCCTTTTTATTTTATTTGAGGAATATATTCCAGTTCTTTTTCTGTTCTGCCAGTTATTTTTCTTCTTTGATTTTTTCTGGTTTGATCTCGCAGCTCAGATCCTTGCCCTGGATGTACCTTAGTACGAGTATTACAAAAAACGTAAGGTACGAACGAATTAAGTCCTGGGATATCTTAAGTTTTATCGATTATAAATCGACGTCCGACAGAGAGACAACAAACTTTGGTTTCAAATTCAGCGCTCAAGTAAAATTATAAAGAAACAAGCATCTACCTATTGTAAATTGGCGGTTAACGTATATTATGTGGACACATCTTTTATTCGTTACAACATAAAAAATGTTGTTCTTCCTCCAGTCCGTTTGTCTGCAGCTCCAAAGCGCCTCTAATTGCAAATCAACTTTTTCGTTATTCTTATAATCGTACTATCATTGCAATGGTGATAATGTGGATTGTATTCAATATTTTAGATGTTTTAGTTTGTAAATAATAAGTAGCTTTTTGTGAAAAACTTCATTCAACCCTGAGTAAATGGTAATAATTGTTGAATAGATGAGGCTTTTACTTGATGAAGATCCATACTACTGATGAAATAAAACAAATTAATTTGTTTAAATCTTCAATATTTATTTTGAACTGACGTTCAAATTAAAATTAGTGACGCGTTTCGCTACACAGTAGCTTTTTCAAACTAGTGAAGCTACAATGAAAAACTTTTAATTTATATAGTGCCTTAATACGGAAATCTAAGATATTGACAAAAGTATTAAAAATGGGGATAAGTACAAAAAGTGCCTAAGTACGGAATTCTAAGATATTGACAAAAGTATTATAATATATTTAAATAGGGATAAGTACAAAAATTGTCTAAATACGGGATTCTAAGAAAGTTACAAAGGTATTGAAAAAAGGTACCTGGGAAATTGATCAACAACTATCACATTTTCTAGGTAAAAAGGTTTAATAAGGGAGAATGATTGATATCTATTTGGTCGTTAAGCAGATTACCGGAATATTTGTTTTTGTTAATCTCGAGGGCTTCTAAAAGATTTAATTTAAAGGATTTGGGTTCTACATGCAAAATTTCAAAATTTGAGTCGAAAGTGTGTTGGTTTGTTAATAGATGATTTGAATAGTTGGAATCTAATTTGTTATTGTCATAGCTGCGTTTGTGTTCTGGAATTCTAGTTTTAAAGTTCCTAAAAGTTCTACCGATACAAATTTTGTCACAGTTGTCGTTACCACATTTTAATTTATAAACACCTGACTTGTTTAATTTTGAGGATTTAGATTTGTTATTTTTAATGAATTTAGATAGATTGTAATCGGTTTTAAAGCAAATATTCATATTTAAAGATTCTAAAAATGATAGAGTTTGACATTTTAGATCGTGAGATAAGAGATAAAATTAGATCAATAATTCATAAAAAGTACCTAGTTCAAAAACGTAAGTAAACTAAAGTCATTATTAGATAATAAATCAAAAATATGCCAACAAGGAACTTGAAGCTCAATGGGCAAGTGAAGGTAATAGGATTGACATACCATGTGCAGATTTTATCACCTAGAGGAGTGAACTGCAGAGCACATCCTATGCCGGTGCGACTGCCTGGTGAAAGTGCCAGGCGATGAGAAGCCATCAACAAGAAACTACATAAAATATTCAGTCTCAAGGTTGATTGGCTACATAAAAAGAGTCGGACTGGAGAATGTTATCTTGATCCAGAGGACTACAATAGATATGAAAAGGTCGCTGTGGGATAGGCCAATTAGTCACCTCAAAAATCTAGTCCAACAACAATGTGACGGGACAAAGAATTATTTGTGCCTCTCTTTCAAACATCCAAAAATAAACTCTGTACCTACCAACTGCTAGTTTATCAAAAACAGATCCTGATTGTTTTAAGTAGGATTAATACAATTGAAGTCTCAGGAATCCTTTCACTTTTCTCAAGCGTCTCACTGAAAGGCTCGTAAAAATAATAAATAAGTATTTATCACTTATTCTTCAGAACAGTATGAGCTATAATAGGTCAATTATTTATATTCTAAATTTACAGAATACCTTATTTGAACATAGGATGATCACTAGATCATAAAAGTTAGCAATTTAAAAATATAAAAGGTTTAAAGGTTATTTTGCTTACATGGTGTGCCAAAGTAAGTAGATGACAATCTTATCATATCTGTCAATCTTAGAAATAAATCCTCTCAAAGTGATTTCAGATTAGTCATCATAATGTCACCCTTCTAATCATAGATCTACTGATTAAAGATCATTGACCTTCCTTATCAATTAATAGTTTTCTTCTTTTAATTTCTGTTATCAGAGCTTATCTCTGGTGTTGAGTACTTTGGTAATAAAGAAGTAAATGAAAAGAACATACCTTTTTTTCTAAGACCATCCATACGTAGATAGGAGATGGGTTTTCTTTTTTCTTCCATGTGAGGTTCCTGATAGACCACATGGTTTAGCAATTTTGCTGATTCTTGAAAATATATTTAAGTGGGCTTAGATTTTATTAGAATGATCCTGTTGGAGCTCTACCATTTTGTATAAGTGGATATTAATTTTGCTCAACTTAAATTCCTGTCTCCACATCCGTAGGCGAAACCACTTTGAGGCCACACGCCTTCTACGGTGAGTTTAATTTATCAGTTTACTATACTCAACCCTCATAACATTTAATTATTACCAAATACTTACACAAGCTCCTTTTTAGGTCTCTTTCTTCTTACTTCTATCTATCTTCTTTCTTTGGTTATTTCTTCATTCTTTGGCTTTATTTTATACATCGATATCTTCATTTCATTCCGGCATCAACATCTATAAGGTACATCATCTACACCCAGTCAGCATATCGGATACACCTGTATACACCTCTACTATAGTCAGCCACCACCAGTTCTTTTGGAGGGACACCCCACAGCACCTGATCGTTAACAGGCAACCTTCATACCTTACTTTTAACAAGGAATCCAGGGGTTTGAGTAGAAAACACATTTGACTAGAATAACAAATATAGTTATAAAACTACGTATTATAGGTAGAGTATTTTGTCATACCTACTGAGGAACTTTAGTTTTCCTGGTGTCTTTACCCTCTGTTGAGGACAACTTGTAGATTTAAGTAATAGCAAATAGTACCATTACTAGAGTTTGTAAACCAGCGTATGCATACAAAGGGTAGTTCTTTAATATAATTCTGTATCCAACCATCCCTAAGGTTAGATTGGATAGTGTAAAACTTTTCATTATAGTTATAATTTTGTGCATGCCTTTTTGATAACCTAACCATTTTATTTTATCATATTAAACGAACATCATATCTGAATCGGTTTTTTATTTCGAATGCCACCCTGAGATGAACAGGACCTTTTTAATCTGGTAACAACAAAAATACACTAAAACTTTTAACTTTTACTTAAATTTAATTAACCATCGCAAATACACTATTTTGAATAAAAAACGTGACATATTTTAGCACATCGCTAAGTATAATATTTATTATATTTTGTAACATAGGCATAATGAACCGACAGATCTCATAAGATAAGATTACAAGGGAGTCGATTTGCCCAGCTGTCCTTACCACACTACGACCTATAAGATCTTTTGTGTATACCTCCATCTATATTTTAGTCCAAGAGATAAAGGCTTATGAGTAAGCCTGCAGATAATTTGTTCCGCCGTCTCATCTGCATCATCGCAGAATCTGATTTTTCCACAGTTCACTTTGCCTATCTCACGGTAGCTGAATAAGCAGAATCCAGTGATAATTCCTGTGATTATTCTGACATAAGGTTTCTGGAGCTCCAAGAGCAATTTAGCGTAGTGAGCAGAAAGTCGTAATAACATTTTTACCTGACCCTTTGCGAGACTATAAGCAATCTCATTTCCGACAATTCCCTCATGCCTTGGCTCCCACAACAAAGTTACTTTATTGTGTCTAGCCAGCTGCTTAAGGGATTGTTTGCAGTTCCAGATTGTTTTAGACTCACAAGTTGTAGACTACAGAGCCTTTAAAGCAGCCTGGCTATCAGACGCAAAAAATATTCTGGCAGAGTTAAGGCACTCTTGAGCACCAAAAACTATTGCTAATAGTTCCGATTTGAGAATTGTTGGAGTGTTTCCTAGGGCTGTTGATATTTTAATATGACTGATCTCATTAACATAACTCCTTTTAACAACAACCCTTAGGTATATTCTTAACATTAATATTCTCAGAAATTAGGTACTTATTTATTATTTTATCCACTATCACATTATAATTGGAATTTTATCCACACTTATGAAACATATAAAGTACCACCTTATTCACTAGTAAAATAATGAAAAATGTAATAATGTTTGACGTTACAGTTGCTGTCAGTGGAAAATGTCAAATAACTTTTTGATGAAATCTCATTTTAAATGACTGATTTTGGATAAAACGTTGTATTGCATTCGTGTCTTATTTCGTTTTATCCACAAGAATTATTCTCTTGTCGATAATATAACTTCTATTCAAGTTTTACTTTTTTTTTAAACAATTGTTTTCATTATTTTTTCAAAATATTAAATACGTTCCTGGGTACACACCATTGCAAAAGTATTGAGTGTGTTGGTAACAAGCGGCAAAAGACAGTAGTTGTTTCTTTTTACTTTACTTTCCTCATAACGTGTGACAACAAAAACGTAAGTCTTTCACATTTTCAGGGCGTTCTCCGAAATAGAGATTGGTTTGCCTATTTTATTGACTATTACCCCAAAATACCGACTGTACTATAGTAGGTTATTTGTTCGCAAATGTCTAACGAATGAAGAAGTTTTGAAATGAAGAAACTGATACACACGATATTATATTACCATACATCGACTACCACTGGTGCAACGGTTCTCCCGCCGACAGTTAACCTTCGAAGGCTGCAAGTTCCTCTTCGCTGGGGTCGAGTTCATTTGGGAGAAAGTGGTCGAACTATAAAATGACTACCGATTATTAAAAACGAGTCACCGGCGCCATAACTTTAAATGTAGGCACGCGTTTCGTATATATCATCATTTTGCGATTCCGTTGGGGATAAATACTTTTTTGTTTATTCTTTTCCGGAAACACTTTCTATTGTCTCATGTTCATTTGAAATGGAAAAGATGGTCAATTGTGAAATTTATTTATTATTAAAAAACAGTATTATGAAATACATACAGAGTGTCTCATCGGAATGAAATACTAGAAGTTTCTGTGATTTAATCATATATTATATCCCAAGATCTATGAATTTAATCGATCAATTTGTCGAAATATTTTGAGCATGGTTTTGCTTGGAAAATAGTTGAATGCAAAATCATGCAAAAAATATTTCGACAGTTTAATCGATTTAAATGTATAGGTCGAGGGGTATACGGCTAGATTATTTCCTGAATAACTTAGATTGCTCTAGTAGATATCCAATGAAATCAGTTAATTTGAAGTCATTTGATTGAACACAACCAATCAGAACAAGATTATACTGAAAACAGACCATGGGCTGTTTTCACTCTATTAGGTACGTTGCCATGGATACATTTTGATTTATCTCGATTTTGACGTTTCAAATATTTAATATTTCAAAATGTCACGATTTGGTCATAATACTGACGAGAACATTAATGAAATTATAGAAGCAAATATACTCTGTATTTATTTGTATTATTAACAAACAATTTTCTATTCGAATAACCCTCGAACCTTGATAAATGCTCAAAAAATTTTTAACAACTTTCTCAAGCTTGTTGCTCATAGGCAACAGACCTCCGACTGCGGCGTCGGTCTGTTTCCAAGCAACAAGCTTTCGAAATCTGTTATGAAATTTTTTCGAACAATTATCAATGTCATTGGAAATGGAAATAAAATTTGACAAATTTTTTCAATGAACAATAAATCCTAAATTTATTATTTTTGGTTATAAGTAGGGGAAATAAATAAAATAATCATTTTTACTTTGTATCCTGTAACATGTCTATCGACCTGTTTCGACTTTCAAATTTATATCGCTAACCTTTCTCTAATTCCCGCTCGTCGTCTCATTAGCCACCCCAATCTTCAATCCTGACCATAAGACAATTGACATCTGCCAACGGTCGCTTCCATTTTTACAACGCCACGAGCGACGCTCCTTTTCGCTATCGACTTTCAACGAGGAAAGACCTCCATTTTAATCGCTTTTATATCTTTCCTATCTAAATTGCTGTGGTAAGCACAGCAACTAAGTATACCGTTGACAGATAGTATACCGTTGATATCTAAGATACCGTTAACAGCTAGTATACCGTTGACTGCTAGGATACCGATACCGTTAACAGCTAGTATACCGTTAACAGCTAGTATACTGTTGACAGCTAGTATACGGTTGACAGCTTGGATACCGTTAACAGCTAGTATACCGATGACAGCTAGTATACCGTTCACAGCTAAGATACCGTTTAACTGCTTGGATACCTCAAAGATATCGCTAGTTCAAAGACACCTTCAAGATACCTCAAGGACCTCTCTGAAAACCACTGAGATACCTCCAGGACGACTTCTCTGCATACCCTTCCCGGAGAAGATATTTAAGATAAGTACCAGAAAAAGTACAGGCTTCATTTCATCTTTGTTCCGTTCCTGGCGGAATAAAATTCTTTTTTGAATTCTTATCCACCCAGCTATAAGAGCTATAGGGGATCGTGTCCGGGATAACGTATATCGTAAGTTTTTAATTTTTTCAGTAAATATATCAATTTAATTTCTACAAGGTGTTTCTACCTTTTTCACCTTAGTTTTCTTTTCGTTTAAATTCATTTTGTTCTTTCGCCGACGTCTAAAAGTTAGTGGCGCCCTAAAGCTTCTTATAGTCTGACAACCCTCTGGCATACCTAGTGCACTACTAATATGGAGTAGAACCACCCTTGAGAAGAGTCTCTTGCCGGCATCAGTCTTGAGTGGCCACTCTAGCGCCTAAGTCACGAACAACCGACGGGTACGGTTACAATCCGTTCAATTGTAATGATAATTGCAATTTGTGTAGGTTACAAAATGTTTGTTTCTCATTGCTATTTATATTAGATGAGACATTGGTATTTAATGAAGACGATTCAGCAGATGCAGATGGATTGTTGGCAGTGCTATTATCTTGTATGTTTCTCATTTTGTTAATAATATCCAGATCATGAGTAGGATCCATTTGGAGATACGGTTTAATAGAATATGCGTTGTTATGTCCTGTGATTTTGATCTACTACTGTTCTTGAACTCCACTTTTAGCTTTTAGTTATTTTTGTTTTCTTAATTGCGATTCTCTGTGCTGCTTCTTGGGTCCCTATTGAAATTTGATTTCTGCCTATCGGAAAATTTTTGTAGCAGTTAGTAGATTCGGGTTTGTTCCAAAAAGGATTCGTAGCTAGGAATAACCAGTCTATTTTAATGTTATGGCCTCTTTTGCTGAGAAGCTTTTCAAATAATCTTACTGGACATATTTTTGTTTCTATTCCGAACTAACCATTTGCTCTCCGTGAGCTTTTGTCGCCCCCCTCTGCTATTTTTTTTTTAATATGGGATTATATTCTATTCTACCTACAACAAAAGAAATCATACTTCCATATAAAAAAACCATTTTTAACATTTTAAAGTAACTTATCAGGCAGAAAGTGGCGTCTCTACCCCTCCACGCTAATTTAACGGATATTATATGGTAGAGTTCTTTCTGCAATCAATCGGGAGTATTCTCGTCCCACAACTCAACTATTTTCAGATTTTCTTCAACACTTAACACAGAAGAACTTTCCTTTCTTTTGATTGGGTTTAGTTGAAGAATTCTGCGCTTCGCATTTATTGTATATCAGTTATGTCTTTGAATGGATCGAAACTTACATTATATTGAACGTGGTACATTTCTTGCCATTTTTTTTGCTACGATATTCCACTTTGTCTTCACCACTGCTTCTTTATATTCTGTTCCGTCTTTCTTCCGCATATTGAACCCCCAGTCTTTCAATATTATAGCTAATTCGTCAACTTTGGTATCTCCCTTCAAATGGTAGCCTTTAATCTTACAAAACTCGGAAAACTGTAGGGCATGAGTTTTTACAGTATTAGATGGTAAACTTTTGAATTGTCAAATATACAGATACATTCAAACACAAACGGAACATAGGGATTTAATGTATTGTCCGATCAAAATAGTCCAACAACAAAACATTTCAAGTTCACTTCAATGAATATCCAGTATTGATCTGGACAGCTGGATTCAGACCAATGTAAGAAACCCCGCCCATTCTCCTTCCAAAATTTGTTAGTTATGTGCGAACTGCGATTTAGTATTGAATAATTATTTGATGGGGGTAGTAAACGTCGCTACATATTGAAACAATATGCTTACGTTTTATGTTGTTAAAATCGAAAATTAATTGTTAAATTCTCTTTAACAATTAATGTTTCGAGTTAAGATAATATGTTTTGATTTCTTTTGGCAATAACGGCTTTCAAAATAAAAATAAGTTCGTAAATGAAACAAAATGAATTTCTTTGAATTGTACTCTAACCGACTGCTGTTTACTAACTGTCTGACGCTAATTAAGGACCGCCCACAGTTGAGAATACGGAGTGGTGGGAATTGTACGATATGTTATAGGTGTCCAAATAAACGATTGTAATAATCGTGTTTTTAATCTGTTGAAGCTGGATGTTGGTCGACTAGTTCAAAAGCAGTTCTGATACAATGCTTAAAATCCCTATGTTCCGTTTGTGTTTGAATGTATCTGTATACCTACGGTATCCGCCAAAATAAACAGTACCGAAACAGAGAGTGCTGTGGAGTTGTTTATGTAATATGGATTTGTCATATTTGACTTAATTGTCATTAGTTGATATATTAATAGTACGCTGCAGTTAAATTTGATTTAAAAATGGTTCTAACAACGGAAGAAAAAGTGTTTTTGGTAGAGCATTATTTTCGTTCATACGGAAAATAGAATAATTTCTCGGGGAACAGACTTCGAATATCCTTCTCATTCACCTGATCTGACGCCACCTGACGCATAATGAAGGACAAAGAAAATCCGCCGGCGAATATTGCCGAACTACGGGAAAGAATACAAAATATTTTTCGGCAGTTACATCAACCACTTTTTATAAATATGTTTATTGACTTACAAAATCGATATGAAGCTTGTTTGCGTCGAAATGGTGAACATTTTGAACACTTACATTACAGAAATTAAAAATTAATTTTTATTTTTATTTTCGGTACTGTTTATTTTGGCGGATACTGTACTATCACACGAAATATAACGTGAATTAATAATTTTCACTAGGTAAATCGTTCAAACGACTTTTCAGAATGAAGCTCAATTGATAATGTTTGAGTTTCAATTACCTTGGTTACGCATCCCAACAATGCATTGAAGAGGCCGTCATAGCAAAGTATGCATGTAAATATTTCAAATCCTGACGTTATTTTCATCGCCTTGTGTCAAATTCTTTGTATGAAAAATCTATCTAAAGTGGAGTTTTTACTGAGGAAAATCAATACGAGGTCATAAAAACGATTGAGAAATTTATGTATTTTCATAGACTGTTGCCTATACATATAGTAAGAATCAATGATAATCGACAAAACGAAGACCAATATGGAGGACAAAAATGTATCCGCGGTTAAACGGGTCATGGGTTTTAATCATTTATTTAAACAGATATCGTGTATGATTGGTCTATTTCGTGATGAGGGAAATAATCACTTTTATGATTTTTTCACTGAATCATATATCCAAATTATGCTCTTACCAAACCACCTAATTTCCGTATATTGGCTACTCATAGTTTTCACAGAACTTCTCATTGGTGGTAATTCCCGGTGGAACACCTAGTACCTACTTGCCCAAAAAGTTTTGATCAGAATTTGATCAATTATTAAATTCATTAAAGAACACGACACTTGCATTATAAGAGGTGACATAAATTTAGATTTATTAGATAACAATGATGAAATAGTCGAGGAGTAAAAAGATATAATGAGCTCTTTTGGATATATTTCATACATTAATGAGTATGCTCGTTTACCTAGTCGAACATGCTTGGACCATTTATATGACGTATCAAGTGGTGATACACTTGAAGCTAGTGATGAGCAAAGCAAGACCAAAACCAAGACCGGCTTAGTCTTGGTCTTGCATGCGTGGTCTTGGTCTTGCAGCCTCATATGTCTTGGTCTTGGTCTTGCATAGTCCGGTCTTGGTCTTGCTGCAAGAGTCTTGCAGGTCTTGCATTTTATAGTTGGGAAAAACTTGGTCTTGGTCTTGAATAAGTCTTGTACAACTCGGTCTTGGTCTTGCACAACTCGGTCTTGGTCTTGCATTTTTTGTACCTTTGCGTTTAGCTCACAGTGATATGTAGGTAATCGGGTAACCCCGTAGTTATTCGCCATTTCATCGACAACATATTTAATATACCGGTCTTTATGTACGCGGACAATATCAAGCAATTGTACTTTGAGCATATTTTCTTCAAAGTGTATACCTTTTGATTTTACCCAGTCCATTATGTCGGCTTTTCGCCAAGCAGAAGTGGGTAATTTTTCTACTCGTCTACTGTGATAGGGCGCATTGTCTATAACTATTACCGAACCGCGCACCAATACTGACGAAAACCACTTTTCAAAAACTTCTGCGTTCATATCTTAATGATAGTCGTCTGTCTTCTTAGATTCGAAAACGTTAAGAACACCATACAAAAATCCAGAACTACTACCTATGTGAGTGATAATCAGTCGACGGCCTTTACCGGATGGATATTTCAAACCTGTCGATAACCCGTCAAGAAATGCTTGCCGTGAACTTCTTACATTTAAGTTAAGTCTTGCCATACTTTTGAGCGCGTCTGTCCCTCATTTAACTAAATCTCGTCAGTATAATATATTTCTTTACCTTTAAGTCTATGGTCACGTATCGCTTTTAAAAACTTTCTTCGCCAAAACACAATCTCATCTTTTTCGATTAGAAAGCTTTTGCGATTTCGCTTTAAATCTCGCAAAGTTCGTTTTAAAACTCCAAAGGATATTTTGGGTAAAGAGTTATCAGCATCTAGTTCAGCCTTGATTTTCTTCAGGGTTGGCATTTCATTTAAAAAAAAAGCGTGCACTTTCCGGCGAATTACATTTTTTAAATCATCATCTAAGATAATCTTCTTTCTACCTCTTGTTTTCTTTTTTTGTTTGTTTTTATCCACTTTAAGTGCTCTGAAAACTGTCCTAGAACACGTTTTTGTTAAACTCCCGCACAATTCTGCTGCGTCCTCCGCACACAAATCGAGATTTCGGGCACGAACACTTTCATATAAAGTTTTTAACATTGATTGTTCGTCCACATTTGAATGTCTTTTCACTTTTTTTGGAGGAGGGCCAAGACTTGTCGAAGGTTCTCCCTCTTCCATTATATCACAAATTAAACTAATTTTATGGAATTGTCGATTTTTACCTTACTAAATAAAATGCAACAACTATAAAAGCACGATTATGAATGATGACAACGCTAGGGATGAAATGAATCTATCCTTCAGTGTTGCCAGCTCCACGCCGCCGTCGAAGATCGCTCGACCTAGTGAAAAACTATGGACTCAAAAACTTTTTTAATAATTTTTTTAGGGCTAAGAGTTTTTTCTCCAAATTCTAGGACATACGGTTTCCTAGATACGGCCGGTCGCCACCATTAATAAATCACCCTGTATAATTATCACTAACATTTTTTGTATATAAAAATCAATTTTCCGCTGGTTTTGCATCGAAACGAGACTTCTCAATTCTCGTGTCATTAGATTGTAAATCATTGCGGTAAATGGAAGTCTGGAGGTCAAGCGTCGAGAACACAATGCACATTATAAAATTGATTGATTTTTCTAGCATATTAAAAATATCGATAATGTATATATTCATACGGCAGCATGAAATAAGGCCGTTGCAAAATGAAATTAAAATTAGCGAAGTGTGACACTTTTTTTAAAGGTGTGCTACTTGACATTATCATTCTCACGATTGTTTATGTTTACAAGCGCTGTTTGGTGTATAATGAATGTATTGATGGAAACGAGAGCTGTTTCGAAATTTGGTGTGTTTGTTATATTTTGACAAGTTCATTACGAATTTGCCCTACAGTGTTTTTCTCCCGAGAGAGGTGTTTCTTATAATTTAATAAACTGATTTTAACGTACTAACAGTTTAATAAATTTTAGCACTATTCGTATTTGAAATGAAATAAGAACTCAGTCGACACATTTATCTTGGCACTTGAACAATGAGACCCTTGAAAAAGATGCTGGAAACCAAAATATGAAACACTAAGAAAATATTTTTATTCACTTCTCAGGGTTGATTTTATAAACGTGGGTTCTTATGAACCTAGAGTAAATTGCAGAGAATAGTCTAATCGGATAAAATGATTTAGAGCTATTGTAATAATACCTTGTAAGTGAAGACTATGGACACCACAAAGTTTTCTCAAAAACTTTGAAAAGAACTACAAAGACTAGGTAGTAGTTATTTTTGAAATTTACTTGGTTACTGCAGGTAGGTAGTTGAAGTTAAAAATAAAAGACAGTCTCAATGATTACTAAGTCTAATGAAAATCTGTGAGATGAATAGTTATACAATAGTTATAAAAAAAATATCTTGACTGCTTTTAATTAGTGTTAGTTATGGTTAGTGTTGATTAAATACTAGAAAAGATTACAAGAGAACAATATAAATACCATACAAAAAAATCACTATCTGCTCTTAAGCTACTTATCTGAAGTGATTGCTTATAGTTGAGGTTCCTCGATGGATGGTGGGTACCCTGTAGGTAATTGTCAGGTCAGAAGAACCTCCAGGTAAGCGTTATTATAAGTCTTCTGCTAAGTTAGATAAATCTTCCGATAAGCTGCAGATATCTTCGGGTAAGTTCAGGCAAGCTGTGAACTAAGCTTCACTCAGGAACACTGATGTATTCACTTCAGGCAAGCCTCGTTTAACCATCAGGCAGGCTTTGTAGGAACCTCTTATAAACTATCAGGTATAGTTAAGTTTTAGATACAGGTATCAACCTCGTAAAAACCCCATAAAAAATCTCATAGAAAACCGCTAAAAGATAAAAAATAACAGTTTCCATCATTACACAATTTGTTATACCCCCAAGAAAATGATAATTTTACAATTACTTGATTTACATCAAATCCTACTTAAAGGAATCAAAAAAGATTTTTTTACAATTAAATGTTTTACATTTCAACTAGAGAAAAAAAGTGAACAGACATGCCTCTGAAAGTTTTTTTTTGTTTTATAAATTTGATTATCTTTGAATTCTGTACAAATACATTGGGTAATAGAAATATGAGAATTTAGGAATTAAACAACAGGTAAGTGAATAGTAGCAGGTATCGTTTGCAAAATTCAATAGGAACAACAGATATTCATTTTTTATATGCTTCCGCCATGTTAAAATATAAATACCTATGTCGTTCCATTTAAATCCAAACACATCGACAGTTTAGTTAATCTCTATGTCTTCGATTAATGTAACAAAACCAGATATAGGAATTATCGTTTAAACCATTTATTTAACAACATTTATTGTCTTCAAATTCTAATTCTTCAATATCTCTGCGGCTTCAAAATAATTTTATTTCGCCCTTTCTTAGCGACCAGCGAGCAGACCGCAATTACACTTGCCTCTCTTAGTCTTAGCGCAGAACCTCTAGTGTGCATATGTCACAAATACAAATCAATACTTCCCTGGAAATGTCTACTAAACCACTCTAACGTTAATGTAAGAAACAATAATTACTGTTTCAACAACTATTGCGCAAAGTGGCAATCTGCCTAAATTCCAAGAGTATATCTGTCTGTGATAGTGATGCTTCTATCCAATGTTCAAATTTCATTAGCGCCCGATGTATACAAAAGCATCTGAGCAGTTAAACTAATCAGGTCCGCAAATGCGAAGCATGTGGAACGCAAAATCCTGTTTGAGCCTTAGTTAATCAGGTAACATCAGTAAATGATAGATTCACTAATGCCCATTTGCACCGTTTGGAATTTAAGCATGCATTTAGTAGATTGAGCTCAACTTTAAGAAGCTCTTAATTGTTACGCTTGCGGTACCGCTGCAGCTTGATCATTACTTAGTAAAGGAAAGCTCAACACATTGCGTACATGACAACACGGAGAAAATGTAGTAACTTATTAGTAACTTTTCAGATTTGGCTTTGTGTAGAGTGACAGTTAGCTTTCGCCTGCTTCAAATGTTAACGATTAACCTATAAATACAAAGAAAACAACAAATTTCGCGGCGATCTTTCGGAAGCGACAATTTTACTTTACGCTCGAAAAACACACATAATTTTTTCTACAGTCGCCCTTTTAATAATTAAAACAGTTTTTTATATTATCTTAGGTTATAATAGGAGTACTAGAATAATCGTCATTTTCGCTATTCATCATGATTAACGTTAAAAAGATCTACTGACTAGGGATGTTAAAAAATAATCGATTTTTATATAACAAATTTTGACAATTATTGACCAATTTTGACAATAATGGTCCATTTTTGACAGTTTTTGAAAATAACTGACAATTTTCAACCATTTTTGATAGTTTTTGACCATTTTTGACAGTTTTCCAAAACTTTAGACCATTTTTCCAAATTTTTGACCATATTTCAAAAACTTTAATAGTTTTTGACAATTATCAACTATTTTTCGAAATTTTGACAATTTTTAACAATAATTGTCCATTTTTGACAATTTTTAACAATAATTGTCCATTTTTGACAATTTTTCAATAATTATAACAATTTTTCAAAAATTTTCACAATTTTTCAAAATTATTGACCATTTTTAATAGTTTTTGACAATTATCGACCATTTTCCGAAATTTTAACAATTTTTGACAGTTATTGACCATTTTCAACAATTTTTGAAAATGTTTGGCCATTTTTCAAATTTTTTTCAAAATTTTTGACAATTGAACATTTTTGACAATTTTTCAAAATTTGTGACCATTTTTGACAATTTTTTACAATTTTTGAAAGTTTTTGACAGTTTTTGACAATCTTTGACAGTTTTTATTGACAATTTTTATTGACAATTATTGACCATTTTTGACCATTTTTGACCATTTTTGACCATTTTTGACCATTTTTGACCATTTTTGACCATTTTTGACCATTTTTGACCATTTTTGACCATTTTTGACCATTTTTGACCATTTTTGACCATTTTTGACCATTTTTGACCATTTTTGACCATTTTTGACCATTTTTGACCATTTTTGACCATTTTTGACAATTATTGACCATTTTTGACCATATTTCAAATTTTTTTACAATTTTCACATAATTTTATTTTATTTTTAATCTGATAAATTGATAAATATTCAACAATTGAGTTCATTCGGAGGGCGTGGTTTGATTAAATAAGCGAGCAAAAAAGATTCCTTTTTTGCGCTAGAGCGTAAAGTAACAATCCTCTGCATTTGTCGACTTTACGATTTCATTTGGATATAGTAATTAGTCATTTTACGCGCGACTGTAGTAAAAATATTTTAATCAATAGGCATCTGCTACAGGACGATTCAATGATCAGAAAGTTTTTTTCGTTTAAATAGAATCCAGTTTGATCACATATTATCGAGCATCGAAAGTGAATTGAAGAGAAAATCATGTAACAAAGTCAAACAGCCTATCAGCCCTGCAGAAAAACTGGGATTGGCGCTAAGGTAAGATTGAAGTGAAACAACTTTTTAAAGAACAAATCTTTTATTAGAAAATTATTAAATTGGAAAACATTATAACGGAAACCTAATGAAACAGGAGGTTAATTAGTATTAATTGGTTGAAGCTGGCTTTTAAATGTCAAACCAGCCGTGATGGTCAATAAAGTGAAGTCGTAATCATC
This sequence comes from Lochmaea crataegi, assembly GCA_947563755.1. NCBI lineage: Eukaryota > Metazoa > Arthropoda > Insecta > Coleoptera > Chrysomelidae > Lochmaea > Lochmaea crataegi. The sequence goes on from OX387435.1 coordinate 17,563,471, forward strand.
ATCATCCAAAACGGACGGAGAATGCACTGACAAGAACCAGTTGCGAGAAACGGAAGGCCTCTGCTATCGTACTGAATACACAGTGATTGAAGTGCTGTGGAGGCACGAGAAGCGGATGAGGACGTGGTCTCATGTTGAACAGTGTGTGCTTGATTTAACTCTTCCAACTCCAATTGGCTAACAATTTTACAAACCTCCATCCTCGCTCGAATTTGATTTGCTGGGGAAATTTTTTTAACTGTCATTGCCATACTTTGAAAAAATGTCGTCGCGGCTGTTACGACTGAACTGCTCATGCTAGAAGTCTAGTCGTACGGCTCGAGCCGCTTCCGCCGCGTGGCGCCAGCCGCGTCATAGGAATGGGTTTCATTTACTTGCATGCAGTATGAGTCATAGTCGTACGGCTAGAGCCGCTCCAGTCGTCGCTTAGGAATTCGACCTTTATGTCCTCGAAAATATACGATATTATTCAATAAAACTTGGACCTGTTAGCGATACTCGACACTGAACACTTCACACTAACTTACGCGCGATTCAATAATCAAGTTATCTTCTTCAGAGACTGAAGGCAAACAATTTGAATACAGTAGCATTTTTTAATCGGACAGGAATAAATATTAGTGTGCAAGACAAGTAGTTTTCATTCCCAGACTTTCTTAGGTGAAATATATGGCAATAATGAATTGATGTTTTAAATGTAAGAATGTTATGAAGATGAAAATAGTAATTGAACGTCCATTTTTTAAAGGCTGAATGAAACTGATTTAAACTTGGAAAATGACAGTTACCGAAATGATGTTTTTGTTAGTAATTTTTTTTCTCATCACGAAATATGAAAATGCATCTCGTCATTACTCGTCTATTTTATTGTTTTACAAAATGAAATATATAGAGTAGAAAAATAGTTATTTGTTCAACAAAAACTTCAATTTTATTATTAATTTCATATGATTTAGTGTCTAGATAATCACAAGAAAAATGTTTCTCCATCTGGTAGTTTTCACTCCGCAAAATAAACGACGAACATGTGAGACTCGGAACATCTCAAGCAGAGACTTTCAAGGACAATTATAATTTCGATTACGGCATAGGCTTTCCTAATATGGATAATAAAAAAGCGGATAAAAATAGAATTACAGCAGTTGTATATTAACAGGCTTTCTAGGCCACTTGATAGTGAGAGTAACCCAACGTTCAAACGTGTAGATGATATAATTTAACGTTGGAAGAATAATAGTTTAATTATTGTATCTCGCCGTTTCCAATGGGATGGCACACACTTATGATAAATATTAATGTAGCAAACATAAAGGTGATTAGAAAAAATTTATTGACTAGTTGGCAGCGCTTGCAATGTGGATCTATCTTCGGATTTTAAAAATTTTGAATTTCAAGCCATACGAGATCTACATTAGTTAGCATTCGAATAGAAATGTTTCACTGAACAAAAAGTTGCAAGCATAAGTTAATTGATCTTAACTATAACTTTTACATCATGTTTGGAAAATTATTAACAAATGGAAGTATCGCCGCAAAATGTTTGCCACTAATTTTTTAAACATCTACTAAGATATCCAAATCTAAACTCACTTTGGCATACATAAGTTGGAGTGAGTTACTCGAAAAGGAACCATGTGCCATTGTTTAAATTTACAGAAAAACGATAAAGTATCTATTTGTTTAAAAATGAATCTTGAAATCTTTCTGAACAATTTTTGTCACATTTATGTATTTTGGGTTAGTAATTATTATTCTATACACTTCCAAATTTTCAAAAATGAACTATGATTTTGAAGTTTTGGCGCTTGGTTCCTTTCCGATTTAAATAAAAAAGTAGGTTGGTTCTTTTTAAAGAAATATGTATTTTCTGGAAACATTTTTTTTTCTTAAGATTTACTAATATTTTATAGAAATGTAAACGATCTAAATCACTCATCTGCTTCTTCGATTTAGAAGTCAGTTTTTTCGCCAAATCCATCAATATAGTCTTCAAATTGTTTTTGATCCAGGTTTTTATAAAAATGCTGAACGTCTTTGGGAATTAGAGGCATAAGACTTTTGATATCGGCAAATTTTTTATCGGAAAAGGGTTTTGCTCCTGGAAATAAAACAGATAGATAAGATGCAAACTTAGGCTGCGAGGGTCTTCCTCTAGTAGATTTTTTTAAGTCAACTTCTTGATACTCTCCTTCGTTATGTGTTGTCATGAAATATATTGAAAATGGGTTATCTTTAGTTATTTTAATTACTTTTGCGTTCAACCAGCTTACTTTTCTTCCCTGAACATCAGTTTTTCTATTAGTGATCATTTTTTCAATTTCTTTAGTGCATAAAAACTCTTCTTTTTCCATCTCATGAACTATAAATTTACGCCTTTTTCAGCAGTCTACCATGACATCTTTGAACTCTTGCAGTGTGAAGATTCAATGTGACGTTTTAGTGTTCTCTCGACTTCTCCAAAATTGGAATCGTCTAGTAAATAACTATGGCCAGGCATAAGATATTTTAAATAGATACGTTTCAATGATGTGTGTTCTTCTAAAATGGTTTTTAAAATAAGAACAACTTTTACGTTACGATTCTGTCCCCCACATGAATCCGACCATAAAATTAGATCTTCTGTTTCCGGTGGAACATTCTTCTTAATCATAACATTTAAGCAAGATCCAACCTCTTGGGCTCCTCTACCTGCTGTATTTTTTTCCATACAAAACAATATGGTTGTCTATTTGATCCTTGGTAAATGCCTTCGTTACAAATAGAAAGCTGTCTTTTGTAATACACTATATTGGTTGGAATTTTTGGAAGTCCCAATACTTTTTCCATGTCGTAAGTTAATATCTCAAATTTATTGTTTTTAGTTGCTAATTGCAAATCGTGTTTCATTGCATTCCTTGCTTCTTCTGTTATATTTTGACAACTTTTAATTTTTGCTCCAAGCTTATCACAATTATTACAGGTATCCTTAATCTCTGGCTTCATTCGAAGATTAAAATATTTTTTATATGTAGAAAAAGCAACTTTAGGGTTTTGTTCTACCAAATAGAGGGAGTACATTTTATTCAGAATTGAATTAGTTGGTAAAAATTTAGAGTCAGTTTTGTTACGACAATAATGCGAAACGTATGTAGGAAAGGAAGAAATATGCCTAATTATTTTATTTTTAATATCATCCGGTAGTGCTTTATTTAAATTGGCAGGGTTTCCTCTTGCAGGCGAATAACTTGTTTATTTAAAAAGAATCAAACGACTTGGATCCCTTTCTAGAAAATACGAATCTGTTTCCAACGCTCTGTCGGTTGGTTCTATAACCATCAGAGGGAGCTAGACTATTTTGAACACTTGGATCTTTTTGTAGTAGCTAAATACGTTGTTTGGGAGTCGTTTGGTACCCATAAGTGAAAAATGAGGTTTTGGCGCTTGGTCCCTTTTCGAGTAACTCACTCCAGTTAATTGTTTTTTCTTTTCATCAATTTTTAACCCTCGCTTATCAGCCCTCAGTATCACTTGGTTTTGTATGCTTTGCTGTTTTCGGATGATGAAGTACCCAAGGAATGCATCCATGTACACGGCATCCATTAGTTAATTGTTCTAGTTTCGTGAAAATGTTCACTATAGCGTGAATTATCCAGTTTGGGTCTTGGAATTCGAAATAATGAAGCCTACATGTGTCACTAAATAATTGGCCCATAAAGCTGAAGATTTCATATTTGAACAAAAATCATTTTCTTTCTCGCGATAGAAATATTTATAATCGTATTTTTCTTCAATTCGTTTGGCAATAAATCTAATGCTAATCACCGATACCGGGAGCACACTACCCCTAACCGGAAATTTTGACCGAACGCACTAGGGATCTTTATCGAGCCCAACATTCATGAACTCGGGACCTCGATTTTACGTCTCATCCGAAAGACGGCTTATCCACATTATACCTCTTGCTCATTGGTACAATACCTGATATGCTACTCACCCTAGTAGTCTAAACTGTTTCGTTGCAGGCTGTAAGGGCTCTACGACGGTGTTTTCTCAGTGGTCACCCATTCAAGTACTAACCGCCCTCGACTATGCTTCACCGTAATAATTGCAATAGAGGCGTTCCACTACAGTGCTGGTTCGACGACCGTTTCCTTCTTTTTATGCTTGTTTTAACGGAATTTAATTTTGTTGAAGTTGAAATTCTTTATTTCATTTACACGTCCAAGTATATATCGCTCAGCTTACTCGTATTCTAAAATCCTCCAGTAACCAAATTTGGTTAGTTTAAGACGTGAAGCCGAAACAAATCGCCATCAATCTGGGTGGTAAATTACTTGAACTTCTTTTTGTACCAAGTGAAAAAATCATTTTGTCGATATAAATCTTTAGCACAATTACGTGATTTAGTACGGATCTTAAAATGGAGATGATGAGAACTGGAGTTGAGTGAAGACTGAAAATTCTGTTTGTGGATCTTTACAAAAAAAGTTATTTGAATTTTGAACGGTTTATACCATTATTTTTCGAATTAACATAACACTAAGTATACAGGGTGTCCTAGGAGCTCGTACCAAAAACGAAACTAGATGAAAATAATGATAGTACTTCATACGAGGGTTGTCTTTTATAGTTTGCATATAGAGCTAGAAAAAAAACCGGAAGATAAATATAATGCATCTTTGCATCCTTTGGAACCAATTCTGGAAGCAATTATCCCACTCGCTTGTTGGTAAATTCAAAATAGAGTTTACTGCATTTTCTGGGGACTGGAACCTTTGACCACGCAGTTCATTCCTAATTTTTGGAAAAGTGAAAAAGTCATTGGGACTGTATGGGATGGTCCAGCAATTCGATGTTTTCTTGCTTTAAAAACTCAATTGTTTTTTTGGGCTGTGTGGGAACTTGTACTGTCTTAGTGGAGAACCATTCGTCGTTGGGGGTTGGTTTTTCGAAACTTAGCAATTACTTCCGGCAAACAAATCGATATGTACCATTCAGCAGTAACAGATCTTTGATGTTGCACAGGAATTGTTGCTACATGACTCTCTTTTGAGACAAATGTCGCCACCATATTTTTGGGAACACTCCAAGAACGGATAACTTTCTTTGGTTTTGTTTAACCTTGGAACAGCCTACTGACGTTTATTTCCGGGTTCATACGAGTAAATCCAGGATTCATAACCACTGACAATACTGTATATATTTTTTGAGTTTCCTTCGTTAAGTCGGCTTAGAGTTTTTTTGATTCCAATTGAGTCTGCTTTCTGTTCTTCCGTCAACAGATGCGATGGTATCCAACAAGAAAATAATTTTTTACAGATAATTCTCCATCGACGTTTTCCTGGGTGACTGCCATTGTTGGTGGACCTGTTCTTGGATCGTCGCTGAGATTAATCCGTTTACATTTTCCATACCAATGAGAAATTATCGACTGATGTGGTGCTTCATTGCGAATTCTTTTTGAGACAACTGTCTTCGAAAATTGTAAAAGATTATTGCGCGAAAATTTTCTCGGCTTGGGGAAGAGTGGGAGAATAGCGGCCCCCTTGAGGAAAGTCTCGAATATCATCAGGATTTTATATGATTCAAACAAGAATTGGTAGGTGTATATGAAAGATAAAATGTTTGGGAACAAATGCATATTAAATTGAAACATACAAAGAAGAATTAAAAAATCCAGAATTTTTCAAAAAAGAAATGAGTGGTCGGCATTGCCCCGCAGCGTGAGGGTAATGTTTCCCAACATTCCGTTTACTGGCAGAAATCACACACATAGAGCTTCTTTTTTTTTCCATTGGAACAGTCCTTGTGAGCCCAACCAGAACAGCTCTTAGCCAGAGTTCACGGTTACTTCCAAACTCTCCGTAAATGATACAGATGCCGTCATCTGACGACTTTTCTACTTCCTCCTCGCAATCATGGTAGGCTGCTTTAGTTTTCTTCCTAAGCTCCGGTTTCTGTTATATAGAGATGTTGGTGGTTCTGTTCTCTAAAACGCTGGAGTCATCAAAGTTAGCAAAAATCTGTTTTTGACTATTTTCACTTTGACTTGTTACAGGCTCCCTTTTATCTTCTGCAGCTTTTTCCGCTTAACATTTTCTTCTTCTTCTAAAATTTCTTCGATTGGAGTAGACGTAAATATTTGGGATTGTTGATTCTTTCCACCTTTACTTCTTTTTCTGCTATTTGTTCCAGAACATCCAGGAACTGGTATTATTTCTCCAAATGATATATTCTGTCTTGCTTCTTTTTTTTTGGTGTTTGCCTCTATTCTTTGTTCTTCTTCCTCTTCATCTGATCTATTCTCTTCTTTTTGTTCATTTCTAGGAATCGGCCCATATAAGTTTGAATGTTGGAAATTAAAATAAGTAGTAACATCTGCATTGACAGGGTATATTTCTGTAACCTCAAAACCTTTGGTAGCTTTTTCCATAGTAGCCACTCTTCCAAAAGCTTTAAAAAGCAATGACTAGAGTGATTGTCTATTAATAACAGTACTGGATCTTCTTTTGAAGTTTTACCATATTGGTGAAAGTGCTTTAACCACTCGATGAACAAATCTTCGGTTATCCAACCATTATCTGAGCAGCGATAAATAGCTCCTGGAGCTCCATTCCTCATCACCGGTGTGAAGATAGCAGCCAATTTTAGCTGCAAAAATATTGAGAACTGCTCAATTTGCGGTTTCAGAGGCGTGCAGAATATATATTGAGTCAAATTCATATTTTGCAGAGCCACCTTGATATTCAATGGGTAGGGGTATATTGGTGTGAACGACACACTGTTTGGAGGGAATTTGCTTAAGATCGGGAGCAAGGGTTGCAACGTCACCCCTAAAATTAGAATAAATTGTAACTTCCAAAGGAAACGAGAACCCAAGTTAATATTTGGAGGGTAGAAGCATAATAATGTTGGAAACACACTGTTCAAAGGAAGTTTGCTTACGACGGGGAACAAGGGTTGATACGTCACCCCTAAAGTTAGAATAAATTGTAACTTCCAAAGGAAACGAGAAGCCAAGTTAATATTTGGAGGATAGAAGCATAATAATGTTGGAAAAACACTGTTCAAAGGAAATTTGCTTAAGACGGGGAACAAGGATTGATACGTCACCCCTAAAATTAGAATACATTATAACTTCCAGAGGAAACGAGAAGCTAGGTTCATATTTGGAGGATAGAATCATTGTAAGGTAGAGAACACAGTGTAGCTTTCTAATTATTCAAGATTTCTCAGCATTTGACTTTTCGTTTTCATATACCCACCTAAGGGATTGCGTAAGACAAATTTTATCGAAATTTATTTTTCAAAACTTTATTTTCGTTTTGTTTCGGTACTTTGGACCACTTCGGGTGACGTATCAACCCTTGTTCCCCCTCGTAAGCAAATTTCCTTGGAACTTTGTCTTTCCAACATTATTATGCTCTCACCCTCCAAATATTAACTTAGCTTCTCGTTTCCTCTGGAAGTTATAATTTATTCTAATTTTAGGGGTGACGTAGCAACCCTTGTTCCCCGTCTTAAGCAAATTTCCTTTGAACAGTGTGTTTCCAACATTATTATGCTTCTTCCCTCCAAATATTAACTTGGCTTCTCGTTTCCTTTGGAAGTTACAATTTATTCTAATTTTAGGGGTGACGTTGCAAACCTTGCTCCCGATCGTAAGCAAATTCCCTCCAAACAGTGTGTCCTTCACACCCATATACCCCTACCCATTGAATATCAAGGTGGCTCTCCGAAATATGAATTTGATGCAATATATATTCTGCACGCCACTGAAACCGCAAATTGAGCAGTTCTCAACATTTTTGCGGCTAAAATTGGCTGCTATCTTCACACCGGTTTCCTCAACAAGTGATCGGCCCTCATTTTTCTGGAATGAATAAACATTGGAGGAACATAAATTTCCGACGCACTAAATGAACACATAACCGTTGTAGTTTTTTCCTTCTCCCAACTAGTTAAATAACCAACTCTTTTTTGGCGTTTTTCATCGTAGAATTTGCTTGGGCGTTGTACGGTTATAATGCCGGTTTCGTCCTCATTAAATATTTTTGCTGGGGAAAATTTATATTTGTCAATTAGGTTGCTTCGGTTTAAAAAAAATCCAATTTCTATGTTGAAAGGGTTCACACGATTTGTGGGTTGCGTTGTAAAAATCCTTCTAAACATTAATTATTTGCTTCGATAATTTACGCTCCTGTTCTGTAGTGAATACTGGATGTCGTCCCAATTGAGGCTTCGATACTTTGCCGTTTCTACGTCTATCTTGGAGAGTCGCTCTTGAAATGGCAAAACTTCTTGAAACTTTCCGAATAGCGCGCCCATTTTCTATGGCTGCAAGAGCTGCCTGAGGATTCTCTGAAGACCAAGAAGCTCTGTCAGTTTTTCGAAATTTTTCGGCATCTGAAAACAAAATTATATGGGGTAATAGCGGCCCTGCCGATATGCAACACTTAAAAGACAACCATCGTATAAAATTTGTATCTTACTTCCTTTGTAAACGAATTATTAAAACTAGAAATACACTGTAAATGTACAGTTGCTGACTTTTTGCAGATCTCTACTCTTGTGAACTAAGGTATAGTTTAGTTCAAAATATATCTTCGACTTCTACTGCCATGAATAAACATAAATAACCTATCCACTTGAACCTCATTCCGTAGTCTAGATAATCTTTAAAAAGCAATTAATGGATACAGCTTCGGATTGAAATGGGTCCAAACTAAATAATATTTAACAACAATATTTTTATTTATGAGCAAATGGAATCCAATTGAATTTGTATATATTGTACAACATAAGCTTAACATTAAAATATTAAAAAAATTCCAATTTACTATGGGTCTACAATTAAATTTTTATGAGGAATCAATTTATTTGTTAAAATACCATGTACCATGGGCGTACAATAAAATGTTTACAAGGGGTTAATTAAATAAAAATCAATTCCTTCTGTCATATGCTGCCCCCCTTGATCTTTTTTTCCTGTGGTATGGAAATCGTATACCAATAGGTATGGTTTGAAATATAATGATTTATAATCCCATTACGATCTTAGTATTTCTATTGTAAGAAAACCACTCTTGGATAGGATATTCCTTTAATTTAATTGGTACTAGTTATTTTTTTTACAATATTTTCCTTTCATTCTAAATTATAGGCAATAAATTGTGTTGGTTTTCTAATGAACAGCTTCGTTAGGGCAGTACTAATTAGTCGTACCTCTTAATAAGCACTGAATCAGTTCTGTTAGGGTGGATCGTTAAGCGTATTATATGCATAGTAAGTTGAATGCGTGTACGATGTGATACAGTGTGGGATTTTAATAAGTTTTTTTTTCTTATCGTATCTTATAGTTATTACTGGTAAATTTATTGTTACTGTACTTATATAAAATATTATCGTACTTACGACTTGGTTGGATATAAATTAAACACTCATTCATTTATTTAAATTAATATTTTAATTATCTTACGAATTCGCTGATTAGAGAGAAGATACAAAATAGATACTGTAAAAAATAAAAATGAATGGAATTTTATCACCAATTTCATGAATAACTGGGAAGAACTTTTATAGGTACTGCAAATAATGTCGACTATACAACCCCTATTTCAATGTGGTTGGTTCAACCCTCTAAAACTTGATACTTGAACAAGATGGCGCCGCTTGTCATGTAGTCTCAATGTAGTTGGTTCAACCTTCTAAAACTTGATACTTGAACAAGATGGCGCCGCTTGTCATAAGGCTAAAAAGTCAAAGATTGCATGATTGAACACAATATTTCGGTTTTCAATTAGACGTCTAGTAGTCCAGATTTATCGCCGATTGAAGCCTTGTGGCATATCACGAAGACAAAGCTACGAGAAAATCCCGCAAGAACCATTCCAGAAATGCGGACACGTCTCCAAGAAGTTTGGAACATATTTATCCTCAAGGAAGGGAAGAATTATTCCCAGGCAAAGTCATTGATGCCAATAACCCTGCCATCTTTTATGTTGAAGATTATGGAAAAACTTATTGATTGGCATATTAGGAAAAGCTTCCTCATTGAAATGTCACTACTCCGCAACCAAAACACCTATCAGTCTGGAAGATGACGAACAACCATTTAACACCCAGCTAAACTGCAACGGGACGGAAACTTGTAGTGAGGATATAGCACTGGCGTGATACTCCAATGGATCCAAAGTTGACAGATTAGAAGGAGCTGGAGTTCATGATGCTAAACCCAAGTTGCTTACGCAACCTTGAGAAAGCTCGCATCTGTATTCCAGGCGGAAATCTACGCTATCGACATGCAAATGAAAACTGAAACAAGGTATCGAGTTTGAAACATCCTTTTACTCTCTGATAGTCAAAAAGCACTGAAATTTCTAGAATGCCCTCATATCAGATCCAGACCGATCTGGGATTGCCTACAAAAACTCTCAGCTCTGGCAAACAACAACGAGGTGGGTTCTGGAGTACAAGGGTTTGGCAGGCAATGGAATGGTAGATACCCTTGCAAGAAAAGGGTATGAAATGGAATTCACTAGTCCCGTACCAGTATTTAGTATATCAAAAACTGCAGTACGGATGTGTATATCTCGGTGGAATAAAACAAAATATCAGGTGCCTAAGCAGGAACACAGCAAACTCCTGGTTGAAAAGCACTCGGAGTCGCTGACCAATGGAATACTAAACCTGAGTAAGGGTAAAATAAAGAATGTGACAGGACTACTTACCGGTCACTGCACCCTAAGGAAGCACATGCTTAAGATGGAGGAACGTATCTGCCGGTTATGTATCAAAGAGGAAGAAACAGCTTCATCTTCGAATGCGAAGTACTGACTCATTGAAGATATAAACTCCTGGAACTAAATCGTACAAGGGAGGATTTTTTCAAGGAGGATCTTATGATAATACTGCTAAGCCTGATAAGGACAAGTGGTTTCTTCACATAAACGGTACAGCCAAGAGCACAAAAAGCCTAAAGGCTGAGGTGCTGAGGACTGGAAACTGTAATAATCAATTGCTTTCTATTAATTCTGCTTCCATGATTACCAAAACTTCACAAGAATTAAGCGATAGCCATAGTACTTCCAACATGAAATATGCAATTATCTATCTATCTATCTATCTTCTTCCTTTGGTTATTTCTTCATTCTTTGGCATTATTTTATACATCGATATCTTCATTTCATTCCTGCATCGACATCATCTATAAGGTACATCCTCTACACCCAGTCATCATATCGGATACACCTCTACCTCCAGGATATAGTAAGCCACCATCAGTTCTTTTGGAGGGACACACCACGGCACCCGATCGTTAACAGGTAACCTTAAATAAAAGATATTGATATAAAACTAAGTAGTCTAAGTAGAGTATTTTGTCATACCTACTGAGGAACTTAGTTTCCTGGTGTCTTTGCCATCTGTTGAGGACAAATCATAGATTTAGTAACTAACACAATTACTATAGTTTGTAAACCAGCGTATGCATACAAAGGGTAGTTCTTTAATATCATCCTGTATCCAACCACCCCTAAGGTTAGTTTGGATAGTGTAAAACTTTTCTTTTTTTTTTAATTATAAATTTGTCCATGCGTTAGTTTGATAAAATAATAACCTAAGATAATCTAAAGCTAACTTCATATAAATCGTGTGGTGTAGCGGAAATCTTTCAGGGAGTTTTTGGCGTTACCATTAATAGGCAATGCCTTGTGTTTTTTTGGTTATCCATATAACAACCAAAATATTTTATATTAAATCAACATTTCAACTATATCAGTTTTTTATTTCGAATCCCTCCCTGAGATTAACAGGACCTTTTTAATCAAGGTAACAGCCCTCACACTAGGAAGCAGAGTGTAGAGGACCCCAACGTTTATTACTTTTGGTGTATATTCCATATTAAATGCATGTTGATCATTCTTTCACCTCTGCATTTTAAATCGTGCAACAGTTCAACCGAGAGACATAATAGACGAAAATTATGCATTTAACAGCTAATCTATTGAAGCCACTCCTATACGCTTCATTTATGGAAATAGAAACGTGATTTGTCATACAAATGAGCCGTATTCAAAGGAGCTTCCTCTTCAGACGGTTGATTGTACCATTAATAATCTTATAAATTAAATTATTAGGTATGCTTCCAGTCGACAAATAAGTATCTCACAGAATTGTTATATTATTATAAATCTTTTATCAAACATTTCTATTATATGAAGATAATCGTCAAGAAATAACAATCAGCAATCTAATCATCAAGGGGATTTGAAACTTCCCGCTTCTTATATTAATTGGTAAAATAGAATATGTAGGAAAAACTGAGTGGAATAATAGTTGATAAAACAAGATATTTTCAAATGTTAACTGCTAGGCGTAGCAGAATATTTTATCTGGAAATATGGACGTTTATGCAATTATAAGTATGTACAAATTCTAATCACGTGGTGACTGGCCAAATGACGTTAGTATATGCCATGATATTAATAATAAAAAAAATATGTATATTAATTTTTTTTGCGCTTCTAAATTTGATATTTTTTAACAACCTAAATTGACAAATATTTTGTAAAAAAACCAAATATATTTTGTGATATATTGCGCCACCTATCGAAATACTATGGACTCAAAAACATTTTTTTAGGGCCGATTTTCTTTTAAGAATTTTTTCCCAGTTTCTAGGATATACGGTTTCCGAGATACGGCCGGTCGCCATCCGTAATGAATCACCCTATATAGGCTAAATGTTTCCTTCTGCAAAATTGTTTTACGTATCTCAATAGCAATAACAACAATTACTCGATCTATCCACTTCAGCTACTTGCGTAGACTTTGTTGTCATTAAAAATGTGTCAACAATAAAAACTAACAAAGAACATATCGTAAAATGAATGCCACTCCTGATGGCGTTGGTTTTTTTTTAAACGTGACAGTAAATTAAAAAAGTAAATCAATCTCTCAGCACCCACCTGAAAGGTACTTAATGTAAATAAAATACGGACCCTGTCTGTACATCTCGAAAATACCTTAAAATGTATGTTATATTCGTTTTTAATTAACGAGTCTGTCAGAATGTTAAAAACCCTTAGTACTCGATTCATGTTGTAGCCCTGCTGAGTTAACACTTCGTCACACCCTCGAATAACACAGACAATGTATTATACAGGGCTACACAAACTATGCATCCATTTATTTATTGATACTCACAAATATTATAGGGTTAATCAGTTTTATCTTTGACAATATCCATTTATGTTGTGTATTTCATTTTTATTAAAATATTCGCTCTCTAGTATACGGGGTGATTCATAACTATTGGTATTTGTATCTGCTACGGGCGGATTATTTGGTGGTAGGACCAAATATGCCTCAGTATAATATTACTGTGGAAACAGATAAGGTGACTTAAATTTCAAATTTTTTGCTAATAATTTTAATGTATATTTATCTATTGTTATCAAAATTAGCACAGGGGAATAAGTCTAGACGAAGAATATTATTTTACTATGAGTAACATACAAATCTCGGTTTTGAATTTTGTTATTTGGAAAAAAAAAGTGTTAAAATGTATTCCTGATATAAATTCGACGGTTTTGTATAGATCAAGAGTGTTTAAAAAAAGACGATTTTTTGCTGTGATCAAATTTTACCTTGTAATTTCTGTGACTCATGGGTATATTCTGTAACTAATCCTTTAAAATTTAGTTTAAAAATAAGTTTTTAACAGGCCTCTAAAAATTTTTAGTTGAAATGCTATTCTGCAAGTAAACATTTTAGAGGACTGTTAAAAATTATTTATTTTAAAGGATTCCTTTAACATTTCAATTAGTAGAGTATCTGGCAACAGTGCTTAAGGAGCTATTTGACATTTAATAGCTAAGTTAGAGACAAAATTTATTAAAAAGAAGAGAAAATTGATGATGATAGAAGAAAAACATTTCTAACTAACCTGCATGAACTGTTTTTGGTACGAGAGTCTATTTTCCCGACCTGCTCCTCCCACTATTTAGAATTTCTGTCTTATTGATTAATTTATCGAGAAGGGCAAGGAAAATCATTGAAGAATCCATTTTTCCAACACTGTATAGCTTGGCCTTGCCCTTTTCGATACAATTAACCAATGATCTGTTTTCCAAGATAGTGGGGGGAGCAGGTCGGGAGAATAGCCTCTCGTTTTTTGGTTTCTTGCACGCTTCTAGTCATTTATGAAATTAATAAGTAGTTACAAAAATAAAAAAATGTCATGGGCGCCGAGAACGACAAAAAAAACAAAAGGAATACTTAATAAGCCTTTTAGAAGAGAAAAGGCTGCTGTTAGGAGGAAAAGTAAACCTTGTGGATTTTCCCAAATTAAATATTGTTTGGAAGGATCTAACTGCTAAATTAAATTTATTCGGTCCGCCAAAAACAATCAAACAATGGAAAGACCACTGATGTTAATTCTATAATATAAGATCGATTTTTTGTTTATTCATACCTATTAATTACAAATTTATTTCAGACAATTAGTGAAATGAAAACTAATATAAGGACGGGTCAGGGACGTAAGAATTTTTAAATGTATTGGTGTGGCAGTAATTCTGTGTCCTTCTTTTAGATATGGTTTTATCATATCCATTAACATTCCTGACACTTCCTTAGGAAAGCGAAAAAGACTTTTGGATAAATTAGTTGGTTTTTGAAATGGATCACTTGAGTCACTAATTCTTCTTTGGTGTAATCTAAATTCTAACCTAGAATAATATATAAACATGGTTAATTTAAACTATTTCAAATATAACCTAAAAATGTTTCTTACTTTTCCTCAATCAAAGCTTCACCAGCAACATCTATACATACGCCATTTTTGTTACCGTTATTATTATAATGGCACACTTTAACATCCCTTAAAAAATAATAGTTTTAACAGGCTATTTTAAAGGAAATGTGGTTAACGAATACCGAATTCATTTTAGCGCCGGTTAAACTTTTCACGGCCTCTAAATTTTAGAGGAAGAGTTACAGAATAGGCCTCTTATACAGTGAAAACTGATGGTTTTACGAACAGTTTAGGGGAAATCATTATATCATTGATGCTCAAAGAATGCCTTTCGTATGTTTTCAAAATTGTTAACTTTTTGTTATTGATATAAATCAAATCTAGGTACTAATTAACTTCACCTATGTAGGTATGTATGTGACGGAATCCACAAACGTAATTTTCATTGACTACGAAACATTGAATTCAATAAAAAACTGTCCATAATTATCAAGGACCGATGACAATATTACAATTATACTTCAATCTCCTGACCAGGATTATCAGGATTGACGATCAATTTATTATACCTCATACTTCTAGCTAATATTTCCAATGTAAATTGCTGTGGAATTGGCAGAGGGCTCTTGGCTCTTATTTGGACGGGTCTGGATAACTATGCGGAGCCACGAGCTTTTGACTGATTTTATAAGGTTATACATTTTTACCTAATAATAAAATTGGTCTTTTAAATGATATTGTAATGAAAAAAGTTGAATTCTTATTTATAATTAGATTAGATTTGATGGCTAAGTGGCTAATCGGCCCATTCCACTGATACATTTTCAGATCTATTGTGGTCCTCTGAATCTCTATTACATTCTCCAGTCCGACTCTCTTTGAATAGCCAATCAGCCTCGAGATTGAAACTTTCATGTAATTTCTTGCCAGTGGCTTCTCATCGCCTAGTACAAGAAACCGCACATTCGCCAGGCAGTTGCACTGGCATAGGATGTGCTCTGCAGTTTCCTCCACCTCCTCTATTAGCTTTGCCTACCTGTTCACATACCTACTACGGCTTTGACAATTTTTCTATCTTTGCTTATTAGGTCTGCCGTAAATGTTGGCGAATGTCCTCTAATAAACTGGTTCGCCTGTCTTTGTCCCGGTAATATTATCCACCATTCTAGAGATTTCTGTGCCACCCACTTTCTTGTGGACATATTTATTGTTGACTTTCCGACGCCGTTGAAGGGTTCCGTTCCAAAGAATGGCATTGGCATTTCAACTGCCAATTCGTTGCCCTTATGACCCTCGTCCCTGATACCCAGGCTGCCAAGACCTTGCAATGGTCTCCAATTGCGTTTAAGCCACCTATGTAATCCCAATACTAGCTTAGAGTTGCTTTATGGAATCGAGTGCCTTCAAAGCAGCTTGGCTGTCTGTGAAGATGGCAACTGAACGGTATGGCCTTTCCTGCCTTTTAATTTATTTAGCACAGCGGTGAATCGTCGTCACTTCCGCTTGTAAAGTTGTGACGTCCTTAGATAGACTTATTGGAATAGCTATCCTTTGTTTAAGTCCTTTAATTCCGGCCACTACACAAACTTCTTCCTTGTTCCCTTTACAGTGTGACACATTTGAATCCAAATATAGGGCAAAAAGTGATAGTTGAAAATATCTTTTTTGGATTTTCCTCTGTAAATTATGAAATTACCGCAAATTATTCGACGGATTAACATCAGAATAGGTGAGTACTATCGATTTGTTGCAAAATCAATCAAAAGCTTGTGGTTCTGTATAAGTCACCGGACTCCTTTTGACTTGCAACCACCACTTTTGATAGGGAGGATCTTCTTCAATCTCGGGTGGCATGTGAATTTTTTTATTTTCTGGAAAGAATGAATAGTACTGAGTTCAAATTAGTGGTGAAACTAATTATCCAGAAATAAATAGGGGAGACTGGGGTACATTTGAACAAAAACTAATTTAGTCCAATTAAAATCAAATGTAATTTTTTCCAAAGAGTTTTAAATATTTTAGCACAAAGTGGAACTCATTTGGGATCTAAATTAACTAACAAATTAGGAAAGGCAAACATAATAACTAAAAAAAAAAAGAAAAATTCTAACCTCTGCATTTGTTCAATTCTACGCCTTAGTTGGGGCAGATTTGAACAATTGTGGGGCAGTTTTGAACAAACCTCAAAAATCGCTTTGCGTTAACTAGAATGACCTCTAAATACAAAAAAAAACAAAATAGTGGTTACATTACTTTATCCTTAAAACTAGAGAAGTCGACTTTCAATGATAGTGAAGAAGCAGCTCTTTTAGTTCCCCCAGGAATATCAGGTGCCGGCAGTTTCATTTTGATGTCTTCTATCTCTACGACACTGATACCTCTTTTTCAGGAAAGTAAAATTTCCATGTATCCTACTTTTTCTTCATAAATTTTACCCTGTACGAATTTTCTTCCACGATTTCTTCAATTTGTCTCACAAACAAGAATCTGGACTTTTTTGTATTAAATGATACAAGAATAAAATCATACAACTTCAAGTCTGAGACATTAGCTTCTTTATGCTCGACCTCTAAATCACTAAAGGTTTCTAATTCATCAGAGGACTCGTCATGTAGGGATATATCTTCATCTTCTGATTCAGAGGTTGATACTTCCAGCGATTTACAGATGTTTTTCTCAACCTGACGAATTTTTTCTGGTTTTGTTTTTGTAAGCTTCATTTTTTTGGACTCTCTCTCCAGCTGTTCATCTTCCAGTCTCGATTTTTCAGGGGTTTCTGTTAAAATACGTGTTTTTTCCTTTTCTCCTTTCTCTAAGCGAATTGGATCGAGGAGGGGCCTTTGGATATGGGCGAAAATGTTCTGGTGAAATCAGCACTAATGATTTATTGTGAGCGGGATCGATTTGGATGGTTTCTGAATCTTTGCTACATCCAAGTATGTAACTCGGATCGATGCTTGGAGTGGACAAATTTGGACATACATTTATATCTTTGCTGGGGATGGAGCAATTATCTGTATCAGACGATGCCGCCTGTTCTATGGGCTCGCAGACTGGCTCGTCTGGAATGGGTCTATCCGTGACAGCAGAGCTCAACAAATCTTCGTCTGTAAATACCTGACGATTAAGTGTCCAAAGTCCAGGCTTCTTGAATGAAGAAATAATGTTTGCTCTTGTGAATGATGAGT
This sequence comes from Lochmaea crataegi, assembly GCA_947563755.1. Taxonomy (NCBI): domain Eukaryota; kingdom Metazoa; phylum Arthropoda; class Insecta; order Coleoptera; family Chrysomelidae; genus Lochmaea; species Lochmaea crataegi. Next base: position 17,581,396 of record OX387435.1, read on the forward strand.
CAAATGCTCTAGTAACTATGGAGGGAAGATTGTGGATAGAAATAGTTCTGCCAGGATGGTTGGTCAACCAGTCATTTTGTGCAACTTTTGTCTTCGCCTTAAAAGGTCCCAGCACACCAGCATCTAGCGGCTGCAGCTTATGGGAACAATGGGGCGGGAAAGTTACTAAAGTTATGCCGTTTTCTCGAGCATAGTTGACGGCGTCAAGAGAACAGTGGCTCTCGTGATTATCCATGAGGATAAGAATTGGATTTTCAGAACTGCACTTCGTATGATTCACTATATGTTTCAGAACGTGTAAGAATAGAGCACGCGTCATCCAGTGGCTTCCTGGGCTGTTGGCCAACACAATACTACCGGGTGGACCGTCATCAACCATGGAATCATTTACTCTTGCTCGGGGATAAATAAATACTGGTGGCAAGGAATTACCAGATGCACTTATAATCATACACAATGTAATCGATTGCCCTTTTTCGGCAGAAACAGCCTGCCCGACTTGTTTAGCACCTCTTGGAGCTAAGATATTTGGTGCCTGTATAACAGTGGCCACACCTGTTTCATCAAGGTTGCATATGTGGCATGCTGTAAAGTTCTTTAACTTTAGGGCTCTCTCGTAGTTATCAAAAAACGCTTTTACATTCGTTTTGCTGAAAGATGTCAATCTCGAAAGGGTGTTTTCCGGCCTCCGAATACTAAGGTTACGATGTCGTCTCATGAAACCGTAGAGCCAATCTTCTCCCGCTATCTGATTTGTGGACCAACTATTGGGCATTTCTAAGTCAAGTCTTGCAGCATAATCGTATGCAAGCACTCTCAGTTGTTGGTACGTTAGACCGTAGCACATTTTGGATGAGTTAATAGCATACTCAACCAGTGATAATTCTTGTTCCTTTGTAAAAATCTGCCGGCTGGAGTATTTCGATTGGTAGTCATGTTTTACAGAAGAGGGAACATGACCTTCATCATTAAACTTTAATTTCTTCAGGCGATAACGCAGGGCTGTGTGTGACATCCCGTAATATGCAGCAGCTTCACGCAGGGTCATTTGTTGATCACGTACAGCTCTGATAGCAACTTGTATGTCCTCTTCATTATAAGCAGATTCTTCTTTTTTTTTCTTGTAATTTCGCACCATATTTCGTCTGAAATAAATACCCAATGTTAATTGTAAAAAAAAAAAAGTAAAATGGGGTACATTAGAACACCGATCAAATGCACCTCATTTCCATAGTTCAAATGTACCCCAACCTCATTTTTATTATTTACGAAGAGTTTATTACACTATCAAAAAGCCCAAACCTAAAACTAATACATTGTTAACAAGCCAACACTTACCTCTTTCAAATGTTGTATTTCGATCAGCACTAAACTAACATCTTTCAAAATCACAGCAAATTTATCACACAGTAAAAATTTGACTATGCAAACAAACAACCACTTCTATTCAACTAGTGTGCCAAAATCGAGTCTGAAGTTAGCGCCTTATACAGTTATACGTTACGTGACAGGGTTGCCAGATGTCGTGATTATTCTTTATTTTGAAAAGTTTGCACTACAGAAGAAAAATTGAATGTTCAAATCTCCCCGTGTTCAAATGTACCCCAGTCTTCCCTATTATTTGAAAAAACTGAAAAAACACGCTGTCATAGCACAGCGAACTAAAAACTATTACTATTATTATTATTAACATTATTTTAAATTTATTTCAAAAACCGTATAAAACAAAGCAAAGTCACGAATCAAATCCCTTTCTGCAAATCCTCTCCACCCTACGTATTCAAACTCCATATCTGACTAATTCCGAGCCAAGTATGACAGAAAGAAAAGATCCGCTCCTGCCTTCTACGAAAGAGTAAATATATCTCTAGACACTTTTAACCTCTCCATCCCTAATATATTTCCCGCAAACATCAAATCCTCACCACCATCCATACTGTGACACGTTTCTACTAAAACTCAGCAAAAATGAAACAAATGCAAGAGTAATAAAAAACGCATTCCATGAAATATTCTCTCGACTACACCAATACACCCCATTGTATATACACATACGCTTCCAAGATGAAAAATGGAGTAGGCGCCTCCGTTATTGCACCTACCGAGTCTATTAAAATCAGATTACCACCCGCTGCGAGTTTCTTCACTGGGGAATTATATGCAATTTATCAAGTATTGCTATTTGCGAGTAACGATGATTCCCATCAGTTCCTAATATTAACTGACTCTCTGAGTTCCATTGATAGTCTCCAGCATATTTTCCCACACACCACTTGGTGCAAATAATTAAGAAAGAACTACTTCAGCTACAAGAGACGCAGAAAACTGTCCAATTCATGTGGGTACCCTCCCACGTTGGAATCCCTGGGAACGAACAGGCAGATACAGAAGCAAGAGATGCAATCAATTCTCCCATAGTTTCAAAAGTTTCTGTTTCGGATGCAAAAAACTTAATAAAATATTCAGTCCATAAATACTGGCAAGATCGTTGGACTGAATCAAATTCTAAGCTTCGCAGAATAAAGAAATACGTGAGCCCCTGAAGATCATTCCCGATGAAAAGAAGAGAGCAAACGATCTTATCGCGCCTTAGGATCGGACATAGAAGATTTTTTTCATGACTATCTAATGTTCCATTTTCCTCCACCAGTGTGCAACAGCTGCAATCAGCCGTTGACAGTATGCCATGTACTGTTGGAATGTGGAAAGTTCCAGCTTCAGAGGCAAACACATATCATCCCCAATCAAATAGAACTTGGTGAAAACTGTGATATATCTCGCTTAATAAACTTTTTTAAATCCATACAGATGTTAAATAAAATTTGATGTTCCATTCAAAAATGTTATATTTTCGTAAAATCACAAGTTTAGTTTGATTTGCTTTGTTTTACATTTGTAACTAATCTTATTTCTTCTATATTCTTGTTGAGGGATTGATGCGCATTAAATATACACTGTGTTCATTTCAAAAGGACCCACCCTAAATATTTCAGAAATGCGACATATTAGAAAGAAATGCCGAAACACGTGAACTTTTAACTTGAGGGGGACACTTTTTGGCGATAATGTCAAAAACGTCAGATTCACCCCCTCCCTTCTGGAGATACCCCTTGAATTTTTTCAAATGGCATTAGGTATCAAGTCATACCTCATTTAAAAGGTCTGGTGAATCTCTATCCAATCATTTTGTTTTGCATTTGATACCAGCCTTCCATTGTTATTTAATCGTTGTTTAAAAATAACTCTATTTCAACTTTTATTGCCTGAATGTTAACGGTGGTCACTTTGACACATGATTAAATAACAGTTATTTCTTGTTAACAGTTGTCTTTTCACTATTTGTAAATGTTTTATTCTTTAAAGACTCTTTCTATCATAACATTATACGGGGGGATACGAAAAGTTGAAAGAGAGCCAATTTTAAACAACGATTAAATAACAATGGAAGGCTGGGTATCAAAGGCAAAACAAAATGTTTGAATAGAGATTTACCAGACCTTTTAAATGAGGTATGACTTGACACTTAATGCTATTTGAAAAAATTCATTGGGTATCTCCAGTAGGGAGGGGGTGAATCTGACGTTTATGACATTAGCGCCAAAAAGTGTCCCCCTCAAGTTAAAAGTTGATGTGTTTCGGCATTTCTTTCTAATATGTTCCATTTATGAAATATTAAGGGTGGGTCCTTTTCAAATGAACACAGTGTATAATAAAAAAAAATATTTTTTTGTTCGATTCACTATAAAAGCGACTTTTCTAGTTTCTTAAACTATTATTGATTTCATTCATTTATTAACTAAATTTTTTTTCCCACGGAAGTCATCTAACATTTTTTTCAATAATCGTAATAAAATCTCAACGAGACAGTTTATTTTCAGTTATATTCCGCGATTATTTAACTCATGACTCATTAAATCGCACAAACGATGTGAACAAACTTCCTAGAAACATCTAAATATCCAAATAAGGCCGTAATTTTTTCTTATAATTGTACACATACACATCTATTCCATTCCGCCCAATGTCATCTTAGTCGTACCGACAAAGAGGAAGACGTGCACCAACTAAACAATAATATTCATATCGATTCCTTTTAGATAACGCCGAAAGGGCATCTTTACGTGAAGATCTTATTCGTAGCGTTTTGTGAATATCATTATTCCTACATTTTATTCTAATTTCACCTTCTTGCGAATTGAAATGAAGCGGTTTGTTTTCGTACTTGGACATCTTATTTTTTTTCCTTATAATTCCATTGGCGGGTATAGAGATTTTTTGAACCAAAAATAATAATTTTCATCTACAAAAAAATATGTTTAGATAGTTCAACCTAAGGAAAAAAAATAATAAAGACTATTTTATTTATCAATTCAATGATTAAAATAACATAGTTCAGAAATTTATTTCCAAATTTGACCAAGTTGGGAATTATGGAGCCGTTAGTCGACACTGAACACTGTTTACACTACCACTACACCAACACTGCAGCAACACTAACACTTTACACTATATTACGCGCGTCTCGATAACTTGGTTATCGAAACGCGGGTAAGATAGTGTGAAGTGTTAGTGTTGGTGTAATGATAGTGTAAACAGTGTTCAGTTCCAAATTTGAGTTACATATAATTTCCTATACAACTAACAACAGAGACTGAATTGCCCAACAGAAAATATGGTGAAATTTGTGATGCTAAACATTTGTCAAAGAAGAAAGACTTTTTAAAATTGCGACTATGTTTATTTTTCAAACTGTTAATTCTGTAACAAATGAATAAATGAAAGTTCAATAATTTCATCCCTTACTACGTGGAATCTTCCATAATTTTGAAATGAAATTAATAAATAACAAATTCCACAACATAATACAAAACATTTAACATATATTACTCGACCGGTTTCACAAATAACGTTTGCATCGTTAGAAATAAATTACAGAAATTAATATACATGATCAAGTAACTGAGAATGTGACTGTTATATGTGACCTATAATATATCATATTGAGATAATTCATTATCTAAAATATCAGACACTTATAGTAGATATACATTTATACAGGTTTTCCTGAAAATTTTTCCTCTATCCAAAATCTCCTCCGAAGGGAGCTAGCGCCCATTGAAATTGACGCTATTAAATCAGTTTTTTAAGCATATCTAAAAAATATTGGTACATTGTCTAACCCTGATATGATAAATAGTTTATTACGGACATGCGTTTTTTATTGCCATCACAAGCGTTCCATATAGGAGTGGCAACGGATAAACTTTTTGTGTATCAGTCGCTTGACAAATTTTACATTAAATTCAAAAACAATAAGGTATTTTCCAAAAAAATGTGCTCTTGTTTGAATTCGCTATTATGCACTGTTTTCGAGAAAAGTCAATATTAATATTTTGTATTTTTGGCATTCAATATATTTATATGATTACTAAACGATCGTTACTATTGGCTTTGACATATATTAACAAGAATTGACATAACGTCAAGTTGATCTAAAGTTTTTTATACATTTTACAATAAATTCAAAGTCTAAAAGGTACTAATTATTCCGGTTCTGGTATACTTCGTGACCCTCGGAATGTCATGCTGATTTTAAATTTTTTTGATAGCTTACCTTAAATAAATCAGGTTAGGACAAACATTTCGTTGGATCACTTATCAATTACTTCAAAAATCACGAATTTAGGTCAAAAATTTTTACTTTTTCTACTCTATTTAATGCTATTTTACCATGAATTCTTTCACTTTAATCTATAGCCCGTTCAGTACAAAAACCGTTGCACGTCATCAAAGTGTCGATAAAGAGACGTTCGTTTATATCATGTCATTCGATTGCTGCTGACAATCCTCTGTCAATCACTATGTTAAGCCTCTCTAAACTCAATAAATATTGAAATTTGTAGGTCGCATTGTATTAAAGAATATAAATATATGTTTAAAGAAAGGTTTCGTAATTAATTTCATATCAAATACAGCTCGTAGGTTAATTAAATATTAAACTCAAACTAACGTCAGTCTTAATAAAAACTTTCTATGTTGGCAAAAATGCGCGCTGTTGCCGCGATTAAAATGGTTATTTCAGGTTCAGTTGACGTCTTGACATTTTTGGGGTTATGTTGTGACAAAAACTGCAAAGAAATGTGAGTAATTTTTCACAAGCAGTAATGAGTTATCAAAGTTAAAGTCACATCCAAAAAAACGTATAAATGAAACTTAATAATACTGCAATAGTTGATGCATTTACTCCTGATACTATTTACAGTGTTTATGAAGCAAGTAAGTATAAGTTTAATATTATACCCAATCAACTGTATTTATTATATTCTGTTACATTATTCTTAATACTTGGCAATTATACATGGACATTTTTTTATAGATAATCATGTCACTTTAGGAATGTTACTGCAGTAATTGGAGGAAGAACAATAATTATTAAATGTAGAATGTTCCTGAGTAGTTTACTAAAATATGATACATCCACAAAGAGGACTTATGGAACTTTCAACAAAAATAAACCACTGTATACATTTGTTTTTATTAATGAATCCTGAATTTTCCGAAATGGTGCTGTAGGCTGTTCATGTCAAAAGGTATGTTACAATGATAATGTAAAATTTTAGAATGCAAAATTGTTTTTATTCTATATATTTTGTATTACATGCTGAGAATGAAAATGGTTATATTGATGGAGCAGAAAGTATATTTTTATATGAATCTCAGTTATTATCATGGGAAAATGAATGAAGAACATGTTTTTAAATGGTTTGAAAACCAATTACTTACTATTGAATCTTTCTGAACCTTTAATAAATTATGGACAATATGCTTTTCGATAATATTAGGTTAATGACACAATATAGAATTCAATCAACAAATGTTGAAGCTGAGCTTATTTATATTACAGCCTAGTAAGTAGATACAAACTGTATTTGAACAGTGATATAGCAAATTATATGTTAGAATTCAGAAGACTACACAACTAGTTTAATACATTCAAAATTCTTACTTCAAATTATACCTAATAGACAATAAATGCTGTTTTACTTTTATTTTTACAAAAATAATAATATAGGTATATTTGAAAAGAAAAGAATTGGTTATTTGAATACTGCCCTTTCAATAAATGTTTTTTCAGAAACAAACCCCCCAACAAAATACATTGTGGATATGATAGAACAGTATAGTCACAAAGTATTACCTACCATCTTTTTAAAAATCCTATTGAGTTAATACTGGCTACTGCCAAGCAAGCCGATAGATGCATTCCAGAAGTTGCGGGTTGGAATTGGTTTGTCCGTGAACCTCTCAAATTTGAAAGATTTCTATTTGACAATTATTCTTCTACCTTATTTAAAAAAATAGTATTACAAACTTTTCGGTGTAGTAACTAATTTATAAATTTGCAATGTTTCTTTTTAATAAAACAATTCCATAAAAATTGGGGTGACATTATTTATTATTTTATTTTAATCATGATATTCAAAATAAGTAATTCAGGCAGCATTTTCTAAAGATACATGTGTATATCACAAAGTTTTATAAAAACTACAAAGAATTAATTTAATAGTTTTTATTGAATTGAAAGGTCTCATTCTATCAATCATTTATTAGCAATACTTTCAGTTGCGGTAGATGCTGGAGAGCTAAAACAAAATGGTAAATATAAATTTGGATTGATTAGAAGATGAAGGAGTGATAAATAATTCACCAATATACTGATAATTATAATATGTATTGATTTCAGTGCTACGATTTAGTTAATCATTTGCATATACCTTCACTCGGAGAACAGAATGGATTTGCTCTCCTTTTCTGAGCTGTGGTGGTGCTTGCTGCACAATTTTCTTTTGCTATGATCAATGATCATATATCTCAGGATGATTTTCCTTGTTGAGAATGACCTACACACTAAAGCTTCACATCCCGGCTTTTCTAAAAAAAATTTAAGATTTATTTCAACAAAATATAAAATAAAATTGCCTACCTTTAAAAAGGAGGTAGATCCAGGTTATCAGAACTTTTTTATTTATAATTTGTCTGTAAACCTTACATCAATCTTTCATATTGTAGTGACAACATTTTAGAAGCCAACGTGTACTTAGGTAATTGTAACCTAAAAATTATATTAGATAATATTTTTTCCTTGATACTATATATACATTCATTTTAAATACTAGAATAGTTTCATAACTTCTAACTAATTAAGTGTGTGGTATAAACATACAAATAAAAGTGTTAACTATTCCATACATACCCTTTTAGTGCTAAAAATAATTCCATAGTTTTTAAAATAAGAATTTCTTAGTGCTGTACATACAAATCAAAATTTTATATGTAACATTTCTGTATGTAACTGAAATTAGTCGAAGTTTCTTTGCACGCAATAACCATCAATAACTAAACCTAACCTAGAATATTTGATAAACTTCATTTGACATATACTAGATTCTCATATTATTTCAAGGGCTTGGCAACATAGTACAGTTATGACAGATGTGACGTGCAACGGTTTTAATACTGAACGGGCTATATAAAGGTTATTATCTTAAGGTAAATGTAAGACTGTTTTACAAAAAAAAATCCGGAGGAAAATGCTTAAATTTTGCCTATTTTTGGAAATTTATTTAAGCATATTATTATTATTTTCACTTGACGATTGAATTTTATAATGTTAAACACTAAAATATTACGTCTTGGATCACAAATTAGGATTTTGATGTGATCAGATGATAGTTTTAGCGGCGGTGTTTATTTTCTTGAAGTTGAATTAATTATTTATTGTAATAGATTATATGAATATATATAAAAATAAAAACTTATTTGCACTTATAATCATGAATATTGTAATAATAAATATCCTTAGAATGTGTATTAGAGATTATTACTTCAAAATGAATGAAATTGTTCTTCGGAGCTCACCCTCTCTAGTTCATCACATTTTTGGGTTTTATTTGGTTTATATAGGGGAGACTAGGGAGGTTTGATATGTGGGGAGTCTTGATACACGTTTAAATTTCCCGCCTCGGTTCCTTAAGGAAGGGGTAACCACATGCAGTGCCGAGTATTGAAACAGTGTCTGATAAAGTCCAGTAACGATCGCGTGTTGTTTGAAATTTTTAGAGGTTAAAGTGTGTTTTTTACCAATTCGATGTAAGTTTTCGTTTAACAAACGTAAGCCTTTATCTATTTAATATCAACAACTAACAAAATTTATTACATTATGCTTCAAGCCCATTTTCTTTAGATCATAGAGGCTAGTAGTATAGATCTTTAATCGAATGTTATGATACTTTAATCTCAAATATTTCATAGATTTGTAGTCCTGCGAGGTTTGAAACAGTTTACGCCGGGAAGGTTGATACGCGTATCAAACCTCCCTATATGAAATGAATGTATGTTCTATTTTTTTATTTTATAATTTATAATAATTTATGAAATTTTCACGGCATTTATTAAGGTTAATTGGATACATTGTTATAGATGCCGTTTAAATGGAAATCCAAAGGTCGGACGAAGTATTCCCCAGATGATTTAAAAAGAGCAGTGCTTGAAGTAGTGAATGAAAATAAAGCACTAAGGGCTACACCCAGAGAGTACAATGTTGACAAAATTACATTGAAGAGGTATTTTTCAAAATACCAGGAGGATAGAGAGGTATCACCTTTCAACCAAACTTTGTCACTTCACAAATTTTTTCGACTCACGAAGAATCGCTTTTGATGGAATACTTGCTCACTTCTGCAAACCTTTACTATGGTCTTACGCCTAAGCAAACAAGGAAATATGCGTATCAGTTTGGACAAGAAAACAATAAAAAACTACCAGAAAACTGGAAGAAGAACGAGTGTGCTTCCTACGACTGGCTAAAATGTTTTATGTCACGTCATCCCCAACTGTCATTGAGAAGTCCTGAAGCCACGAGCTTGGGCAGAGCGACAGCGTTCAATCGACATGATATGCAAGAATTTTACAAAAATTTACGCAATCTAATGGAACGGGAACCTTTTGGTCCAGAATCCATATATAACTTAGACGAAACTGGAGTGAATACTGCCCACAAACCTCAAAAGAGCATTGCTCGTAAAGGGCAAAAGCAAATTTCGAAAACAACTTCTGCAGAACGTGGGACACTGGTAACAGTTTGTTGTTCTATAAATGCATTGGGAAATTCAGTGCCACCATTTTTTATATTTCCACGGGTGGGAATGCAAGATTACATGATCCAAGGTGCTCCTCCAGGTTCCATGGCTGTGACGCATGAAAGCGGTTGGATGACCGCTGATAATTTCGTGAAATACCCAGAACACTTCATAAGACACGCAAAATGTTCGCAAGAAAATAAATGCATATTGGTCCTTGATAATCACGATAGCCACATTTCACCCAAAACCTTAAACATGTGTAAGTTAATCGGCATCCATTTGTTAACCTTACCACCTCACACGAGCCACCGATTACAACCACTAGACGTATCGGTTTTTGGACCATTTAAGAGATATTATAATGAACAGGCAGACGCATGGATGGTCACTCATCCAGGACAAACAATTTCATTAAAAATTATACCAGAATTAGTTGGATTAGCTTATGTCAGAGCGTTCTCACCTTTAAATATAACCAAAGGATTTTCCACCACTGGAATTTATCCCTTCAACCCACATTTATTTGAAGATTTCGCAGGTGCTGAAGCTACAAACAGACCGTATCAGGAAGTGGGCCAGAACCCTGAAAATATCTCCACTATACCAAACACCACATCTGCTTTATTTAAGAGTCCTGAAGAAGTTGGTCCTTATCCCAAGGCACTGCCCCGAAAGAAAAAAGGAGGCCGAAAGCCTGGTCGGACCAGAATCTTAACACCGATACCCCGGAAAAAGATGACCATTGAGGCCGAATAGAATATGAGGGACGAAAAAAAATTAATGAAAACGAAAATTCAAACAGGTCAAACGGAAAATAACTGGTGAAACTCAAAAAACTGATCATTTTGAACAACACAATGCAGGCTGTATCATGTATCAATGTATCAACCCTTCCTAGTCTCCCCTAAGTTAGGTTAGCGCAATTGATTTTTTTTCTATTTTCGGGTTTCATATTTAATGATATTATTCTAGTTACACTTTGATCTGTGTGAGTTGGTAGGGAAGCGATATGTGTTGAATTATGATGAAAACCATTGATTATCATTACTATTATTTATTGAGGTTATTTGTATTGCTATTTACTATTTTCATATTTGTTTTCTTTTTATTATTTTCTGATATTGTCATAGACAGTTCCACTTTAATTTGTGTCAGCTGGTCGGGAAGCGATGTTGATTCCTAATTATACTAGTCGGGCACTAAAAAAAAAGGTGAGCGGTCGTCGGACCACCGTCAGAAGCTTGCTTCTTATGCACAATAGATTGCGAGGTTGGGAAAACCATCAATAAAAATACGCGCAATAGAATGCTATGCTGGGAATTACATTAGGCCCAGTACGTTCTACTAAGTTTTATTTTATATTTTATTGACCATTTTTTCAAAATTTTGACAATATTTGATAATTATTGACCATTTTTCCAAAAATTTTGACAATTTTTGACCATTTTTTCAAAATTGTGACAATTATTGACCATTTTTCAAAATTGTGACAATTATTGACCATTTTTCAAAATTTCTGACAATTTTTGACCATATTTTCTAATTTTAACAATTATTGACCATTTTTGACAATTATTGATCATTTTTGACAATTTTTCAAAAAATTTGTCCATTTTAGACCATTTTTCCAAATTTTAACAATTATTGACCCTTTTTGACAGATTCTGACAATTATTATTGACCATTTTTGACAATTTTTCAGAAATTTTGTCCATTTTTCAAAAATTTTGACAGTTTTTAACAATTATTGACCATTTTTTATAATTATTGACCATTTTTTCAAAATTTTGACAATTTTTTCCCCTTCCGAAAAAATATCAAATAATTTGTATTCCACATGAATTATTTCAAAAAAGGGAAGGGAATTTGGCAGGAGAGTTTCTGGACACCCAGTATATGGTCTGCAGTGAACTATATGAGATACATTGTTTGGAATTGATCGTGAAAAGATTTGGAACTTTCTAAGAATTGTTTTGTGGAACACAATTTGAATAAATAGAAATGGTGAGTACCGTGTAATAATAATTATACAATCAAACCCTAACCTGCTTCCTCCAGCACTGTTCTTCAAAACCAGATCACAGATTTGCGTAAATCGTGCCTTTTTCCTCTAGTTATGATCTGTTTGTTGTTTGTTTTCCGTTTATTTTAGGCGTTTCGTCTAATTTGCATTACCGTTACGTTTTCGTTAACGTCTCTTCTTCTATACCTATACATATCTTACCGTGCGAAAATTCTGAGGGTAATCCTTAAAGTGAATACACATTGGCTGAACTATTCCACCTCGAGGTATGAATAATGGTGGGTACATGTATTGGGCGTTTTATTTTTGACGTTTCTTTCAAAAACGGTGAACGTTTTACATAATATTTTAACGCGAAATTTTCAACGCGAAAATAATTTTTCTTCATAAATATATTTGAATACAGGGTTTGGATAAAGTATGGAACCAAAAAAAGCGTTGGCTTTCCGTATTAACATATTTTCTTTGTTGGCTTGCAACTGCAAGGTGTAGACAAATATGTTTTGTCTTTCTTGATTGCTGCAAACGAAACAAATTTGCAAACTGTATCAACATATATTCGAGACAGTTCAAAATTATTCTGACAATTCAAGTTTTAATGTCATTTAATATAAATGTTCGTCGTGCGGCAAACTAAAAATTCAGAAGAATCAGTTATAGGAATTGAGGAGGATTTTACAAAGGAGATTCAAACTGGAAGAAGCAAGAGCTAAAGGATTAAAGGATATATTAAAATACAATAAATTAATAGTGAATAATCTATGAAACGGAAAGTAATGACCTAATTGACAATGAAAAAATGGAAGAAAATAAATACCATAAAAACAAAGGAACCGCAAGCAGTAAATATCCAAAAGAAGACCCTTCAACAGAAATAAGAAAAATGACAAAATCATGGAATATAAAAAACTGAAGAAACAAGATAAACAAGGTAGCACCGGAAACCAAAAAAGCTACGAAAATGGAAAAAATGTGACTGGATTCAAGGAAAAAACTAACCTAAATAAATGGAGTTTTCTCTGCAAAGTTCTGGTTGATGGGAGAGGGTATCCTTGTTTTATTAGTTCAGTATATCCACTACTACCACAACTAGATTTTAATTATAAAGAACTTGTAACGGTGTTGTTGGTCCACTTCATTAGTTTTGTTGTTTTTCCATTTGAGCTTCTATTTGATCTTCGTTGAATATTTGCTTTAGTAGTTCACAGTCCGAAGAATTGGGAGTTTGTTCTCTTTTTTCTATTAGCTTCTTTCGTGTGGCTCTTACAGTTTTTTTGTATCGATAACTACGTTTTTCTCTTCCATACAACTTCTTGGACCTATTTAATTGAAGCTGTAACTGAGCTATTTCACTCTTTGGATCAATTTCTGATATCAACGGCGAGGGAGCTGTACATAAACTGTCTTCACTCAAACTGCTTTTAGATATCGACAATTGTTGACCTGATTCTACATCCAAAGCTAAATTTGAAGTAGATGGTTCTGGTAATTCCTCTGGCACAGTCTTATCTAGAGCTAAATTTCCACCTAGAACAAATTATTAGACTATCATGGCAACAAAACATATTTAAAAGGGCAAAAACTAAGAGTTTTTTCATTCTTATGTGGGGATATGTTGTAATTACCAACAGATATCTACTTACCCGACAAACGTTTAGGTGGAGAATAAAATTTCCTTGGAACTGGAGATTTCCTATTAGATTTTGGTTTCACAAAGGATAATATTGTAGGAACAGCATTTAACTTTAAAATTTTCTTGCCATCTACACGAGGTTTCTCCCACATTTCAGGAGCAAAATGAATATTAAACAAATTCTTATAATAAATTTTATCTCAATAATTTTAAATCAGATATAACAATTAGAAGTCGAAAAGCAAAGGCTTTTACCTACCTAACATAAACATGAATAGTCTGTTGGAGTCCACTTGTCTCTTCTAATTTCAATGAGCCATTCTTTTCTTCTAGATGGATCTCTAGGAAAACGTTTCATAAGAAACCCTTTTTTAGCAGAATTACTGCAATCTATTGCAGCACAGCCCGGCATTTCCAATGTTATTATCTAGAAAAAAATCAAAACTTGATGAATAGTATATTTCTAGGGTTAAGCAAGATAGCTTACCAAATTTCACGAGTTTTCCGATTCGAAATAAAATTATTTATAGGTCAAAATACAAGTCTTTCAATTGTCTAAAAGCAAAACACCTCCTTTTCACTGAATATTCACAAAAAAAGCACAAAACCAATCATTCTAATCACAAATATAACAAGCACTATAAGAAACTTCATATACACCAAACGTAAACAAAGAGATTTTAGCCTCAATATGGCTGCCAAACTGCCAGCCAATCAAAAACGGGTTACCCTATTGTCGCCACTGTCTTGTATATGGTCACTGTATAAAAAGAGTACCTACACTGCCATCTGTTATCGAATATCGAAGGACTCTCTCTCTTTCTCTCTCCTACTTTCTACCTTTGTGTATATTTCTTTCTTGCGATAAACGTTTAACGCAACCTTGTTGCAAGTCATATTAGAAGTATAACTTCAATAATAATGGATCAAGAATAATAGAATGTTGTAAAACAAATATTCTTATAGTCGCTAATATATTCTTCCAACATAAAAACATCCACAAGTATACAAGAAAAGGGAAAAACAACACAGAAATATGTATAGACGATTACGTTCTTGTGGAAAAAGATAAAAGGAATTTGGGAGAAGATGTAAGAGTAATGCGAGGACCGGAAAAAATACTGACCATTACATGGTGGTAGCAAAAGTTAAAAGGAAAAACAAACTTAACAGAATTATTAAGAATATAAAGAGAAACATACAATATACGAAACAATAAAAGCATACAAGTTCAAAGAAAATGAGGTAGCTAGAAAATACACAGAACTCTCAGAAAGAAAAATTACAGATGAAAATTTAATAAAAAAAAGTGTAGAAGAAACATGGAAATAATTTAAAAGCAACATCTCAGAATCCGCAAAAGTTTGTGGAATATTCAGGTCCAATAAAAACAAAAAGCAAATGTCATGATGGAATCAAGAAATTAGTCAGGAAATTAAATCTAAAAAAAATGAAATAAATATTTAGAGAACAGAACGGAACATAATTACCAGGAATATAAAAAACAAAGGCAAATAGTCAAAAATGTAGTCAAAGAAGAAAAACAGAAGAGCTGGGAACTTTTTGGTATAAAATTGGAAGAAAACAGTAAGGACAACCAAAAACTGTTCTACAGAACCATAAAAAAATGGGAAGTAATAAAATAGTAAGCGCATCGACAGTTAAAGACCAAAAAGGAAAAATATTAACAAATGTTATTAAAATAATGGATAGATGGAAGGAATATTTTCAAAAACTATTAGTTACTACTTTTAATGAAGAATCAATAGAAATGTGAAAAAGGATTAAGAAACGAGCGATGCTATGACGTTGATTGACATTATAGAAGCAATACAGATATTAAATAACGGAAAAGCTGCAAGACATGATAAAATAACTTCAGAAATGATGAAAAATTTGCTAGAAAAAGGAAGAGAATTGCCTTTAGATGTTTGTAATAAGTCATGGTCTGAAGAAAAAATACCAGAAGATTAGCAGACAGGATTAATTTTACCAATACATAAAACAGATGTGCAGAAGTTACAGGGGTATAGTGTTGTTAAGTTCAGCCCTGAAGGTGTACGAAAAAAACATTGATAAGAAATTAAAAATGCATATAGTACCAACTTTGGATGAAGCTCAAAGTAGGTTCCGGGTAGGAAGATGTGTACACGACCACATATTTACAGTTAAGCAAATCATAGAAATAACACAAAATAGCAAAACAAAGACATAGACTTGAAGAAAGCTTTTGACAGAGTTTGTAGAAAGAAAATATGGGACATACTAGAAGTAAGGGAAGTTGATAAAAAACTAATAGGAGTGATAAAAAGTATTTACAGAAAAAACATAAACTATGTAAACAAAAATAACCGAGCATCTGAAACATTTGAGACAGGAAGGTGGAGCTCTAAGCCCAACTTTATTCAATATTTTCATGGACCACATAATAAAGCAAAACAAAACAGATACACAGGGGCTTTCTGTAGGTATGAAGCAACTTAGACCAGTAAAGATACGTGAATGTGCATTTGCTGACAATCTAGTTATAATGGTCAATACAAAGAGAGGTCTTCAAAAAAATATAGACATATGGAATAGGACTCTAAAATTGGATGGAATAAAAATAAATGCAAATAAAACAAAAATAATGATGATAGCAAAAAATATACGAATTAACGAAAGTATAATCGAACAGGTTACCTACTTTAAATACTTACGGACAGCAATTGACATCACTGGTAACCAGGAAAGGGATATTATGGAAAGAACAGAAAAAGCCATAAAAACTTACTGAAACCTGGATTTATTAATAAAAAAGAAATCTGAAAAAGAACCAAAATGACAGTATTCCAAACAGTTTTTAGACCGATACTTATCTATGGCAGCGGATTGTGGGTGCTGGACCAAAAGATGGAGAGCAGAATACAAGATATGGAAATGAAATACCTGAGATCTGTGAAAGGAATAACAAAACGAGACAGAATAAAGAATATAGAAATAAGAGAGGAGCTAGAAATAAAATCCGTGATAGACTACATAGAAGAAAGACAATTGAGCTGGTGGGGACATCAACAGCGAATGGAGGATACTAGACTAATTAAAAATGTATGGGAAGCAAAGGTGATTGTTAAAAGAGACAGAGGTAGACCAAAAGAATCGTGGGATAACAACATATAGCAAATATATTGAACGAAAGAGAAAAAATAATGATAGAAGCAAAACAATTAGCAACAAATATGGAATGGAAAACAGTTGGAACAAACCTATTGTTATGGTTTCGTTGTTACCACTAAGAAACTCACCTACCTTCGTGAATGTAACCAATAAACCATTTCATTTAATTAAATAACCAATCCAGCGATCTTTTATCTCAGGGGTGTTTCAATAGTTATTGATAGATATAATTATTGTATTTTTTATTAAATAATATATAAGAAAGAATATGTTTGGAAAACAACCCATAATAAACAATTCAATTGAACAAAAAATGCAATACTAAACTTCACAAATAAATTTGTATTAATTACTATCAACAGAATAACAATATTTATCAAATTTTTGTGATATCACCAAAATTCTTTTTTAAAATATTCATAAACACCAACTGTATTTAACCATGGACATTCCATACAAAAACTGCTCCTTCACATACCATGTCATAGTATATGCATAATTTTAACTATTCCACTATTTGGACGATGACAAAAACATACTTTTCGTTTATTTATTCGGAAAATTTTGGTTTTTTGACTTCTTTTCTCCTGTCGAAAAAAATCTTTTCTTTAAAAAAAATTTGCTTGGAAACCATTTCTCTCAAATTTATCGGCACATAATTAAGGCCTATCAATACATTTTTTCTTTTTATTTTATATTTTGACCAAGAATTATCGGTATTATAAAATTTAAATGTTATTTAATGTACACAATTATTAAAAGTATAAATATGCGTTGTTTTCCAGACATATTTTTATGTAATCCAACATATACCAATATAACATCCAACATTAAAATTCTTTAAAATATCGAATGTCTGGTCGATACAATAATAATATATACAAAATAGAAATTTTGTCTTTGGTGGAATTTGCAAGATATAACTGAATAATCCTCAAAAGGACACGTCTCGACTTTTTCCTTATTTACACATTCAATATTTGTTTCGTGGTGATGTCCGCTGGGTACGGAAACATCGGAATCAAATGGTTATCTATGTTTGAAAACGACTTGTGAATTATGACAATGCATATAAGTAACTATCTATTAGGAACATCTTTGAAAATTGATATCTGTAGATGGAAATACACTTTGGAATATTTTTTTCTCAAACAGAAAATATTTCATTGACAATTGCAGGACATTTTTGTATTCCCTAAGTGACTTTTCACACCTTAGTCAAGTTTGGTTTGTTGGAAATTCTTTTTTTGGAATGCTGGTCTCCAGGGGCCGTATTCTTGACTGGGGGATTAGACCTTCCGAAGAAAACACATATTTTGTCTCTATTTGTCACTGAAGTGACAAAGACAGAAAATTTCGCGATACAGCGTCAGGAGACGGGACCCATTCTCTAAATTTTTGCTTTGCGTTATTCAAAATAGTAATTCGTCCTAATCCCAACTTGTTTGGAATTTCAGAACAATATTGAAAATAATACAAATTTTGTCGCTTATTGCTCAAAAGATTCGTATTAATGCTTGAATGATACTCTTTGTCAACTTGTGAGTATGGTTTACTTGATGATGAATTGCTGGGTCCTTTTATTTTTATTAGAGCTTGTCTCCAATTCACCTTTTACTTACCGAACACAAGTTACATAACCTTTACACTACACTTTATCTGACGAAGTTAAAATACTTTAGTTTGTAAGTAAGTAAGATGGTGTGAAGTGTTTAGTATCAGTGCTGGTGTAGTTTAAATGTCACTTTTATTCGTATATCGTCAACGGTTCCAGAATTCTCAAGTTAGCAGATTTTATTTAATTCGCTAACTGCTGCCTCTTGTTTTGAGTGATATGTAATTTTGACATCATACTAATGCTGGGCATTAAGTTCATAATAATATGGAAATTTCATTAAACCCAATGATGATGAACATTTTCATACCAACCATTAGAGTTTTTCTTCTTCCAAAAGGGATATGGTGTAAGAAACACAGTCTGCCTAATGTTATAAAAGTGTCTCCTTGTTCTATCAACTGTTTAAGTAAGCGTTCTGTGAAAATATCTTCTTCCAAAATATCAGAAGTACCTACTGCATACCGCCGTATCTCGTTTTATAATAAAGAGTATTATACTCGATACGTCCAGTTTCTTTTCCAGTATTTTCAATTTCTGATACGAATTAGGTGGTTTTGCATCGAGCTATTTTTCTTCCGCCTCAAACTAATTCAAACACCAAAATGTGATCGGATCTTTTAGCATTATGGCGTGTATTTTCTAGAGAAGCGGGCAAGAGCGAACAAAAGCGAGCATTCTCCATCAACAATCATCTAGTGAGTATGGGCAAACGTTTGTTTATTCGCGCTCACAAAAGAAGGAGGGGAAGGCGGAATATAAAAGAAAATACTTGTTCATACTTTCTTTGTAGGTCTTGACCATCCATTTTCCGCATATTGCACGAACCATCTTTGAATATGTTTGCTGGATACTCATTTGAATTTTTTTTTCGGGCCGAGATGGGAATCTCATGTTCGAATGGGTCCAGGATCCACCTCAAACTCGCTGTTACCCCCGCCTTGGAATCACTACCCTAGCATACCTCGAGACGGGTGGCGGTCCCTCGCACACTCTCCGCTCACACCGTCTCTTCTCCCTAACTTTCACTCCTACCTCTCATGCTATATCGAGTCCCTCTTTCCCCCCATTACCTTGCTCTCTACTACGCCACTTACCCATCCATTCCTCCTCCCCCTCAACATTATCACCTCCATGTTCTCCCAATACACCGCCTCCCCTGGTTTCCTCTCCAACTTCTTCAGCACTTCCTCGTTCCTCCAGCATCTGAACACATGCCCCACATCATCCTCCACTTCACACTTATCGCACACTCCAGTCTCTCTCTTTCCAATTTTGTGGAGGTACCCTACTCTCGACTCATGGCCAGTAAACACCTGTGTCAAGAAGTAGTTCACCTCCCCGAATTTCCGGTCCATCCAATCTTTCCTATTCCCAATCGCTCCTTTTGGCGCGCCCTCATACTCCTCCCACCTTCACTCCATTTCCTACTCCATCCATTCCTGTACTTCCTCTTTGGTCGCACCCCTCCAGCGTTTATTCCTGGCTCTAGCTCTAGCCATCCAACCACACCCCTAGGTATTTGACAGACTCCTCCATTCGAATTTTCCTTCCCTTCGCCATCACCATCACCTCCACTTCCTTCGTCTTGCTCCGTCCCTTCACTAGCAACCCCACCGTCTTATCTTCCGCCACTTCTAGTCCGCACCGCTCTATCTTCTCCATTTGTAACTTGACTCACTAAATTTCACTTTCGCTCATCACAAAAGGCAATGAATTGTATTTGCTTTGGATCTTTTTGTTCCAAGATGCTCTTCCCGATCTTTTTGCATATTTGATATTAGGAAATTGTTCCGAAACGATTAATTATTACCAGAGATCTAAAACGCACAAGTTCATATGAAAATTAGTTCGGTTAGAGCATGAGCAACTATCATCCTGCGCTCGCTTCGCTACGCTCGCTCGTGCATTAATAGTTTCGGGCTGCTAAAGCTCGTTTTCTACCCTTGTGACACAATGTACTATAATTTTATGATGATGACATTGGCAGTGAGTTTTCCAGAAAACAGTGCAATTTTCAGCTCAATCACGACCGAGGGCTGATTTTCACCGAAAATCAAGTGAAAAAGGCATTGTTGTATATCGTTAAATATGTATACGAGGGTACAAAAAATGGTCATTCAAAAATAACTTCTGTATTCATAAAATTGATATTTTTTTAACCCGGGATCGGTCGCGTTGTTAGTTTTTGTATTTTGCGTATAAAATATTAATAAATCATTTAATTCTGGCCGCCGTCCAGGAATGCCTCTAGTAGGTCTCCGTCAACACACTGGTGTAGGTGGAAGGGAAAGGCTCAAGCCACATCCGAGTTATGTGCACTTGTTAATCTGAACCTAACGCCCGACCAATACGCGTTGGCAGATTGTTAGGAGAAATCTAACGGCGCGACCAATTGCATGTGATTTTTCAAAACAAGTTCTCACAACTATTGCAAAGTAAAGTGTTCAAAATGGATGCAAAACAAGAACAACAATTATTAAAATGGTACAATGAGATAGATTCTTATCGTGAAATGGACTCTGACAGTGAAAATGAAAATGAAGATAGTGGCGTCTCTCCTGCGCATAGTGTACATAGTACGGATCTCGGTACGAATGCAAATCAATCGGATTCAGTGAGCAAAAATTCCTTCATTGCTGACTTAGATTCGCCTGTGCCTTTAATTGAAAATCAACATAGAGTACCTATTTTTGTAGATAATATTGTACTGAATGGATGAAGCATAAACCCGATTTACCTCGAACCAAAACATGTAAACATAATCTGATAGCGCAGCTTCCAGATGTCAAGAGAGTTGCGAAGAAGGCCCGGACTCCACTACACTGTTAGAAATTGTTTTTTCCTGACGATGTACATGAAATTGTACTTTATAAGAATCAGAAGCTTTCTCAGTTACCAGCGAGAAAGTGACTGTCAATCAACTGATTTTATAGAAATGCATGTCCTTTTAGGAGTATTGTATATGGCAGGAGTTAAGAAAAGCCAATATGTCAACCCTACTGACCTATGGAGTACTGATGGAATGGCACCTGATTATTTTGCCTCTGATATGTTCCAAAGGAGATTTCACTTACTTATGACAAATCTGAGTTTTGATGATGCAACCACAGAAAAAGAAAGAGCTAAGTGTGACAATTTGGCGCCAATTCAATTTTTTTTGAAGATCTTGTCAAAATGTGCTCCAATAATTACAGTGTTGAAGAGTATGTAACAATAGAGTATCTGAGTATTGCGTCACAAGAAAGAGCAACCGCTGGCCATTGACCGTATTTTCCACATTGTTGAACATAGCATCAATAAATGGGCAAATAATTTGCAAAGCTAATACAGGTGTTATTACAACAAGAAGAAAGTATAGTGGATCTTTCAAAGCAGCTGACACGCCGTGCATCAATCCCAACATTACCCCTGACGCTCCGAAGAAAAATAGCAACCGTCGATGGAAATAACTTAAATGTGATTGCCGCAGCACCCCAAAATATACAGACGAAAATGAGATGTAGGTATTGCCCGATTAGGAAAAATCGTTTCACCATGCAACGCTGTGGAACATGTGAATTTCCAATTTGCAAGGAGCATACCATGGCAACCATATCGACATGCACCTCCTGCGCCGCCCATGAATAAGATTCCGATAAAGAAATGTTGATTTAACTCTTCCATTATATTCGTTGTTCTAATTATCTTTGTTAACACGTTGACTGCGTCTCCCAAAATCCCGGTTATTATTTTAGTTCGATATAAGTCCCCGGGGACCGTTAGCATGAGATTATCTTGACATGGTATCGGTCGCCGGTGACCGATAGACAAACACTCGGTCTGTGCCATCTTATTTCTTTTCCAAAAACTATTGCAGACATTTGTGAATACATTGCATGTGAAGCTAAATTTTGCTCCGCATCAATCTCCGGCGACCTATGCCGCACCAAAGGGTAGTGTTATTTACTTTTTGAAAAATGCTTCAGGTTATTTATTTTGCTTCATTTTTATAATTTACAATTCTTAACAAAAGTAAAGATTATGAAAAAATGTAATAGTTATTACACAAAACTAAAGAGAAATTCTTAGATCAAAAATAAAATAAGTATCATTTCAAAATCAAGTATAATAATTATGTGTGCAATAATTTATAGAAGCAAGGAAGACACATGCCTGGTTTTCCAGGACAATCTTCACAAAAATTAGTGCGCAAATTTTGATAGCATCACTTGCAAATTTTCCATTTTTTTCTTTCTGGTTCAGTCGGTTTTACGAAAGTGTGAACTCTTTTACGAGATGAGGTTCCAGGAACCGTTGTTGGAGACTCCCCTAACTGTTCCGCTAGAGTTTTCCTAAATTTGGTAATTGACATTTTTTTATTTGAAATTATATTGTAAATGATCCATGCATTTACAACACATGTTCCAAATAAAAATTCATTCATAAGTTTCCTATACCATTTCATGCCTCGACGTAAAACAGAGTGATACGAGGACATCTGGTCACTAAAGTCAACACCTTTTTTAGCTTTATTGTAATCTACAACAGACTTAGGTCTTACAATTTGTTCGCCTTTTCTGGATTTCTTTCCAGTCTCTTGAACATCGCAGGTGTGCGTAGGATCTGTAGTTAACATTAAAACTGGTCTTATATCAATCCATTTTATAATTTTGACGCACCCATTTGCTGTCCATTCGTCTCTCCTTTTTTTTTATTTTTTTGAAAAGATTTCGGTATACCCTTTCTGTTTGCACGAAGTGTTCCGCAGAAAGCAATTTTTTCCTCGAAAAGTTTCTTAGCGAGAGGTAAGCTACTGTAAAAGTTATCTGCAAAAAGATAATGTCCTTCTTTAGCTTCTACAGACCTAAAGTTCTAGTACCATTGTTTCTGAATGCTGTTGTCCTTCAACTTTTTCATGTTTGCCAGTATAAACAATAACCTGGATTGTGTTGTGTATCCGTCAATAGTGCACAACTTAATAGTTTGATTCCGTTTTTAAGTGTTTTATTCGGTATATATTGTAACGGATTGAAAATACAAGAGCATT
The DNA here is from genome assembly GCA_947563755.1 of Lochmaea crataegi. Lineage (NCBI taxonomy): Eukaryota > Metazoa > Arthropoda > Insecta > Coleoptera > Chrysomelidae > Lochmaea > Lochmaea crataegi. The sequence continues at coordinate 17,604,994 of OX387435.1, forward strand.
CAAAATAAAGTTTAAATCTACTAAAAAACTTAGCAGCAACTGAATTTGATAAAAAGTATTTATGATTATAAGCATTAAGGATTGTTATCATGGAATAATATAATAGTAAAATACCTATGTATGATTTATTGTAAAGTAACTGATAATACTTACAGTTTATACTAGGTACAATTATCAAAACTATCTTTTCATATTTTTTAAAAATATTAATTGATGAGAATAGTAAGAAAAAAGGGTGGAAACACATTATTTGGAGTCTTTTCATAAATTACTGAAACAATTCAAAGTCTAACACTAGAATCGAAAATTCTTATCCACCAAGACTTCAGTTGTGAACCTAAAAAATTAAACTATAGTAACACTTGTAAATAAAAAAAGAAACACATAATCTGCAACTAAAGGGTGCAAGGACATGTTATAAAAGGTTTTGAATAACCAAACAACCAAACAACATTTAATATTATGTTTTATGTAGATTATAATTATATGTGTAAAAAAGGTGTGTGTAAGAAAATCAAAAATACCAAAATAACTTTTGAACATCCTCGTATATCAGTTTTGACACAAGTTTTATTAAAAAATTTAATATAGTGACCTGTGACTTGTGTGTTTACTAAAAGTACAAACTCCAAGAGGATGGCTCATTCCAGTTTTTTCACTTGCACAATAAAGTCTAAGAAAAAGTAGGGAGTCAACATACCTTGACTTTTGACAGATGGACATTTTGAAGTTTAAAAGAATGGTAAATTTAAAATTCTTCACGTGCTGAGAAATCAACAAGATTTCTTTTAACAATCTCACGGATTTGTTTATGGACGACAAATTTTTCTTCCTGAAGTAAGAAGGAAAGAAAATAGATTAGAATCCGATCCTATTTCCCTGAGCATCTGAAGAAGAAGGACTAACAAGAAAAAATAAGGTACCTAATTCTTTCTTCCTACAATATAAAAGAAAACGAAAGTTATTTATTAAATAATAAGAATAATATTCTAAACAGATTTGCTATAGCTAAAAAAAATAACTCTAGATAGAGACTTAAAGGCCATAATAATAATAAAAAAGACAAACAAAAACAATAAATCCATTTAAACTAAAAAAAGCAATTATGGAGATTTGACATATTCATTATTTACTTTAGTATTTATATATTTATGTATTATTATTAGATTCTAAACATCTATCTATTTTTTTCTTTTGCTTGTAGACTAAACAAGTTTCTAGTTTTCCTTTATGAATTAATACTTTACTAAAATTAATTTCCACTTGCCTTGTTGGTCGATAAGCAATTTTCATCATTGATTTTGTACTTATATGATAACCATTGTTTTTGTAAATACTGCTCACTTGCAAACTGATTTCTTGAACTTAGCAATTATTTTTACTATTCTTCAAGTGTGGAAGGGATGGTAATACATCATACATAATTTGCCACTATGTTATATTTAGTTTCTCAATAAAAAATATGATAATTCTTCGTTTAATTCAACAACTTGTCTATTATTGAACAGCAATTTTGGAGATAATTAATAAGAGTGCGTAGAGCATCGACTCCAAACACAACTAACGAATCTGACTGAGATAGGTAGTTTTGTGCTTTATCAGAGTAAGTTACAGGGTTGTACTGAGAAAGAAAGGTCAGGTAAATTTAATAAAATTTTAATAGGTGGAATTATATAAAAAAATAAAAGATCATTAACTGTATTCAATACTTTGAAAGTTTCTATTAAGTATTCCCAATGCTGTTTTGATTTGGTACAACCTATCGCTAGTGTCTAAGAATGTATCTTCGTTGTTGCAAAAATGTAGACGCCGAAGTAAGAGAAGAAATCTATCTCGTGGCATTGTATTTGCTATAAACTCGTTTCTAAACATAGAATCTTTGGACCAATAAGAGTTGAGTGAAGGAAGCGAGCTAAAACCCATCACCAGAATAATAGAGAAAAAACCCATCAGTTCATTTTTGCCTGTGTCCACCCAAACGTCTAATCTAGACTTTGAAGCTCTTCGCCCTGTTAAACTTAGTTGAGCGAATCTATTGGTCTCTTCAACAATAATTTGCCAAATATCTTCAGTTACAAAAAGTTTATAGACATCCAATCCCATCCAGCAATTCGTCATCGTTAGCGAACTAATATATTTTATAATTGTTTCATTGACGCTTCGTAAAAACTTTTATGTTTTATAAAGTATTAATTCGCGATAAATTTGTTGCGCTTAACTGTTCTGTCACTGAAATTGTTTTGAATGCGTTCTTACAGTAAAATTATAAAATAATTATAGAATAAGTTATAAAACTATTTTATAAACATTTATAAAATACTTTTTATAGAGCATATTAGCTCTGAATGATACTTTGCTCTAAAAGCATTATATAATGGTGTTTTTTAGGATTAATTTATCGCTATGAAGGCAATAATAAAACTGTTGGTTACGAACATATTTACTAATATTAAAATTGTTTTTTAATTGTTATTAATAAAAGTAAATTGCTTTCTGCAGCAGATTGGTATAAAAGCAAGTAATTATAAAATTGTTGTTTTATAGCTTTACAAAGTTAAAAAACAAGTATGTTACATAAGGAGGTTTTTAAAACTTTAAAATATTAACACAACAATAATTATAAAACTGTTATAAAATAGCCTTCATTTTTATTTGGTCTAACGATATTTTTTGTTTGCACGTACAAACAAAATGTCGTACAGTAGCTGGAAAAAATTAAAAGAAGTGGTACATTTTACAGAAAACTTAAAAGTAAATATCATGAGATCGTAAGTGTTCCACAGATAGGAAGCACTAGTGGCTATATATATATATATATATATATATATATATATATATATACATCCTTCTATCGTTAGAGCGTCCAGACAAAAATGTGCTTTATAGCGTCCGACGTCGTTTTCTGCAGATATAGTGTTAATTGAGCTGAATACTTTTTAATATAGATAAAGGATGGTTAAAATAAATGGAAAAAAGGACTTTGGCACGGAAAACACAACATTGCTGTATATTTTCCTAACATTATGGCGCCCTTTCAGTCGATGGACAATTGGGCGTCTCTTATATTCAGCATTACGTATATATGATAGCCTTTAGGGCGTCAATTTTGTTATTGCGTTGTTGCCGCAGTAAGTACATATCTGCTATTTACAGAAAATAGGAGGACAAATAAGATATAATGTGGTTATTGTAAGTAGGAGGGAACTATAATATGTTATTGCAATGAAATTTCAGAGTTATTCATTTAACAAGTTACAAATACTCAAAATATTGAAGACAGTGAACTTAAATAAATCTTCGAATGGACAATTTCTTCACAAAATTGCATTAATTTCAGAATTACATGATAGTTATTATTTTATATGGTGTTTGTTAGGTACTAGTTGAAGAATAGCTATTTATGTAGGCAGTTACAAAAAATATGATTTTTTGTGACATTTGTGATCATTCAGGACACGAGTATTGTCGGTGAAAAGTTTTAACCCTAGTTGAGAACTAATATTTTTCCTGCGTAGATAAATAATTTATTTCCTTAAAATTGTGGGTTACGGGAAAATACTATAAGGGAAGTGATGTGATGGAGTGATTTTGACGTTTCGAGATTCGAATGGATCTACACGTTTCATATTAGTCCAAAAAACCCATTTTTAAAAAATGTCGGTCGGTCAGTTGTCAACACGATAACTCAAAAACACTACCGAATTTTTCAATGAAATTTTATAAGTAGGTTCAGAACATAAAAACTGAGGCTAAGTTAGTAAATGATTAAAATCTGATTTACAGTTTTTCGGAAAATTCCATTTTCATGCAGTTTTCTCAATTTTCCACCCGAAATAATTTTTTTAACGAATAACTGACAAATTTGTTGGAATCTTCGTATCAAAAAACCTCCTATACAAAATTTCTCCGAAATCGGAATCAAATTTTTTTTGGAAATTTCCTTCAGCTTTAATCCTGTATATTATCTACAATATAAAATGAAATAATTCAAATGTAGTAAGTAATTGAGATGCATGTTAAACATTTTGCAGTCCTGACCCAAAAATTGTAAATTTTGGTTTATATTGAATGTATGGAAAAAATTATGCAGTATCATGTATTTTAATACGCGGAATCCATTTCTTGTAGTAGTGTTATGAAATTTTTGTTATTAAAAAAATGTTTTCTTAGTTTTTTTCAAGTAAAGTATTAGAAAACAAATTTTGGGTGAAAACTAATAGCCTCGTGCATAAGGTGAAGTCATCTGAGTACATCAACTGGTTCAAATAATATTCTAATACATCAGTCGGAGCTAGATATCACGTTTATCCTTAGTGCCACGAAACAACAACATTAACAAAAGAAGTAAGTAGATATCGTCAAGGACCAGATTTTAAAAATATTCATACATACAGTCTGCTCCAAAATTCAGTGACGAAACAAACACATATTTTTTATGTAACACCCTGTATTTCTTAATATCTTTCGATTCTCTTCGAAGAGCTGATTTCGAAAAACTATAGCACTTGGAGTCAAATGGTTATAGTTTCTAAATTCCAGGGTGTTGAAAATCACTTTTTTAACTTCAAAGATTTTTCAGCTAAAACAATTGATTATTTAAAAAAGAATGGATGTCCCTATATTTACTTGGGTTTAGTTGGGTTCTTCAATCAATTTTGGAACATCCTATATATTCATGAATACTTATAAAATCTGCCTCTTGGCGATATCGGCTACTTTTATGTTTCATACATCAATATTGTGTATAGGAAAAGGAATAACTTTTGACCCTTGTACTAATATTTCTGTTGTTAAAAAAAATTGAATTTTTTGTTATTAATCTAATGAAATTATGTCATATCAACCTGTTGTTGGTTTTCCAATGAGTCTTTCAGTTGGTTCTTGCTGATTTGCCATTCCAAATGAAGTATTATATACAGGGTGGTCCGTAAGCAATGGTCCAAAGTGAAATGGGAGATTTTTGGCCTGAAAATATTACAATCTCTTGCAACTTGCTTTAATCAAATATTGATAATAGAAAAGATACAGGGTGGCAAAGTTTGAATGTAAAAGATGTTTTTTCTCAGTAAATTGAAAGATTTTGGATATACAAACGTAAAAATTAAGAGATGGGGGTTTTAAGGCATGAGAAATCGTAATATGATATCCGTTTTGATGTATTTCCTAGAGGGCGCCAAATGAGCTAAGTTGTTGGTGTAACTGTGCGCTTAACTTTTTCATCGTTAACGCTATCTCTCTTTTTATTGAAAAATATTAAAACTACATCATTTGCGACAAAAATAAATATGTATCATTAGTCTCAAAAATTAATAGTTTTCGCATTTTAAAAACCCCCTACATAATTATTATTTTATTCATTAGCACAAATAACACCGTACACTAACTAACGTCGTTAGTTAGTGAACGATGCAAATAATAGCGTTAGTAGGCGCTGATGTCAGCAAATTTATCATCACAAGAATTAACATAGTAGGTGCCGATGTCAACAAGTTAATCATTCGTGTTTTGACAGTTAATCTCATTACACTCTTGAAGTACGAAACTATTCAAACACCTTGTTTCCTGAAAGCTGGATTGGTCGTGGTAGTCCCTTTCCTTGGCCAACACGCAGTCCAGAATATAACCCTTTGGATTTCAGTTTATGGGGCACAATGAGGGAAATAGTTCACAGAAACCCTATAAATAGTCGAGTTCAACTTTGGCAAGAAATCAGAGCAGCAACAAATTTTTTTACGCCAATGACATTGTTTAATATTAGGCGATTTTTCATGAAACGCATGGATAAATGTATCGAGATGAATGGCGGACATATTGAACAATTACTGTGAAATAATATTTAAATTTTGTTGTTGTATTTTTCAATAAATTTTTCTTTTTTCTCTTGATTAAAAGTTATTGAGTTCATAATGGTTGCTTTATTAATATGTCAAAGTACTAATAAATAAAATGCAAATTACGTGGAGGGTTTTTAAGATGCGAATATCTTGAAAACTAGCAACCTTTGAGACTTATGATAGGTATACATTTTTTTCACAAAAATGATGTCATTTTAATATTTTTCAATGAAAAGCGAGATAGTGTTAACGATAAAAAAGTTAAGTACACAGTTACACCAAGAACGTAGCTCATGTGGCTCCCTCTAAAAAATACATCAAAACGGATATGATATTATGATTTCTCAGGAACTAAAACCCCTATCATCAAATTTTTACGTTTGTATATCCAAAATCTTTCAATTTACTGAGAAAAAACATTTTTGACATTTCAACTTTGCCTCCCTGTATCTTTTTTATTATCAATATTTTATTGAAGCAAGTTGCGTCAGATTGTAATATTTTCAAGCCAAGAATCTTCCATTTCACTTTGGACCATTACTTACGGACCACCCTGTATATATATTTTTATTGTTTAAAAGTATATTTTGCAAATTTTTTTAATTTCATTCAACTATTCGAGAGCTATAAGACCGAGGCAGGAATAAATGCGGAACATAACACCATCTATGCTACAAAGTGTTAGAGTAGACCTTAATGCCCGGTTAAGTCATGTCTACTGGTCAATGATGAACAAGCTGAACATTTATTGTAAATTTTCTTTTGTTTATTTTGGTAATTTAAAATCAAAAACTGACCTATTTGGGGAATTTTTAATAGTACTTTTTATTTAGCTTATAATAAATTTATGCGTTACTTGGACGCACCCTATATACAGGAACGTATCTAAGAAATTAAGATCTGGGAAGTAACTTGGGACTTGGATTTTAAATGAAAAAGAGATTCATTCATATTGTTTCATGTATAATTTGCGTATATTGTTTCGCGTTTACGGCGTCCACTGACCATCTGCATACAACGTGCTAACTCTTTTTTTTTAAGAAAACTAAATATTTTTATGATCGAAGAATACGTACAAGTACATGCAATGGAAACGCACAAAGAAGTAAGAGATAAAGGCTGTAGTTCATTAAATTCGAATGATTTTGATTTTTGTATCCCTGCAGGATTTTTTTTCAATCTGAATAACTTTGTAGTACCTATTGTAGGACTTTTAAGTTTCTCTGTGTATATGTAGATTTTATAGTAGAAAACTTTTTTTTGTATTGTGTAAAAATTTACTTTTTATTTGTCCCATATTCGACATTGTTTTATAATTACTACTTACTAGGTATTAAAACAATAAAATCTAGATTTATAACCTAATTAAAGTGGGTTTCTTTAACACGTTTTAGCTTCCAAATAAATTTAGGGGTAGTCAACATAATATAATATTGACATTATACTTGTCTTTTAGATGACCGAGAATAGTTTGTATATAATGCCCTACTCAATAATTAATTATACAGTGAACGTCTAAATTATGGAATATTATCATTGTTCCGAGAACCGTCGAGTTTTAAGGGAAATCCCGAAACAGGTCGATTTTTGTTGTACAATGCCCATGTTATAACGTACATGGAGTAGGGATGACGTAACCGGTGTAGGTGTAATGACGTAATCGTTAATTTTTTTAAATAGAAATCGGTATAATGTGACACCTCATTTGAACGAGAATTTAATTATCTATTTAACGACATTACATTTTTAACTAAAATATTTTTTTAAGGGTACGAAAACAATTTTTTTTTATTTAAATTCAATCAAATTACAATTAATGCTTGAATCCATGACTTTCTGAAATACTTAAAAAAGCAAAAATAAGTAAAAATAATAATGGACACGAAAAGTTCTCTCATAAACACTGAAACTTTTTGTCATATGTAATTCAAGCAAGTGATAGTGGCATAATTACTGTAATATTTATTGTCGTAAATGTTTTGATTTTGTGAATTGTTATCAGTTGTCAATTGTAATTTTTACTTTTGAATAGTGAATTATGGCTCACCTAAATGAATCACAACGCATAGAAATATTAATCCTTAGCGGATGCGGAGATAAAAAAAAGAACACAGAACGAGGTATGCAATTTATTCAACGCAAAATATCCCGTCAGACCCATCAGCCAATCAACAGTAAGTAAAATAGTCCGAAAATTTGGAGAAACTAGGCACGTTAAACAGATTCCAAACGCAGGGCGTCCTAAAATTGAAGACAATGTGAAACTTGATATTTTATTAAATGTACATGACAATCCTCACAGTAGTTCAACACAAATGGGTGAATATGCTGGAGTTTCCCAAAGATCGGTATTACATATTTAAAAAAAAAGAAAAATACCATCCCTACAAAATTCAACTACATCAGGAGTTAAACGACGACGATCCCGATCGCCGGCTTCAATTTTCTGAAATTATTCAGGATTTATGTATCCCCAATCCACTTTTCATCAATCAAATCCTTTTTTCCGATGAAGCAACATTTTTTATACATGGTACCGTAAATCGTCAAAATTGCAGATATTGGAGTCAAGAAAACCCGTATTGGATGACTGAGGCACACACGCAATATCCTCAGAAAGTGAATGTATGAGGTTTGTTCCAACCAGCGTCAGAAACCGTCAGGATTCTGCGCAGTAACTTAAATACGTTCCAACCAGACATACAAACGATTAGTTAACGATCAGTTTCTTGTTCCAACCAAAATTTAAAACGGTTTGAAAACTATCAGAACGGTTTACGGATTTTCTTCTGACCACTAATCTGGCGCATGCGAATCGCTGTGTTTTTATTTTACAGTTTCTTTCACTGTTTCATTGAATTGCAGCATAACCTTAAAGTGTGAATTGTGTTTGTATTTAGATATAATTAAAACTAGAACTTTTAAAGTGTGAATTGTGTTTGTATTTAGATATAATTAAAACTAGAACTTTTAAAGTGTGAATTGTGTTTGTATTTAGATATAATTAAAAAGCTTGGTTTTATTCCTAATTTTGATCATAATAAAAATCGTGTAAGCCTTTGGATCTGCTGATTAACGATGCCAACACAAGCGCATGTACAGTACAGACTGAAGTTGTAAGATGTTCCAACCAAAAACATAAATTGATCAGGGATCAGATTATTTGATAGACATGCGCGTTGAAAACGATTTGAAAATAGTTGGAAATCAGTTTGTGATTTGTGGTTGGAACAAACCTATGGGCAGGGATCATCAATGACAGAATCATTGGCCCTTTTTTCTTTGAAGAAAATCTAACAGGAAGACGCTATTTAACTTTTTTGAGAAATCAACTTATACCTGTCCTTGCTAACATGTATCCAAATGCCAATAATCCAAATTTACCTAGTGAAAATATCTGGTTTCAACAAGATGGATCCCCTCCGCATTACGCACGTGAAGTACGTCAATTTTTAAATAATTACTTTCCCGTGAGGTGGATCAGAAGTCGAGGTTTTATAGAGTGGCCAGAAAGGTCGCCAGATCTAACACCTCTAGATTTTTTCCTGTGGGGTTACATAAAATCAAAAGTTTATGTCAATAGACCCCAAAACTTACAGGACTTGAAAGATAGAATTAGGCATGAAAATTTAATTACTCCAGAAGTCATCCGCAATGTACTTGATGAATGTGTCCGTACATTCGCATATTGTCAAGAAACCGATGGATGGCAGTTCGTACATTTAATTTAAAATAATTGTTATGCATAATTTGGTTACTTTAAAGTACATTATTAATTAAATCATTAGTTGAAATTTGGTTGAATTTAAATTAAAAAAATTGATTTCGTACTCTTAAAAAAATATTTTAGTTGAAAATGTAATGTCGTTAAATAAGGAATTAAATTCTCGTTCAAATGAGGTGTCACATTATACCGATTTCTATTTAAAAAAATTAACGATTACGTCACTACACCTACACCGGTGACGTCATCCCTACTCCATGTACGTTATAACATGGGTATTTTACAACAAAAATCGACCTGTTTCGGGATTTCCCTTAAAACTCGACGGTTCTCGAAATAATAATAATATTCCATAATTTAACCGTTCACTGTAGAATACTATTAATAAAGAAATGCGCCAGCTCACTGACCTTCCTACCTCATATCTAAACCTTTACTCACGTTAATGTATCGGACTTTCTTAATTTGGCGCTATTAGAGGAGAGTGGTTGACGTGACGCTCTAAAGACGAGAGCATGTATTTGAGAGAATACTCAGAGTTGAGTAATGTACCAGAAATGTATTTTTCTAACTGTTGCATTCAACAATATAAGCAATTTAACGTTCTACTGAAACGGCAGTGTTGTCAAATCTCGGGACGCTCTAAGCGCGAATAACTATCAAGATAAAATGTATACTCTATATACAACTTAATACTCCTAGCGTCTCTGCCGGAGAGTTGCGCGAACTAAATATATTCGGGAACCGTATATTTTCGTTCATTTCATGATCAAAAAAGCGTCCCCCAAAAATTTTGTTGGTAGGTTCGTGACGTAATTTCAAGTCCCTGGACAAATTATTATAAGGGGTGTGCATAGAGCGTCCGTATACGGACGCTGTATGCACTTGGACGCTCTATTGAATGCGATTTCAGAATGTATGGACGCTTTAACGATAGGATATATATATATATATATATATATATATATATATATATATATATATATATATATATATATATATATATATATATATATATATATATATATATATATATATATATATATGGGAAATAGTTCGTTGCCGATACTAGTTAGGTCTAACTATTATTGTGGGGGATGCTGCAATGTGAATAAGTGAACTCTTTTTAGTTTGTTCTGAGCTTTCGGTAATTTATTATCACCATTATCAAAGAACTACAAAAGATACATTTATAGATATTTAAACAGGTATAAATAAATTCAGTTTAAAAGTAAAACATTAATTACTTACAACTAAGCGAGGTTAATCACAATATCTATATATAATATGTATAATATGGAGAAAAAACATGGTATAAGATATCCCCCACAATAATAGTTAGACATATATATATATATATATATATATATATATATATATATATATAATAATTGCGTTTTATTAAAACATTATACTAAAAAAACTAGTTAATTGTAGGTGAGACATATGTGATTTACTTTTTATACCCAGTACACCTCTGCCTAGACAAATCCTGTTTGATTTTTATAACAGCTACATATAGAGCATAATTGTCCTGTTTCGGACAATTTTGATTTATAAGGATCGTATAAGAAAGTGGCCATTTTGTGAGGCTTTAAAGCGACATGCCATATATTTAAATTATATTATTTCGTGGCTATCCTAACATTTTCATGAAAGATAAATATGCTGGACTGGCTAATTTATAATGAAGAAGGTCCTAATAAACTATTTACCAAAAATGGATATAATATATTTTTTTATTAATTAAATTATATTTTAAATTTCCTTAATTATCATAATTCGGGAGGCGCGTTAAAATTTTATTAGAATTGTACCATATACTTAACAGTAAATTTAATTTCGCAGCCACATCTGCTCCATGGGTGATATTTTTTGTTAATTCTTTTTATTAAGTACTTTTTATACCGAATCAGTTATTTGTCATTTGTCACAACAGTTTTTTGTATCTTTCTACAACAACTAAAGAGACTAATTGCATATTCACGAACAATTTTGTGTAAATAGGAATGTTAAAAAAAACTTTTTTATCGTGTAACTATTGGCGCTGTAGCAAAAGTGTCTCATTTCATCCTAGTAACAGAGCTGTTATAAAACAGTTTTATAAATGTTTTTCCAAATTATTATTAGACATTTATAAATGTTCTAAAAACTGTTTTATTACTGCAACAAACAACATATATAGAGCATGTCTAGCAGGCGATTTGTTTTATAATCTGCGCCAATTACATACTTATAAGAGCTGTAAGAACATTGTGAAAGTGTTTATAGGACAGGGGTTGTTTTATAAAATTCGTTCTGTAAACGTTCTAAAAGCCATTATAAAACTTGAATTGTTAGTCGGGATGGGCTCGTAATTTCACTTACATCAAAATTAAATTAAGGTGTCTCCTTGCATGCCATAAAAGGTAACTATCCTAGAGTAATATCATTCCAATTATTGTTATCCAAACCCGCAATAGGTGCAATATTTGCGTTCTCACCAGAATCGTTCGTATCAGATGTTTCCGATTCAGAATCATCATCATCTTCGGCACTGTCTGGAAATGAAAACAAAATTTAAATTACATTTAACTTCGGTTTCATAGAAAGCGGCACCGCAAAAGAGCGGCTGTAATTTGACCCGAATACTTGTAAATCGGAGTGTGTTCCTGCAGAGCACTCTGCACATAAAATACGGCACCGTATTTTCAGAAGCGGCCGCTCTGTACAATACGGATACCCTATTACCTTCGATTGTTTCATCAAAGAGATTATGTGGATTTCCATCAGAACCTGATGACGAGGATGGAAAATCACTTCCAAAGTCCGGATATGCTTCTTCACTGGCGACACTCTTACATATTTTGTCTGTTGGCCCTTCATCCCCTGATAATTCCGATTCAATAATTTCTTCATTTTGTCCAGGTCCTATTCGTAATTTCTGTTGACGTCTCACTATTTTGTATATTTTGCGTCATTTTCATAATTTTTTTTTACCCGAGAGGAAAGCCTTTTGGAGAAGAAAACCAAAAACGCAGATACTTCAATCAGCACAAAAACCGAAACCGCTCCCGAGAGCGATACCGTACCACAATAATTGTAAGTTGCCCTGTGAGAAAAGGAGACAAAGCACTAGCTAGATTAATCCAGCTGGTGGGGCCGCAGTACCAAAGAATCGCCGTTTCCATCGACAAAAGGTATCACAAAGTTCGTAAGTGGTAAAACAACATTCAACCGTTGGACTCGACAGTCAAGACCGTCTCCTTCTTTGTGCTGGTATCTTAAAATACGCGAACTCTAGATATCGCGAAAAGCCAAAAAAATAATTATCTTCCTGGACTCTCCTCCCGAGAAGTGACACTGATGTGTCGGTCTGAGAAACAGTTTTGTGGAAGTGATTGATTTTTGTTAGCGCTTGTAACCGCATGAACCATGCGAGAACTTTAACCGGTCTTGTGGTACTCTGTCTCTCTTCTTCTTTCTGACAGGTGAGATACTACCCGAGGCATGTTTTTGTACTGTTATCAGACGATTACCTTTTTTTAATGAAGAAGGTGACCGCGTGGTTCAGCGATAGGCGGTAATTGTATGTTTGATTATATTCCCACGGTTTCTGATTTTATGCATCGCAAAATTCGATTTTCCAGCATTTGCGATTAACGTCCTTGAATAATTAGTACAAGTACACGGTTATAGACGAAAGTTGTGCGAAAATAAACAAAAAAGTACGAGATACCTAAATTTTCAACTAAACACTATCATTTTTTTAGATATTGTAGTAAAGTGGAAGTCGATATAAAAAAGTTTGTTTATAAAACAATTTTTTACATATTTGTTGGAATATATGTTATATTATTAGTGGAGCATTTCATTTACTATTCGAGGAATGAATTTTAGTTGCCGTTCACCAGATTGGTTACAGGCTCAGCTCCTGGTTGAAGACTTTTTTTTCACCTAGCCCAACGGTTATAACACTTGAAATGGACTGGCTAGCTTACCCGTGAAACGATGTCTTGCAAACACCATTTATACATTTTTTTTTGCATACTACACAACGATTCACCATTTTGTTATAAATAAAGTATTCTTAATTGACTTACATTAAAATTTCTTCAGGATATCTATCACAGTTGTACACAACAGCCATGAAAATTTGGTCAAAATCAAAATCAAATCTGTCAAAAAAGCGAACATTCAATATAAGCGGTGTTGTCACATTTACTGAAAAACGCAGAATTACAGAAATCTTCATTTTTAGATTCTCTTTATAAACATTCACGTCACCCGTTCTCAATATATTTATTGATTTAAAACAAACTAACTTATAGATCTTAGTTTGTTGGTATTTTATTTGTACCTGTGATACATCAAAAATTGGCAATCGTGTGAAAAAAAATCATTTAGGCAGTGAAGATTATGTAAATATGTTTTTAATTTATGCCGAAATATGACAAAGCGGTTAATAAACCATGCGCATTGTTTGTCAGATTAGGCCAGGACCCAACCATGATATTGTAGAAGGAAAAAAATAAAGTTAAGGATTACTACAGTTGTTTCAAAATCAAATTTGCATCACTGACCTTCAAGACATTTTGATATGCTTTCAGTCCCCCCTACGTTCGTTGTGGGACTAACGAATATCGGGAAAGAGAAAATAAAATACTGCCAGTTGTCAGTGGCGTTCTAAGGACTTTACTTTTTATGTAAAAAAAATTTGACTTGGTTTTCATGGTATGCGAAATATCTATAGCACCTCGTATACCAAAGTAGTCCATCAGTTGTTAAACATAAAAATGTAGATTTATCAATTAATAGTAGCGTCTGCGAATAGTTACGGATCACTTTAACAATATTGTTTATAATTATCAACAGATACGAGTGAAAGTGATTCGTGAGCAGAACAGAAGTTATGATCAAGAAAATATGTGACGACAATTAATCATTATTGAACTGATTCGAATAAGGTCAGCTTGTGCTGACAAGATTAGACATACTTGTAAATGATAATTTTATACCTATTGATCAAAATTCGGAAATAACGACCTGTTATCTCAATATTTCAATAGGTAAAGCTTCGTGGTCGTGAAGAAAACTTTCAACTGACTTTTTATTATATTTTTTATCAGCCAAATCTGACAATACTTCAAAAAAATAACACAAAGTATACAAAATTAAACAATAACTTAATAATTTCATTCATTCTGCCGCCAAGGAAAATCTCTACTCTGGTAGAATAGATTTAACTTCTTAGGCTTGTTTACTTGTCTTCCAGATCTGGTCAATTGAGTTGTTCCTTCATCATTTCTTGACGATGTTGGTTTAAATTTATTGTTACGACTATTTTCGAATAAATTCTGATCATCATTGTCTATTTCTAATGAGTATAACTTTTGTACGGGACGTAACAGTTTCACAACTCTAATATTTCCGTCTTTACCAGGAATGGTTTAAACTATTCGTGCTAGTGGCCAATTTATTCCTTTTTCGTTACCATCTTCAATGAATACAATATCAC
Organism: Lochmaea crataegi; assembly: GCA_947563755.1. Classification (NCBI taxonomy): domain Eukaryota; kingdom Metazoa; phylum Arthropoda; class Insecta; order Coleoptera; family Chrysomelidae; genus Lochmaea; species Lochmaea crataegi. The sequence goes on from OX387435.1 coordinate 17,620,049, forward strand.
CAAGTTTAACTGGTTTGCTAATTTTTCTTTTATTTTGCCTTGCAACTAATTGTCCGATGTATTCGTTCCGAAATCGTTCCCGTAGATCCAATTTCAGCTTGGTCTTGTGACGATGTCTTCGTCGGAGATGTGTAGCTTCAATGTTATCAAGTTTCACTACCCCAGTTTGATAAATATTTTGAAGGAACATTTTTGGTGTTAATGGAACCAAATCTGAGCTATCTTCATGTCAGTGGTCTAGAATTGACCAAAGCTTCACAGTCACATATGATGGTTTCAAGTTCTTCGTAGCTCAGACATGCTCTTCCCAGGACTTTAAATAGGGTTCGTTTTATGATACGAATAAGTGTTTCCCACCAGCCGCCCCACCATGAACCAGTTGGAGGGTTGAACTTCCATTTGATGCTTTCAAAATTATAAAATTCACGAAGCTTATTACAGTTCAACGATTGTAAAGAGTAAATCGCTGTAGGTCTTCCACGTCTCGTGTGAAACTGTCAGTGCCAAGTGATGTCACCAGTTCCATATGCACTGCTCGATAAATGGCACAGGTGAAAATTGCAGCCCAAACTTTGATATGTTTTATAAGGAATAAAGGCCCAAAAAGATCAATCCCTGTGACTTCAAAAGTGGCAGCATCTCTTACCCGGTTTTTTGGTAGAGATATAGGCGGAGTGTTCATTCGTTTCGATTCGAATCTTTTGCAACTACCACATTTTACAGTCTTTCTTCCTCCAATGATCCAGTAAGATTCTCTCAAAGAATTTAAAAGAGTTTGAACACCGGCGTGACACATTTTTGAAGCTTGCTTCTTATTGCATGACATAGCACTTTTGAGAAGGCTAGTGAACTCGTAAAACGTGTAACCGTTACGAAAAGTCCGTCACGCAACAGTGTTGCCATATTTCTGAAAAGGCTAGTGAACTCGTGAAACGTGTAATGTTACGAAAAAGCGAATAAGGGTTCGTCACGCAACAGTGTTGCTGATTTCTGAATAATCCACTAATCCAATGAAATTTGAATAGAAGCTTGCTTCTTATTGCACGACATAGAACTTTTGGGAAGGCTAGTGAAACGTGTAATGTTACGAAAAAGCGTTCGTCACGCGATAACCCATTCAAGCGACTGTGCGCAATCTCACTTGCCGCACTGAGCTCGCACACCTGTAGGTGTGAAAAATTGTTAAAAATGGTCAAAAATTGTCAAAATTTTGAAAAAATGGTTAATAATTGCCAAATATGTTGAAATTTTTGAAAAACTGTCAAATTTTTTTTAAAAAGGTCAAAAATGGTCAAAAATTTGGAAAAATGATCAAAAATTGTCAAAAACTATCAAAATTTTGAAAAAATGGTTAATAATTGCCAAATATTTTCAAAAATTGTAAAAAATGGTCAATAATTGTCAAAAATTTTGATAATGTTTAAAATTTTTGAAAAATTGTAAAAAATGGTCAATTATCGTCAAAGACGGTCAATAATTGTCAAAATTCGTCAAAAACTGTCAAAAATGGTCAATAATTGTTAAAATTTTAGAAACATTGTCAAAATTTTTTAAATGTGGTCAAAAATGGTCAAAAATTTGGAAAAATGATCAAAAATTGTCAAAAACTATCAAAATTTTGAAAAAATGGTCAATATATAATTGCCAAATATTTTCAAAAATTGTCAAAAATGGTCAATAATTGTCAAAAATTTTTGAAAAATTGTAAAAAATGGTCAATTATCGTCAAAGACGGTCAATAATTGTCAAAATTCATCAAAAACTGTCAAAAATGGTCAATAATTGTTAAAGTTTTAGAAAAATTGTCAAAATTTTCAAATATTGTCAAGAATTTGGAAAAATCGTCAAAAACTGTCAAAATTTTGGGAAAATGGTTAATAATTGCCAAATATTTTCAAAAATTGTCAAAAATTTGGAAAAATGGTCAATAATTGTCAAAAATTGTCAACAAAATGGTCAAATTTTTTGAAAAATTGTCAAAATTTTGAAAAAATGGTCAATAATTATAAAAAATGTCAAAAATGGTAAATATGGTTAAAATTTGGAAAAATGGTCTAAAATGGCAAACATTTTTTAAAAATTGTCAAAAATGATCAATAATTGTCAAAAATGGTCAATAATTATTAAAATTTGAAAAATTTTTCAAAAATTGTCAAAATTTTAAGAAAATGGTCAACAATTGCCAAATACGGTCAATAATTGTCAAAATTCGTCGAAAACTGTCAAAAATGGTAAAAAAATGTCAAAATTTTTGAAAAATGGTGAAAAATTCACGAAAAATGGTCATCCTATTGTGCATAAGAAGCAAGCTTCTGTCGGCGGTCCGACGACCGCTCACCTTTTTTTTATGAGTGTTAAAAATCAATCCACTAACATCTGGATGCTTAGCTGGTAAAAGTATGGGGTAGCGAAATTTTTTAGTATCAATTCGTTCGGTAATTTTAGTTTTCACTCTCAAGATGTCATCTTTGAATGGTATAATGGAAGAAATCTGATGCAACAAGTCATTAGTGAACCTTTCTTGCTGTACACACTCCAGCAAATTCAACTCAGCTTCTTGCAATTCACCTAATTGTAACGTATTGTCTTTTTTGAGTTGTTGGATTTTTGATATTATATAAAAATCTTGTTAACCAACAAATTTTTCAAATTTCGAAAAAATTTTGTAAGCCCAAGAAAAATCCATTTTGGTCTGTGACACCATTGTTGTGATAGTTTTCTTTTTCTCTTCCATAACTTGATCTTTGTCAATTTCGTAATTTTGCTGTGGCCAAAAATGTTTCTGCTTTTTCAACCAGCTCGGACCTTCCCACCAACAAGATTCCAGCAACTGTGTTGCAGTACTGCCTCTGGATGGTAAATCGGCAGGATTCATGATTCCAGGTACAAAATTCCAGTTAGTAATATTGGTGAGCTTGCGAATTTCTTCTATACGGTTCCAGATAAATGGTTTCCAGTTTTCCTTCAGCTTTATCCAAGAAAGTAGAGCTCTGCAATCAGTTCAGAAATAAGAAGGCATATCTTGGTAGCTGAAAATATCTTTCACAGTAACGAACAGTCTAGTGGCAATAGTAGCAGCCAAAAGTTCAAGTCTTGGGATCGAAATCTTTTTATTTGGTGACATTCGAGACTTAGCCTGTATAAGTTGAAGAGAGATACCTGCATCTGTTTCGCATCTGATGAAAATGGCATGAATATGCATCTTTACTTGCAACAGAAAACGTGTGGATATTTAGTTGACTTGAGGCAATTCAGATCGTTCAACCATAATAAAAAGGATTTTTTTTATATCTTCAGGCACTTCTGCAGTCCAATTCAACTGTATCATCCAGGTTTTTTGGAGTAGCATTTTTAGTAGTAGAAGGACAGGTGATACAAAACCAAGTGGGTCAAAAATCCTATTAGTTACGGATAAAATCAGTTTGTTCGTGATGGTAATTGTGTCAACTTGTTTCAAATTATCTGAACAAAGGTGGAGAGTATCAGAGTTCCTATCCCAAGTCATTCCCAGTACAGAAGTCAAATAATTATCTTGGTAAGTTGGATCAGATAACGTGAACTCCCATAGTCTAAGGTCAAACTGAGCTTCAGTAAAGATTTTTGTAGATTTTTTTATCAGCTTCAAAATAGTGTCTTCTTGTAGGTTTTCTAGCTGTTCTTTAAGCACGTTGTTCAGGTGATGCTTTACGACTGCATTCAGTAGAAATAGGACTGCATGTGACGCCAAACACTACTCTGACATGCCTATATACTATGAGGTTTCTATCTTCGTCGTACCATAAGAATCTCAAAAAATCTCTGTCCGATCGATGTATGCTGATTTTGTAAAAATGCTTTTCTTATGTCAGAAATGACACCAATTTTAGATTTTCGAAAATTGATCAACAATGACACTAAGTAAATTTATACCTTTCTCCAAGCATTGATTCAGAAAAGGACTCTCTTTTTCTCTGGCGGACGCATCGAACACAGGTCTTCACTTCGTCGTGGTACTTGACAGTTTTATCACGTGACGATGTGGGGACCATTTCGGATACCCAATACGTTGGTACAGATGACTGATTGGTCCAAAACTTTTGTCGGGATTTTCCAGAAAGACACGATAGCAATTGTGAGAGGTAACGTTAGATGAAATACCACCAAAAAGAGCGTGAATGAGCTCTTCTTTTCTCAGAACTTCAAAACCCATTTCTTTGGCTACTCCCTTAATGATGTGTCAGATCCTGTTTCAATAATAACTCTTACAAGACGAATGATGTCTTTGCCTTTCAGATTTACCACCAATGTTTGCAAAAATCCTTCGTTGCAATGCAAGTGGCGTTACTGAGGGTGTTACATAAGCCTTCTGTTGTCGTAGATTCATTTTCTTTAGTTGATGAATTTGGACACATCATCGTCACATGTTTACCTTCACAGGATTTACGTTTTAATTCAGCAGTAGTTCTGCATTTAATGGCTATATGTCCAAATTTCAGACATGCATGACACCGACCCTTATCTGAGAGAATTTTCTTCAATTCAGTAATCGATTTCTTCTCAGCTTTAAGCCAGTCGTAGATGTAATGTGGTTCGTGACAAAACAGACATTCGAATTTTCTCGTATCATTTGTTAGCAGTCCAGTAGCTGTAGGAACGTCTTTCGGGAATTCTTTGCTTCGGAATTTATCACCAAAACCAGAGATGGCTAGAGCGACTCGTTCTTCGCTTTCAACTTCTTTGCTCAGAAACTTCATGAGTTGATCGAGACATACCTTCGAGCTATCATTGTTATTGAAACTGGTTGATCTTTCCCAAACTCGTAGCAGATCTTCTGGATCTTCAATTAAGGGAAACAGCTTTGCCGAACAAGTATCAGATGTCACATTTAAAGTTTCTAAGGAACGAAGCTGTGCTTCTATATGGTCATATAAAGTGTTTAGTTTCGTTGATTGGTTAACGTTGCTTAACACTAACTTCAAATGTTCACGTACGAACACTTATATCTGTAGGTCTTGTCTTACAAAACTTCTTCTTAAGCATTCGATCACTTTAGGATAATTATCTCCCACGAGTGGATAGCTTTCAACAATTTGGCGTGCTCGTGATTCAGGAATGGTTGCTTGAAATAAAAATTGTAATTTCTCGTCTTTGATCTTCGTGATGTCTTTTGAACTGGCTCCAAAATGACAACCAATCACGAATGTCACCACCAAATTTTCTAAATTCTATGTGAGGATACTTCAATTGTGATTTGCAGTAATTTTGAGTACAACAAGAATGGGTACTTGGTGTATTTTTATCTGATAAATCTACGGCTGTTGAACTAACCTGATACGTTCCAACTTTCATCTTTAGAGATAAAAATTTACTACATCTATGATTGCCATCTCATAGTCTAGATCAATATCTTCTGAATCTTGATCAAATAACAAGTCGAGGTATTTTTGATCTAACTGAGTTAGAGTATGCATTTTCTGTACTAAAACTTGTAGAGGTTCGGTGTAGGTCCAAAGTTTTTATGATCTTCTCCATTTTTGGTGCTTCCACAATAACTCTATCAAAGGAAATGGAAATTTCGCTGGGGCCTCCAAATGATCAGAATACGGAAATAACGACTTTTTATCTCAATATTTCCATAAGTAAAGCTTCGTGGTCGTGAAGAAAACTTTGGAAAAACAGGAAAAAACCTTTGGAATTTCAACTGACTTTTTATTATATTTTTTATCAGTGAAATCTGACACAACTTAAAAAAATAACACAAAGTATACAAAGTGAAACAACTTCTTTCACCTATGATATAATTTGATAAATACAAAAATAATAGATTTGAACATAATAGTGTTACTGTTACATAGCTTTATCGGATAACCCTGCAGTTGTTTCTATTGTTAATAATGATGTCTTCATATTTTCCTAGTTTTATAATTTACGAGTATCTAAATAATATGTGGATTATTTAAAAAAAATCATATATAACCACATATATGTAACTTAATCATTTACAGGCGTGAATAACCCCAAGGAATTGTTAATATTATTTAAAAAAATAGTTACATTGCATTTATCTATTAATTACACAGTACATACAAACTAGTCGATTGAAATCGTTTATACTGCTAGTAAATTATTTATTTACACAATAACACATCGCTAATAAAAATATGTAGATAATTATTATAATGAAAATAAATCGGAACAATGCCAATACTATTAAAAATAATTAAAAAAATTAGATATCAAATAATAACCGCAATATAATTATATTAATGAGTGTATATCTTGAATAATTCATGAACAACTTTATGACCCATGGGACATTTTACCCTTTAGTGTCAGTTGTTGAAAAACATAAAATTATAATTGAGTGTCAATTCAATGGATGATTTATGTAGATGACACTTTAAAAAAATATCTAAATTTTTCCGAAACGATTTAAGAGATCTTCATATTGTAAAATTAATTTAAAGCTCAATATCCGAATATACATACCTGGTTTTTAGCAAAAGTCACAAGAGCTTTGTAAATTTTGGTTATTCGATGAGAAACTGTTGCTTAGTAACTAGACAAAAAAAAAGCCAACCATTGAAAACGCGACACCGAAGATGGAGCGTTTTTAGCATGGAGACTAGATGAGGAGCACGAACTCCATGTTTGAAAATAACTTCTAGTAATAGGAGGGCATTAGTGTTCCATTTGTACCCATCGTCTGGTGGCAAAACACTATTAGCCAATCAAAAGCTTTAGTTTGAGTCTAGTCTAGTCTCTATAGTGTTGAGCAGACAAGAAACACGGACTTATAAGGGTAAATTGGGAAGATTTTCATTTATAATATCACAAGAGAAAATTTTGTCGGCAAAATTTTCGAAAGGCATGAAAGTTCGTTGCTTGGTAATTTCATGAGCAAAATTGCCGAAAAGCAACAAACTTGAATAAAACCTTGAGAACAATTTTGCCTACACAATTTTTTCTCGAGTAGTATTCGACATGACCATTTCACGAGGAAAATCCAAAAAAACAATGAAATTAGAGAACTTTTATTTAACAATGGAGCATAAACAAAAAAATAACTTATTTATTTATATAAAAGTTACAGATATGATAATTAAACATTTATGCATTATTTTTATAGTTATTATGTGATTGTAGAACATGCACTTGCGGTATGTATGAACTCGTAGTAGGAAAATTTATTTGATCCGGTGTTTTCAATTAATGTTAAATGATGTTCAGGGTCCAACTGCAAATAAGGCTTCAAAGAATTGGCATGGGAATGTCCTGTAAATTTGATCATTTCTCGCTCACCAACATCTTTTTTGCAAGGATAGAAATAGTGGAAGAGAGATGTCAATGGTTTGTTACTTTGAATTTTTTGGTATTTACGCCAATTTTTTCTGCCGAGAGTTTGGTCATGCTGTTGATTCAAATAGGCATCTTTTTATATCAAATTCCTTTTTTCCAATTTGGATGGACTGTCAAAAAAAGCCTGTCTCTTGTGATTTGTAGATTGGTATTTCTTTTTTCCAATAATTTCAAAAGTAGACGAGGTAACTTTTTTGTCAGTAGAAAAGATGCCGTTGCTATGATATTTTGCCAGTGAAAAACACTCTAGTAAAATAGTCACATAAAATCGTCTGTTTTAGGTATTTTTTCAGCACAGGCGTCGCTAATATTCGATGTAGCAAACGGCATACAGACTATGAAATTTGTTGCATCACCGATCGTAGAAAGTTTTGTCTGCAAACGTGAAAAAATTTCAAGCGATCGGTATAGTAGAACCCATGGCATCATCTGTTTAAAAAAAGGCAATAGTAGTCGCAAAGACAATTCACATATGAATTAACTTAACGAACTACGCACCACAGAACGAATAGATTTTAAGAATTATTTAGGAATAGTCGACGATTCATTCAATACATTATTAAAGCTGGTACTGCCAAAATACTCATGAGAGATGCAATTACTATAAGGAAGAGAGATTAACCGTTACTTTAAGATATTTTTTTTACGTACGATGAAATTATTAAAGGGGTTAATTTGTAACTATTTCCATCTTAGACACACGATAAAATATTTAAAAGGGATTGATTTATATGTATTTTTACTTTTGTCGACAGTCCCCATTCCTTTTTTTTTTCTTCAGAGCCCGTTTACGCTTTTACTCAATTCGCTAACTGTAGTCGCTCGAATTAAATTATTTTTCGTCGACCTTTACAAAAAATGACATTTTACGTACTCATTTCCGGATGAAAAAATGTGGTTACTATGATACGATACGGTGCTAGAATGGCTGTGACAATAACTGTCATTTGTTGTTATATTAATTATCTACGAAATCCGCTAGATTTCACGTGTGTATAAGACCGTGGTGTGAATATTAGTGTTCATAATAATCAAAAATGGATAGTGATAGATGGAACTTATCTTTTGCACAGCGGACGAAAAGTTTCTGATGACGAAAAATACTTGCCTCCAAAAATAGTCGATTTTTCATTCGGAAATTAGTTATTTTTTTAAAAGATCGACGAAATTTAATGTGCACCTTGGCGAATAACTGTCTATTGTCTCGCCTACTTGCTAGTCTCGGCTACGCCTCGACTATCAATTTGCAGACTCGACTGCAATAGACAGTTTCTCGTCATTGGTACATAAATATCTATTGAATTTTGACATGTATGACATTAGTTCATTCGGAAATGGAACCAATCTTCAGAATTTTTCTTTTTCCAAAAATAATTTAGCGAAGGAAATAATATTTACAATATTATAGAAGTGCCCCGTTTTCCATAAACTTTTTAAATAACCGTATTGGGCAAATATATTCCTCAAAGGTATTAAGCGTAATCTATTAACTATCACATAATTTATTTTCACCTTTTTGCTTCATTTTCGAAAATAGAGAACTGTACTCGATAAGTTCAATTTCTTTTCCATCATTTTCAACTTCAGATACGAAATAAGTGGTTTTGCATAGCTTCTCTCCCTCAATAAGTTAATTCAAACGCCACAACGTCATTTGATTTTCTTTTGAAATCCTTCCCGATTTTTTCCGCATATAATCTGGCCATTGCAAATAAAACTAGATTTCGAAGAGCAGGATTTTGTCTTTTTGGGTTGTGCTTGTGATGCAGCACGTGATAAATGAACTGTTCCAAATTGTTTCAACTACCGCTTCTTTGTAGACTTCTCCATTTCATTTTTGCATATTAAATTCCCAATAATGCAATAATACATTCAATTTCTTGATAGAAGTATTTGGATAAAATTTATATCCCTTCGAATCGCAAAAAGTGGAAAATTGTCGTCTGATTAATGATTGAGTCTCAACTGTCTTAGCAGCCTATGTTGACAATTTGACTAATTTTGTTGTTCGTAGACCATTGTTAGTACCATGGAGGCTAAATAAGGAGATCAAACTCAGTCAGAAAAATTGACAAAAAATGTCCTCAAAATCGACTATTTATGCAGTTTGGTTTTTCACCGCGGCGTTGCCACTGCAAATCCAATACCATCCAAAAACAGTAATCTTCGTTTTCATAAATGATAGTGGTCAAATTGTAAACATTACTTATTACTCAAACTAAAAACTAGAAAGATTAAAATTGTGCGTTGTTAAAAATTATTGCAATAGTGGTTGGTAGTGCAGCTGATTTAAAACGAAGACGTTAGTTGAACTTGACAAAACCAGTGTGTTTTCAGTTACCAAAGGTGATTAAAAATAGTCAAAGATAAATAGAAAAAAATATTTATTATGATAAGATTAAAATTATGTACATTAGTTGTGAAAAGCAGGATTGCAGTACTTTACTTTTGCTGATGATTCCATTATAACTGTGCTGGACCTTCAAAGTCTTATAAAATTCCATGCCGAGGAGAAATGTTTTTGGCAAGACATATATTTTACCACCAAACGATCACAATTTTCGATATTTTTGAAGACGAGGACCAAAAAAGGATTTCTTACTCACAAAATTTTCTGTTTCTTAACCTCACTTACCTCACCTACTGTCAAATGAGCTAGCAACCAATAAAACACCATGAACTCAAAGTGTATGCAAGGCTTATGATTAGCTGTTATTGTTCTGCAGTTAGATGTTTTTGGTATTGGATTTAAATGGGCGCCCTCTGTCATTACTAGAAATTGGAATACATGCAGTCCGATCTCCTTATATAGTCTCCATGGCTAGTGCTTAATTATTTAATGAGTTGTCGACAAAAATGTCTAACTAATTATTTTGACAACGGACACCGCCATAATTGATAAAATATTGATACGAAAAAATCACTATTGCATTTGTCACTGAGAGCGTAATAATTGTCACAATTATTCGCCTGAAGCACACAGGAAGTAATTTTGATAATGTGCACCAATTTTTAATATAAAATCTATCTTCAAAGCTATTGGATTATTCGAACCTTCAAAACCTTGAGCATATTATTAATATTAAGTAGTTTGCATTATAAATAACATCACCCTCGAGACTTTCTGTAGGATAATAATGAGGATGCTGTGATTTTAGCCTTGAGTCGTTTAATAGTTCATGGTATGAGTTGTGAGACTCTTTTTTTTGAAAAATGCACAACTCATTTATTACAAAAGGTACCATAAACGCTATCCAACGAATACGAGGGATGCATATTATAACAACATAGTTGGCGCCTGTCAACAAATATCAAATGTTCAGTTAACGCCAAAGTTTCAAATCGCTTAGTTTAAAGCTGTATCTAAACTGAATTTTTAAATCTAATTAGTCAGTCGAAAAATTGAATTAAGCCGTGAAAATTTTCGAGCAATGATTTTTCACAACTTTTGAAGACAGTTGTCTCAACAAGAATCCCTTGTCGAGTTGGTTTCTGTTTTCGGCAATTAAGCGCCACATCAGTTGACAATTTCCCGTTGGTATGGAGTATTTAAACGTGGACGGATCAATCTTAACGACGATCCAAGAACAGGTCCAACAAAAATGGCAGTCAACCAGGAAAACGTCGATACCTACTGTACGTAAGCTGATCCAAGAATACCGACGTGTCACATATCGTGAAATTGGAGCATTATTGGGCATTCCAAAGACCACAATTCAAGAAATTTCAAATGAAGAAGTATATGTAAACAGTTAGTTTCTCGTTGGATACTGAATCTGTTGATGGAAGAAGAGAAAACAATTAGAGTTAATTGGTGTCAAAAAACTCTAAACCGGTGTAACGCAGGAAACTCAAAAAATATATAGAGTATTGCCAGTGGTGATGAATCCCGGATTCACTCTTATGAACCAGAAAATAAACGTCGGTAGGTTGTTTGAGTGTTTCAAGATGAATCAAAGCTGACGAAAGTTATCCGTTCTCGAAGTGTTTCCAAAAAGATGATGGCGACATTTTTCTCAAAAGCGATTCTGGTAGCAATAAATCCTCTGCAAGATCACAGAACTGTTACTGCTGATTGGTACTTATCGATTTGTTGACCGGAAGTAATTGCTGAGTTTCGAAAAACCAACCTCCAACGACGAATGATGCTCTATGAAGACAACGCAAGTTCACACACAGCTCGAAAAACAATTGAGTTCCTAAAGCAAGAAAACATCAAATTGTTGGACAAGCCTCCATACAGTCTCCTAAGTCCTAACCACTTTTTTACTTTTCCAAAAATTAGAAGATGCAGTCAACGCATTTTATAACTATTTTGAATGTACCAACAAGCGACTGGAATAACTGCTTCCAGAATTGGTTCCAAAGGATTGTTTTTTTCCTGCTCTATATGCAAAATACAAAAGACAATTCTCACGTTACTCAATAAGTCTAAAAGTCACATATTCATTCTAACGATTCTCTAACTGTTCCATGTTTTTTCTATCAAAATAGACTTTAGCAATAATAAGATTTGAAGCTTTTATTTTTTGGCCGTAGATACCATGTTTCAAGAAATATCACTCAGCCACAACTTTCATCGTCGTCGGAGATAAAAAAAACATTTGGTATACAGAGCATTTCAATGAAAATTATTCACCCTACATAATTCTGAAGGCGTCACTTTTATGAAAAAATGAAAAAACTTGTGGGGACGTCTTTTTGCTCATATGTAGACGTTATAACTTCAACCCCCTTCCTCCTATGGTCGACACTCCCAATTTTTTTGAATAGACACCCTATACATTATTGCATTGTTGGATTCTCCTCCACAAGAGGATTAATAGTGATGCATTCAGAATTATGTGGGGTGGATAGTTTTCATTGATCATTTCTTGATAGAAAGGAAGCACTCAAAATATGTAACAAATGTTAGAAGCTACAGGGGAACAGATGCAGATAGTGACCGTATTCTGGTAATAGCAAAGATGCGACAAATAGTGCCCAACGTAAATAAAGGAAACAATAAGATTGCAAAATATGATCTGGACAAGTTGAAAAGCAAAGAGATAATTGTACGACTGGAACAGGAAACAACAGAAATAATAAACAGGAAACCACATTTTAATGACATACAGGAAGAGTGGAGAAATATTGAAACTGCAAGGAAGTAACCGGAACGGTAATAGGAAAGGTTGACGGAAAATGTAGGAACAACTGGTTTGATGCAGAGTGTAGAGAAGTACTAATAGATAGAAATAAATCTCGACTAACAATGAGAAGTACTCCAACCGAAGAGAACAAACTGGAATATGAAAGAGTGAGAAGAAAACGGAAGCAAATGTGTAGAAAGAAGAAGCGGGAACGGAGGATGAAGAATTAAGCAAAATTGAAGAAACATATAAAAATAAAGTAATCAGAAATTTTCATCAGGAAGCTGACAGGAATAAGGAAGACAGTGTTAATAAAATATTGTACCTTAAGAATGAAGATGAAAAAATGCTTGGAGATAAAAAAGGAAAATTAGACCTGTTTGCAAAGTATTTTGAAGGATTACTGAACAACGATAAAAAGGACAATAATATGAGCTGTGACCTAGAGGAAGAAGAGGATGATAAGATCATTAAAATACCAACTGAACAAGAGATACAGGATAGCATAGACCAACTAAAACATTATAAAAGTACCGGAGAAAATAGCATACCAGCAGGAATATTATAGAACTGTGGAATAATAGGAAGATGCAGAATAGCAGAGTTAATTTTAAAATTGTACCAAAGGATTGGAATACAGCCCTATTGTGCCCAATTTATAAAAAAGGAGATAAACAACAATGCAATAACTATAGAGGAATCTCCCTTCTTGACGTTACATATAAAATACTGGCAAATATACTTAATAATCGTTTGAAAATTTATCAGCAGACAACAGTCGGTAATATCAAGGAGGTTTCAAGTCAGGAAGATCCACAATAGACCAAATATTTATAATGAGACAGCTAGAGCATAATAGTTATGAACAAAACTTGAGTTTGCATATATGTTGTTTTTTGATTATAATAGCCCATGATTCAATTGTACGAATGAAGTTATACGAAGCTATGAAGGAACTAGGTATACCCAAACCCAAAAAGCTCCTGCAGGCTGGTGAGAAATGACTCTACAAAACACATGTAACAAAATTTTATTGGAAGGGGAAACATCAAAGCAATTTGAAATACAAAAAGGTCTAAGACAAGGTGATCCATTGTCCACGACATTATTCAATATAGTATTGGAAATTATCTTAAGAGAAAGCTCGATAAGGACAAATGGACTGATTTACAACAACAAACATCAATGTCTGGCATATGCTGATGATCTAGTTCTAATGACGAGAACACTAAACGAACTAGAGAGAATATTTAATTTACTGGAGAAAAAAGCTAAGGAATATGGCCTGGTAATGATTGAAAAGAAAACTGAGTACATGGTTATGGGAGATAAAAATACGGACTTAAATATAAAATGCGATAGCTGCACCTATACATTTGGGAAAGTGGAACAACTAGAATACTTAGGAGTAGTCCTAGCAGCAGAAGGAAGTGAAGAAAAAGTAATATCCAAAGGCAGCAGGAATATTTTCAAACATATTAAAAGCAAAAAATGTATCCAGAGGGGCTAAGATTAGAATATATCAAACAATATTGAGACCATCAGTAACATATGCCTGTGAAACATGGGTTATGAATAAAAAGGAAGAGGAGAGACTAGAAATATGGGAGAGAAAATATTTGGAGGAGTAAAAACAGAGGAGAACGAATGGCAAAGAAGAACTAATAATGAAATGTTAGCGTTATACGAAAAATCAACGATAACAAACATAATAACAGCACAGAGGGCCAGATGGTTGGGTCAAATTAGCA